>JAOQGH010000019.1:66923500-66938975 GCA_025769975.1 Gallinago jamesoni | reverse complement strand
CCTTCCCTTCCCTTCCCTTCCCTTCCCTTCCCTTCCCTTCCCTTCCCTTCCCTTTTCTCTTCTTTTCTCTTCTTTTCTCTTCTTTTCTCTTCTTTTCTCTTCTTTCCTTCCTTTCCTTCCTTCCTTCCATCCATCCATCCTTCCATCCATCCTCCCTCTCATTCTTTATTAGCATTTGTTCATCAGCTTCTTTTGGTGTTTCCTCTTGAATCTAACATTTCTGCTGTTCTGGGGCATCATCACCCCAGAAGAGGCCTCAATTGTTTAACTGGGCAAATAATAACGATGACATGGGGCCATTTACCTCCCTATTTGAAAATAAACAGTGGTACATGCATCTGCCTGCCTTAAAGTGCGTCTTCTCTGAGCTTCAAGGGTCAAAGCTTTATCAGCTTTGGGCCATCAGCCCATTATAACTGATTAATGGAGCATTCACCAGAACAAGGACATTGTGAATGCTATGTTACAGTGTAGTTATATTAACTTTCTGGAAGCCTTCCAAGCTGTGTATTGAAAGTTGACTAAGAAACAACAAATGACAAGCTTACAGGAATAACACCTTCTCTCCATTATGCCAAAATGAAAATCATGTATCTAAAAGAAAGAAAAAATACAGTACCTTATTCTACCTTTTAGAGCATATCAATTTCACAGTGCCTAAAAACTGGCAAGAAGCTGAGACAGATAGTCAAAATCATAAGAGAAAGCAAGAGGGAAGATGCTTGCAATGCCTTTCCTTAATAGACTTCTTATCAATCAAGGCTCAAGGACTATTTGAAGGAAACTGAGGAAAAGACAGAACAAGAAGAATGGCAGTGTGCTGAGAGATGAACTCCTCTTCTGCTATCTGGAGTTTCACACCACCAACAAAGAAAAATAATCGGTTCTTGTTGCCTCTGGAGTAGAGTATCATTTTAATCTCAGCTCTGAAGAGAAAGCAAAACAGGGCTATGCTCTACGAGAGAAACTGTAAGCCAGGTCACAGGAGTATGTGCTGTTTTCTAATGGTACCCAAGCTTTGTTAGGAGATTACTGAACAGCATCCTCCCATCATCACTTTCCTAACAAACTACCATAATCCTTCTCACCAGTTTAGTTCTACCAGACTGATAGAGGCTGCCTGAATTTGGGAAGAGTTACATGTCTGGCTGTACCAGCAGGTCTGGGAAGGCAACAAATTTGGTTGCCACCTGCATTAAACTCTTTCCCAGCTCAGGACTACTGGCTTTGCTGTTGGGTCAAAGTTCCTGACTCAGAGAATAGTTCCTCTTCTATTTCCTTTTTGTTCTCAGAAAAGCAAATAGAAATAACTTCTTAGACTGCCATGAAGAAGAACACTCTCCTAAGACACTCAGTTAGGTTAGACAGAAAGTGCAGAGAAAATGAGGCAAAGCCCTTTTCCCTGCATTACTTTGTGCAAAGCTTAAAGGCTGAGAACAAATTTCCTCTAGATTTAATCTCTACATATCCAACATGTCAAAGTGGAAGGTAGATTATCTTTTTTGAAAAATCACAGACAGACACAATATAAAATAATAGATTTCTAGTCTTTGATTTGATATAGGTTTTATTTATCTCATTGGCACCTCACTTCAGGAAGTTCCTTTAGGTGCTATTCTCTGAAAAAACAGAAGAGGGTATGTTCTTTGTGTCCCTAATCTATCACAGTACAGTGTATCCTGATACAGGTATCCTGATACCCAGGAGGCAAGGAGAGACGAGGAGAGGTGAGGCGAGGAGAGGCGAGGAGAGGCAAGGCGAGGCAAGGTGAGGAGAGGAGAGGATGCCCTCAGTGACAATGTTCACTGATAGTTCACATCAATTGGCTGGGATTTGAGTGAATCAGCGCAAAACACACAGCACTCTACATATGAATGTAAACTTCCAGATATCCCAAAGCAGATCAAGAACTAGCACTGACCTTGTCTGCACCTTTGCAGCTCTACAATGGTAGGTGAGAAATTGGTGATACATGGTTCTGCAGACCTGTGCAAAATAGGGAATTGCTATTAAGTGCATGCAATAACACACTGGGAAGAATATTGTCTGAGCTTGGGAGTTCCAACCTGCACTTATCTTGATTAAATGTCTAAATCAATGGTACGTGAGCAAACTCAGGATTTTCCTGTTATCATCCGTCCTTGTTGATTTTCAGGTTGATAGTGCCACCTTCCCTATTTGAAAAACATTTGTACGGCTGTGTAGTGGATTTGAATGTAATTTAAAAAAATATCCTGCAGTCACACATAGGTCAGAGCACTAGGAAAACACAGATAGGTTATTTTATCCTTTATCATATGTATGTGGAGTTTTTTTCTCCTTTTTAGGAGAATTCATTAAATATTGAATACTGTCTTTTTCCATTTTCTACTCACTAATGACAGAGGACTATGTAGCTCTACTTTTTAATACTCTGCAATTTTTTCATTGTTCATTTTATTTTGTAAGCAGCTATGATTTTCAGGAAGTTGTTAAAAAATAAGAAAATAGTTTCAATGCTGGCTTTTACTTGTTTGGTTCCTTTTTGTCCTGATTCAGAGATAGAAGAGAAAAAGAGTTTGTTGTACCAGCCAACTGATTTGACGTCATCCTTAATTACATAAAATATAATGGTCACTCATTGCACAGTAGTCATTTCAGTGGCAGGTATACATTATATTTGCCCCTAAAGTCATCCCATAACAAAAGGAGTCTAACTTATTTTTGGAAAGAATACAAAATGTACTAGTCATATTCATTATTCTTCTTACAATACACACTTACTGGTTATCTCTGAGGTCACTCCAAGGTGTCTTACAAGTTGACTGGCATCGACTGACTGAAACACCATTGCATCTAGAGAGCAATTAGGAGGATTTTAAATAAAACTCATGAGCGCTTAATTCCAGCACATGGAACATCTCCTGATGCTCAGCTAAGATATAAGAGATGCACAACATTAAAATATTTGGTTACCATAGGAGGTAAGTAGAGGGAAATTTGGCCTAATTATCACTTTTGTCTCCTAATAAAAAGAGAAAATACTAGGGGAGAGATTTGTAAAGAGACAATAGCTCTACTGATTTTATTCCTTAAAAATCTTTCGCTACTTCTTAAGATGTACTATCTGTGGGATGGGAAGTTATAAATGAATAATAAACTCCAGCTGTCCTTAAAAAATGTTAAATGACTTGGCATTTAAGAAACTTTCTGTATCAATGCAACATCCTAAAAAGAACTTGTGGAACAAACTCTGGGGCAAATTTCTCTCTAACATTAGTTCATTTCTACCACTTCCCTCAGAAACTAATTGAGATTAAGAATATGTATCCCTTGCTCCTTGATTAGCCAAATGTCCAATGACACCTCAAATATAATACAGAGTGAAAGCTAGTGATCAAAAATGAGCAAAGACAGAGGATTAAAGTCAAACTTTAAAGAACTGGTTAGGAAAAAGGGAAAAGTGGAGAAATCATATTAAGATCTTGCTAAACAAGCAATGATTGTGTCACTACATGATAAAATATATTATGGAACTCATTCCTCTAGGATATTATGAATGTCAAAAAAAAAAATTTTCTTTCTGTCGTTAGTGTAGCCCTATGTCAACCACTGGTTAGGTGAAAGTGTGCTACAGTGGCATGATCTAGTTTTGTTGGCTGAAGTAAGTACAAACTCTGAACTTTGACATTACCGATTTTATTTCAAGAGGCTTTCTTTTCTATTAAGAAAATCTCTTCTTCTCTCTATGAAACAGAGGTAGAAAATTGTTTGCAGGATTAATTATTGAAGTTCTGATTTGTCAATATGTTCCAGAAAAAAATATCTTTTCCTTCTTATCACAGTATGAGTTATTACGCGTGTTCTTCTAGGATTTCTCTTCTAGTCTTTTGCACAAGTTTTTCCAGTTTCTTGTTCATTGTTTTTTCTTTTCATTTATCACTATCTTCAAAATAGGTCAGTGGTAACACAATTTTTCTCTTACTGTTTACCTGTAATTTCTTCATACTTTGGGTTTCTTTGAGCCAACATGCTAGAACACATTATTTTGCTTTCTGTAAGCATTTTGTGTTATGCTTGTATATTTTGAACTTCAGGTGACATTCAACCTATTAGTCTTCTGTCCTGTGTACAACTGAAAGACATCTCTCCAAAAGAGTTCAGAAATTTGCCAGTCAATGTTCTCATGTTATAGCTTCTTGGAAAAAAGTTTAACACAAAGAAGATTAAGAACTATTTGCATATCTATATGACGAAATGCTGTCAAATTTTCTTGTCACAGAATAAGCACATTAGATTACAGCCTAGGTCCTCACTTAGGTTCACCAGGCATCCAACCACATCTTCAAAATAGTTGTAGATATTTTATCTCATGTGCATTTTGTGCTACATTGGCATTTTCTCACTGTACCATTACCAGTTTTGCTGCTCTCTGAATAATTACAGAGAAAAAATAATTTTAAATCTGTAAAATATTAAATGGTTGCCAAGTTCTGACTGGACAAAGAGAGTGTGTGGGATTCCATGTATTACTTGAAATGTAAGTAAGTTCTGAACATAGAACTTGGCACTCCTGCACTGAAACTTTTTATCTGTCAAGTCTGCCACTAATATGAGCTGCCAGTCATTCACCCCTTTTCCAGTTTTATTGCTGACTTCTAATTGATATCACAAGTGCTCAGGTGAATTCCTCTCAAACCTTTGTTGATGAGGCCAGTTCCCATACCAATTCAAAGACATGTTGACTGGGAGGACAGAAAATATCGAGGGAACTTTTCTGTGAAGGGAGTCCCTGTGTAGCAGGAGTGTGTAGCCCTGAGAGTAGCCTCAGCACTGGTATGTAATTACAAAAGAGTGGATCACAGCCTAGAGCATACACCCTCACAGCCAGCAATCTGCCCCTTTGAGCACCCTTACCACCAGTCACATTGCCCTTTGCACTCAAGCTCTGTCAACAAATCAGGGATATCCAGTGTCTGGGGCAAGACTGAGCCACCACACAATGTGAATGGAGAGTCGTGTCCTCTGCAACAGACACAGCTGAATTATAACCTCTGTGCCAGCTTTTATTTGTACTGTAAAGCTGCAATCCTAAAAAAAGCCTGTGAATATAGATATAGTCCAGAAAAGAGCCATAGTCTCCCAGGAAGCTTTGGCTCTTCTTCCTGCTAGGGCTCAGCCTTTAGTACCACAAGCTAATAAGACTAGAAGACCGGCCTATCCCTGAATGTACCTACAAGGAATCACAGACTCAAGACAACATCTGGGATGTAACTCAAATCTCATCCTGTGTTTGGATATTTGGACTGCTGTGAGAACAATCAGCCTGAATTTACCTCTTACCTGGAATGCACCAGCTTCTAGCTCATCTGGGAGCTTTGCTGAATTCCTGATTGTGAACACTTTACATATTGCCCAGCCCAGCTTTTTCTACAATAGTTCAAAGACTTTGTCCTGGTTGTGGCCATGTCTGGGGTACTGTGTCCAGTTCTGGCCTTCCCAGCTCAAGAAGGACAGAGAAGTACTGGAGATAGTCCAGCTGAGGGCTACATAGATGACCAAGGGAATGGAACACCTCTGTTACGAGGAAAGGCTGGGAGACCTGGGTCTGTTTAGCCTGGAGAAGACTGAGAGGGGATCTCATAGGTGCTTATAAATATCTAAAGGGTGGGTGTCAAGAAGATGGGGCCAGACTCTTTTCAGTAGTGGCCAGCGACAGGAAACAGGGCAACAGGCACCAGCTGGAACACAGGAAATTCCTTCTCAATGGAGGAAAAGCTTATTTATTTTGATGGTGACAGATGACTGAAACAGGCTGCCAGGGAGGTAGTGCAGTCTCCTTCTCTGGACATCTTCATAACCTGCCTGGATGCATTCCTGTCCAACCTGTTCTAGGTAATCCTGCTTTTGCAGGGGGGTTGGACTAGATCATCTCCAAAGGTCTCTTCCAATACCTATCATTCTGTGATTCTGTGACTCACCCACTTGCAATAGACATTGGCACATTATGTTGGTGAGTTGCACAATTCTCCACTTAACATGTCACAGAGAATAATTTTTTTTAGACCTTCGTATAGTTGAGATGGGGAAAGGTGGTTTGTTTAACCAGGCCTGGGTGAAAATAACTGTCAATTGTACTACCTGTAAAAATGATATTGCTCCTGTCATTGCTCCAAAATTACTCCCATTAAGAGTAGAGAGGAAGGAGTAGATTGAACAGCTGATAGAAATAAACAGGCAAACAAAAGCTGTAATTCTTTCCATGGAATTAAGGGGGATATGAAGAATAGGTAAGTCTACTCTCATAATGGATGGAAGGCTGATAGACCAAGAGAGGACAAAACACTCAAGCTGGAACATTTATCAGGTTTCTGGAAATAAGGAGAGTTGTCAGGCCATCTGAGATGCAGAAGCAAAGCTACACCCAGGATACAAGACAGAGAGTAAACACCCAGAGAAGAAGCACAGTTTGACACAAAAGCTATTTGCCACGGTCACTAATTATTCAAAGAGCACCTGCAAGTTAAGTTGCTGTTGCTGATCTCAATCATCAGTTACCCTAAGCATTAGCACATGTGGTTGCTGCAGTTCAGGAGAAATGTTTGCTAGAAGTCACTCCTGACAATACTTAAGTGAAGGGCACTTAAGAGTAGACCCACAAGTTTTGGCTAATCCAAATTCAAGCCATTTCAGCATAGCGGCATGGATCCAAGAACGGCAGAGCTGTTTATTGGAGATGAAGGCTTAATTTGATCACAAATATTTAGGCAAGTATCAGGAAAGATGTCACATAGAGTTTGAGCTAAAATATTAAGCTAAAGTAGTGAATGAGATTTACTAATATAAACCACAGGTTTGCAGTTTTAAATGCAAAAGTTTACAAACTGAAATACTTCCAGATAATGATAAGGCAAGCACAAATACACACACTGCTGTACAATGAAACCAGCTTCATAGCAATTATATCTTGAATGTTAAAAAGCAGTGACTTAGGATCTTTGGAAAACAGTTGTTGAGCTAGTACTGTACTGTATTTCCCAGCCCCATGAATAATATCAGTATGATTGTGTTGTTTTACAATACTGCTTGAACAACAATACAAATTCTAACAGGTAGCTGAGTAGAAAAAAGTAGTATTTAGGAAGTTACAGAATCTCTATTTACAGTATCATTAGGGAAAGTGACTGTCAAGACAGGTAAGTGGACTAGTCATGTCATTGAAATTCACCTTAAAGTCCATGTTTCTGTGAAATATCGATTGCAGAAGACTCAGAAGAAAAAATAAATAAAATAATTGGTGCATTAGCATCATTCAAAGGAGGTGAAAATAAACCTAGAATCTGTCGATTTCCTATTCCAGTCCTATATACTGATCAGTAAGCAGGAAGGAAGATCTTCAAGAAAACAAAATCCCTTGTAATGACAAGGCAAGAAGAGTATATCACACGGTATTTTAGAAAAGAATGTGAGTGTAAGATAAAACGCACTACCATAAACTACACTTTAAGGGGAAAAAACCCAAACAACTCATTAATGTGAGAAAAACAAGATATCTAAATAATTGCAGAGATATAGAAGAATAAAATTAAAGGTCCTGTAGTGATAAATAGTTCCTGTAAAAAAAAAAAAACACAAATCACTGCAGGGAAAAACTAAAAAAAAAAAAAAAAAAGAAACCATACTAAAAAAATAGTGAAAAACTAATTGTGAAAGTTGTCTCACTCACCATTTCCCAAGTTCATGACACTCACCATCTTGCAAGTTTAACAGTTATTTCAAGGCAAGTACATCTAAAAAACATTTATATTGTGTGGTCAAAACTTAATGACAGTAAAATTTAAGCAATTGGTTTTAAGATGATTCAGAGGACTATATAATGTGATAGAAAATACAGGTAAAAAGAGTTGTCACAACACCCTACTTAAAGCAAGTGTGACAATGTTTTAATTTTTTAATTGCAAGTAAAAGTAATCAAAGCTCTGAATAAACACACATTTTTTAAAAATTACATATCATGTGTTTGGTTTTAGCATACATTTTTTTCTCCTCTAATTCTTTTCCCATCCCCCAAGGCAGCTCAACTAGTAATTATCTTTCGCTTTACAAGAAGTAAGAAAGTTGGAGAAAAAGGAATAAGAGTGCTTACATGTTTTCTAATTTGATATGTAACTGCCCAGAGGGGCTTTTATTACAATGCACGCAGTAGATAAAATTAATCCTTACAAGTATGCTGTATTATTTGTTCAAGTTAGGAAAATTGAGCTCAACCCTCTGGAGGCAAACTGGAATTAGTATAGTGAAAGCTGCAGTGAAGATATCCTGACAACACTCTCCTCCCTTTCTGTTACTTGTGCCTCTTTTTACAGGATTCTTGATCAGTCTCTGCTGCTTTCCTGCAAGTTCTGGTTATAACTGTATTGCAAACTGCTCCCGTGCCTCCGGGCACTGATTCTCTCTCTTCCCCTAATGGGATGGGAAGCCTTCAGTGGCTTGCAAACTGTGCCTATACATAGTTCCCTGTTAATTTTTCTCAGTGATCTTATTCCCAGCTCCTTCATAACTACTTCATATCTTCTTCTTTCACAGCATTACAGGACCTCTCATCTATGCATCTATAAAGGCAGAGACACTGAGTTGAGGAAAATAAGGATTCGCTTATGACACTTGTTCTCTGAAGCTTTCAGATCTCAACCTGTGAACAGTCCCAATCAAGCGTACATTGCTCATGGTGTGTTGATATGCATATTTAACTCATCTGAGATTACACAAATATTGGGCAATATTTTTACATGGTTCTCTGAATTAGGACCTTGCTCTGAAAACATAAACTACTTATAGAAGTATGCATCAGTAAAGACAAAAAAACTAGTTTCCTGGTATCATCTTACAAGACTGATTTTACTTTTATGTGAAAACTGTGTCCAAACATAGGCAGTGTCAAATCCTTAAGAAAAAATTAAAACTCTCCTCAATTAAAGGTTAAAGGGAGAGCCACCTAAAAAGTTAAATTTCCTGGCACCAATTTCATCAAATGTACCAGACAGCAGGGTCAAAGTAGCCATCTGGATGTCTACCACACCTTGAGCTGCTAGTGTAAAAAGCACAATATTAACTTTGCTGCTGCTCTTTTTGAATTAAACTTGGTATATTAGCCGTAGAAGGATCACAATTAGCTATTGCCAACCTCTCATGCAGGAGCCAGCTTCTCTCAAGCAGCTTGTGCCTCCTTTGAGCACAAATCCAAGCATAAAAATCAATGAGCTTTGTAAAATTTTAATTATTAATGAAACTTCATGTCACAGAAGAACTGATGTAACATGTCTTCAATTTAAATGTGCATCATTTGTCAGTAACTGACAACTGTTAAGGATGTTGTGTTCCCCTTTGTATTTATGGAAATCTGTCTGTCCCACACATTTCCTGTGCCTTTGAAGGAAGCTTCATGTAATATACCTGTAATTTACAGGAGAGACATTGAAGCTATCGAGTCTTGACCTTCCCTTCTTGCTGCATTGAAGAAAGAACAACAGCTTCATACAACTCCACAACTTAAAAATATCATGGCAAGAATTCAATGCAGCCTCCAAATTCAGGGCATCCTAATCCTAAGGAAAAAGTGAAAACAGCAATTTTATTTCATTCTTATGTCACCTTCCCCCATCGAAGCCCTAAAATCTGAATGAGTGAAACCTGTGTGCCTCTCCTGCAGAGAAAGTACTGCTGTAAGGGAGGGTGGGTACAGAGATTACAGAAAGATAGTCTGAAAATTACACTGAAGGATGCAGAAATTATTTTGGATCATTAGCATCCTTCTCTTAGAGCATTCCATTAACTCCAAACTGTTTCATTATCTCTGTGTCATTTTTTAAATCTCTGAATAATTAATACTAACTAATAATTAAGTTAGTTTCCTGGCAATCAGCTGAAATCTCAAGCTCTTGATTTCAATATTTATTGGTCTGGGTGTGCTGTAAAGTTCTACCTCAAATGCTATGTGGCCTTGATGTTCTGCATTTCAGGACTGCAAATAAAAGAACAGGAGCCAATCAGTCTTCTGTGTACACCCTGAAATAAAGGATTGGGGTCATCTTGGAGAGATCTTGCCAATCACACGCTTATCAATAGCATATTATAAAGGCCTAATCCACCTTATTAGAGCAAACAGAAGTCAAATATTTATCTTTATAAATGTCAATGCATGATGTGGATTTAATTTTAGACTAAATCTATCTTTTATGAGAATCAATCCTGCATTTCTCTCCCTTATCAGCACCATTGTACAAAAAGAAGGATATAAAACCAGAGGTGAATAAGTTTTGTGGGTTGTTTTTTTTTGTCTTTTAATATATTTCTTTGCAAATGCAGGACCACCAAGGTTTTTCAAGCTTTTTCCGAAGTGGTGTAGTAATTTAGGAGAAATTTAATATTTCATAGAAACATACTATTGAATGAAGGAGGTGCTTTTAAATATTTCTTATCGTAACCCATCTTTAAAACCTTTTTTTGTGTAGGTCATTTAACACCAGTGCTCCAAGGATGAACCAAGTGTAAATAACACATAAATGGAGTATCATCTGTTGTCATGGGTTCCTTCAGCTAAACACAAATAAAGCAGGTTCTTTAAATCTTCTTTTGCTTTTTTCCGTATAGGGATACATTCTTCATAGACCCGTTTGACTACCAGTGCACTCAGAAATATGTATATTAATCTCCATATTGACATGTGGTTGACTCTTCTAAACATATTTGAAATTTCTTATAACGTGGATGCTTCTTTGATTGACACACTAAACAAATGCATGCACTAATGAAGCAGCTGTAGGAGTAAAGATGTAGAAGAAACAAATGTTTTCTGTTAGTAAGAACTGCTTTATGTATATACTCCTTTAAAAGACATTGATAAGAGAAATCTTTACCAACACAACCCAATCTAAAAGTAGTTCATAATGCTTGGTTATGTGTCTAATAGATTTAAGTACAATAACCTTTATGTCTACGCTTTAGTTTATATAATTAGCCAACATTATGTCAGCCTGCACACGTGGGTCTTGGATAGCAAGCCTGGTTCACATTTCAAAGTATCATAAATGACTTCAGAACGTCTTAAAAAATATTTGACTCTACATTTGTCACAAGGTTGAATCAAATACATAGCATTTACTATATACTTCATCATTACACATTACCTGAGATAATTCAATCACTTGCACTTATGTGAAAATACCAGTGGCTATTGAAATACTATTGGATACAGCCAATATGAGCATTCGAAGGAATGAAAAATGAGGAACAAAGTAATTCCCATCTATGAGTAGAATGGATAGTAATGACTCTGTACCAACCCTAAAATATTGTATGTATAAAAAAATCACCCCAGAAAACCTATTTTGAATTAACTTCTCCATGCTAGTAATCTACATCACATGGAATAAAATCCAAATGGAATATACTGAGAAGGGCATAGTAATGTCCATTTTTGTATTTGTAGTCACACTTACAGAAGACTTCAATATAGGCCCTTCATTAGGCACAAGACTCTAAATAATGAATAGTACAGCAGCTAGGTTATGTCTGATACACACTGACATTTCAGTTGGTCTTTCACCGACTACAGAATAGTAAGGAAAAACATTCTAAAGAAACCAAAGGCTCACACAAAGGATTTAATTTCCCCCTTAGACCTTGAAAAATTCCCATAAAAAGCAGTATCTACTGAAAGACTTAGTGGGTTTTGTTGATATTTGATATATTAAACACAAATGGTCAACAGTGAAACAAACAGAGTATTTAATTTAAAACTCATGTTTAAATACATATATATATTTCCCAAATTTATATTTAAATTTTTTTATATATTTATTTATCTATATATCTATAAATATAAATATTTCAGGAACTATATATATCAAAACAAAAACATGTTAAAAATGTAAACAAACTGTGTGCTCTTTTTGTGTCTATTTCTCTCTATTGCTTTGCAGTCCTGAAATTTCATAAATTAAAGTTCTGAATTTATTTTATACCTGTATATTTGGTAATTTGAGGGCCTAATTTGAACTTCATTACGTTCCTTAACTATCATCAGGTTTATGTTTTTGAGGTTTTAGTACAAAGCCACATGTTAACATCTATTTCTGAGTTACAGACACCAGAAAACTAGACAAAGCAACTAAGGTAATTGTCATATCGATCAACTAGCATCAGTAAAGAAAGGAAAAAAATCAAACTTCCACATTTTGTCTTCTACAGAACCCCAAGCTACTTTAAAGAAAAAATAAACACAAACAACTGTAGTCCTTATTCTGTTTCCCCAAGACCTACCACCTTTCTGAGGTCACAAAGGAATTGCATTTTCACGTTTAGGATATGCCCAAAAGGCACTTTGGCTATGGCATATCAAAACCAGATACATTTGTATTATCACTGATAAAATTAACACTTCCTAGCATTTCAAAGAAATGAAAGTCTTCTGTTTGTCGACTTGACATTAATTGTTAAAAATAACAGGTCTGTCATCTCTAGTTGTCAACACTGGATTAAATGTGCTGTAAATACATGTTTAGCACAAATTCAGCCAAATTTGTTAGTAGAAGTGCACCTGAACTGCTTCAGAGCCATTTTATGGCAGCTGTTTCTGTGCAGTATAGTGCTTCAGGGAATTATAAGCTTGATAACTGTGGAGATGGAGTTCCCAATGTACCTATGCGATGTGTACCATCCCCTCTGTGGCATGGCTGTCTTCTGGAGTAAGCACCAGTTTGCCATGGCCACAATTAGATCTGGGACAGGAAAATCTGCTTCACCTGACACATATGTCAGCACTGTGCTCACCAAAGTTCTGGTTTCAGGCACAGCCACAAACCAAAACTGAGTCCTGGTACACTCAGAAAAGCAAGTGTCCTCTTGCAGAAGAATATCATATTAAAATTCCCATGTCTTCTTGTGTATATACTGAGATTATTGTGCTTCAGTTTTTAGCACCCGCAGTGGCTAGAATACTTTTGCACCTCAAAGTATTTTGAATAATAGAAATGAAAAAAAAAATAATACCAAATTTATTTAAAAGATTCTTGTTTATATCCTACATTATTTTCTATGCTGTATTTTAAATGTTTTTAAAATATTAGTTTTATATATACATACATATAAATTGGCCAGATTTTTGAAATTTCTTTTGACATATCTTGGTGGAACTTCATAAAGAAACAGGTGACGGATTTCAAATGACTAAAAACACCAGGGGAAAAAAATAAAGAAAGAGGATGAATATAGCCTATAACTATGGGCAGCTAAAACCACGCTGGTTTACTACAAACCAGATTCAGACTTAATGAGAAACCACTTTTTTAAGCTATACTGCCCCATATCCCTGGAGAATATTAATGAGGTCAAAATGAGGACAACTTCCTGTATGTGAAAGTTAAACAAAGATAAGATGTGATCACAGTTGCAATTGCATGTGCTCCCATGGGCCACAGTTTGGCCTCTCTGAGGGTCATGAAGATAAGCAAGAGGCTGTTTTTTATCACATTAAAAATGTGATTGAGTCAGTTATCTGAACAGGAAATATGAAGAGTCAGCAAAAAATAAACAGGAGGAAGAAGTCCATCTACTATGGGCAACAGAGGTCTATATTGACATTATAAATTGTTAGAATTGAAATATAATCTTCTTGCCTGAATGCTCTTAAAATTAATTTCTATGTCAGTAAATCTATTATTAAACTTTTTTTCAGTAAAAAGTTGGTTGTCTCTTATCTTGTTTAGGGAAAATCAAAATGCATCTTATTGAACTCATTATGTTAAATTTTAGTTCTCTTCCAACAAAAAGGTATAACCTTTAGATTAAGAAAATGCATACCATTTCCACACAGCTATGCATACAAAAACTTATGTCCTTCTCCTTTAGTTTCTCATCTTGCACTTGTAGGTGGAGAACAGAACAAGGGTTTCCCAGTTTCTGCTTTTAACTTTTAAATACAGTCAATAATTTTCTGGCATATAATTTTTTCTTTCCATGTTTGATTGCTTCCTGAATTACAGCATGACAGCATAAATCTCTAGACTCACAATGAAACTAAGTACAAAGGTGGCAGCCATTATGATGTCTGAGCACATTTAGAAATTTTAGTACAGCAACAGCAGGGCAGACTGTTCTTCCAGTAACACTGTACTAGCAGACTGCTAGAGTGAGGTGTCCCCCTATAGTTCAAAGGGTTTGCTTTAAATTTAAATAATTTTATGTCACTATGGAAATAATTTTGCAGTTGTTTTCTTTATAACCATACTAGTTTACGGAAGCAATCCTCTCCCTGGCAGTCAAGATGCCCTATTCCCTACTTGTGTGTGAATCAGAGTTTTAATAAGGACAATAACACAAGCAAAAATGTTCTTAGTGATATTTTTTAGGGTCTTCCCAGTCTCGAGTGCTTTTTCAGAATGCAGAGATTCACTTTCTTCCTCCTACAGTCTTTAAAGACTTATCCCCTTTTATCAGAGGTTTCTGCATGATTTTTCTCAGTTTCAAGGAAAGTTTTGATGAGTCATACAGAATGAGCTAGATTGTGACATGACTATAAAAGTCATGTGAATGTTATACAAATGTGACACAGATGTTCCTGTAGTTATAGTGGTGTCTGCTGAGAAGGTACGTTTATGGTGCCTCTTTCAGTGCCTCCTCTACCAGACCTCCAGCCTTTCTTGGATGTGAAGCAGAAGACAGTATAATAGCATCTGTATTAGTCAGGGTTCATTACACTGAACCGGTGCTTTCATCCCCAGCCAGTCTGATTCAGCCACATCCACACCTATGCTCTCATTACAGCTTCTTTGTGAAAACTTTCTGTGCTTGTTAATCCTATTTATCATGATCCCTTCTTACTCACATGGAAATTAATCATGAAAGAAAAATCGTAGATTGGCACGGCATGCTGACAGTAGATTCCTGTTTCTTTCTTGTTTTGATGACACTTATTGTTATTTCTTCAATACCATTAAAAGACTGCAGTGAATAATAAAAACCACACAGAAGTGCCTTGGCTAATGTCAGTGAGTGACCATGAATGGAGCACAATAAATTTACATGGTATATCTCTCCAAGCCTTAAGCCAAAGTTGGTGAAAATTTGTCATTTTAAGGTTGAACAAGGCTAGAATACACGTTTAACAGACTAAGTACTCAAACACAGTTTGTATAATAAAATCTTCATTCATCAACATCCTTCTGAAAACAGTTGTCCTCTTAAGATTAATCTATATTTGAAATGTACCAGATGACATGATGTTCTTCTGGTTCATACATAGACAAATAAGTGTCTATGTGGATAGACATGTCCTCCACTGGGGAGGAGGAGACTGAGGGGAGACCTTATCCCTCTCTACAACTACCTGAAAGGAGGCTGTAGAGAGGTGTGGATTGGTTTCTTCTCCCAGGTCACAGATGATAGGACAAGGGGTAATGGCTTCAAGTTGTGCCAGGGGAGGTTCAGGTTAGATATT
>JAOQGH010000019.1:66888518-66917255 GCA_025769975.1 Gallinago jamesoni | reverse complement strand
GTAACATGCTCTAGCTCTAGGCAATCCTGCTTCAGCAGGGGAGTTGGACTAGATGATCTCTATGGTCCCTTCCAACTTTAAAAAAAAATTCAGTGAAAAAATTCAGCGAAGGGCTTCAATACACATCCAGCATTAGGACCTTTTTCTGTGCCTCATACAGTGAGTTCGTGAAAAGGATGGGGATAAGAAAAAAGAAACCCAGCAGGTTGAATTCCTCTTTATTTATTTTTTCCCCACCCCAGATGTGCACCATATGCTTTCTCTGGTGCAGTGCAAAGGATGAATGAGACAAGCATCCTTTGCTATCATTCACGACATCTGATGATGGCCAGCAGCTAATTCTGCAGGACAGATGTTATTTACAGAGATCTGAAATCCAGTTTTAATAGACTAAACTACTTTTTAAACACCTCCACTGAATTCAGTTTAAAAGAACATTGCTGCACCATAATCAAATTTACAAATGACATGGTCAAAAGGGAATCGAAGGAAATGCGTTCATTTTGGCAAGCAGTGACCAGGTGAGAAAATTCTGTACTGTAACTGACTCAGCAAAGCACAGATCAAAAAACATTTTAAAATCTAGCTGCTACTGACAGTAGAAAGGCGGGACACTGGAAAAATGGTAAGGATTGTAATTAAGGGTTTCTATACTCTGCTGTATGTAGATTCAGGCCTACTAGTCCTATTGTAACTTAGCCACAAGAAGACTGTGGTCCTGAGGAATAATTTTGCATATAGGAAGAAAAAGTGGACATATATAAGATATGTGGGAAATTTAATGAGAAATGTCCCTTAAATTTTGAGTTAAAAAGCTAAATAATATAAGCTCTTCTATGTATATTTCTGTCAGTGTAATGTATTTTAAACCCCACCAACACAGAGCTTTTTAGGGGGCTGGGGAAACACTGTAATTTGGTTTCAGTTTGTTTTAGGTGGTGCAGCAGGTTCCGATCCACACACTGCGATCTTTAATAACTTTCTGATCACATAGACAATTCATGTGTGTTGCACAAAAAGTAAACAGCACATTATAAAGCAAACAGTTAATCTAGTAGAAATAGTAGCATAAATAATTTACAACAAATCAATAACAAAGAAATCCTCTGCAACACTGCCTAGAACTGTCAATAATGTGAAAAAAACTGAATGATCTGAATTTCTCTCTCAAAGTTCTGTAGATCCTGAGTCATCTCTCTCCAGTTAGTGACTTCCCTCATTTAGGAAGACCCAAAGTGCCATGTCTAGAGGTTGCACTCTTCGGATATTCCCAGTTTAAAATGTCACTAAATCTGCTTTAAACTTTTGAAATTTGGAGTAAGAAATTGGCCTAAGGTTGCTTCAACAGTTAATGCTGACCATCCAGCAATCACAGCATAAGTAAATTTTTGTCATCATTGCCAAATTCAAAGTAACAAGAGTGAAAAGTTCCAATTATAATTCTCCATCTTCTAAAGGAACCAGTTCATTACCAACTTATTTATAAATCCAACACTGGCTTTCATTATTACTTCCACTCTGTACACAACTTTAGCCTGCTTTTCCACATAGAAACTTTAGCAAAAAAGCCAGCTGTACCACTCACAATCCTTCTTTGCTACCTTGTGGATCCAGGAGAGCTCAAAATCACGAAACAATGAAAAAGATTCTATGACTGTGACATTTTCATTAAGTATTGATTTTATGATAAACAAACTTATACAGGGATAAAATTTATCTAGCTTCTGGGTAAAAGAATCTATAGCACTGCATGAAAAGAATAAGATGCATTTGCAGTATGCAAACATATATACCTGCTAATTCAACCAGGGAATTACTTGAGAAATTTCATGAAGACTGTAAGATTTCTTGGAAGCAAAGACTGGAAGAAGGCTTATACAACACAAAGTTAGGAGAGTGTTTGAGTTCCAAAACAAAAAACACTACAGCAAGTAAGTCTGGGATCTTTTGTCTGAAGGACGCCAAAATTTCAGGGGAAAAAAAACCAACAACTGGAAGAGAAAAATGGCCGTAGTACTCTTATGAAAAAAAATATAATAAAGTTTAAGAGAAAACTGGTTGTCACAAGACAACAAAAGAAATGATGAGTGAATATTGGAAATTTCAAGAAAGGTGATAAAACACAGGGAATGAGGAAAGCCAGTTATTAAAGAGTGATAATTGATGGCTCGGAGCTGAAAGGTAATATCTGACAGTGTTAATCAGTGCTGCATAAAAAAAAAAATGGAGAAAAAGGAGCTTAAAATTCAGACTTATCCAGAAACAAAAATGGAAAAAGAAGGTGAATGGACATAGTGATCAAGGAGGGGTAGATAGCAGCAAGGCAAATAACAGTAGACTCCAAAGATATTTAAAAAAAAAAATTAAAAAGCTATAAAACAAATTACAGGGAAAAGCAAATAAAAAGTATAAAGTTGCAAAGAAGCCAAAGCACCAGTGAAGGATAAAAGACAGCTTGGGACAGCTGTCTTCATTAGACAAAAGACAGCTTCCCTACATTAAAGGGAAAATGGCAAAACAGGATACAGTAGAACATAGGAAAATGAAAAAATAAGGGCTCAAATAAAAGACGTTAAAACTTTGGACTTGAAAAGCCGCTTCTGTGAAAAATCAGCTTTTCATCTTCTGTACAAAGTTCTTAACACTCTCAACAATCCATGTCTCAAGAGCTGTTGAGGACTGGCTGTATCTATCATTGCAAGTGGGTTGTGGAGGGTAGTTAGTGTGGTTTGTATATTATTTCACTCTGGCTGCAAAGTCGGCTGAATGTTTCAGTATTATTTTGAGGTATGTACATCAGAGCCACTTTCTATGAAGTTTTGAGGAACACAATTTGCTATCCAATATTAGTAAAACTAATTTGAGAAAAAACATACCCCCTGCATCTGTGCTATCATCTACCTGTATAAAGCTTTGCTGTTATTACTAGCAGTAGTATCAACAATATTTAAGGTGACAATACAGTGAAGTATTGAATATAAACCACAGAATGCTCTGGTTTTCCTGCTAAAACTTCTTCAAAGTTTTAAGTTTTTCTTTTTTATTTCCTCATCTCTTAACTTCAATCATGTTTCTGTCTCATATCAGTAGTTTCTCAAGTGATGACACCTTTTTTTATTCTCCTGTTTCTAAACATGAAGGGGAAGGAATCCTCATCCCTTTCAGTCAAATATATAACAGATAATTAAAAACAGAATCAATGGAAAACATTTTAAAGGTGGGGTTGTTTTCAATAATATAAAAAATAATTTTTAGTAGGAGAGTGGGGAGCCATTTTGCTTTGGATAAATACTTAGTATTTTATAGTTTTATAACATTTTAAAGTATAATTTTAGCAAAATTCTATAATAAAAATACCTAACCAGATAAAGAAAAATATCATTATAAAATTTATTCTTATTGCATTGTTAAAAAATTTGTGGCTTTTTTTTAATTAACTTGTTTTCAAATTTTAGTGTTGCTACCAATTGGAAAAGCCACTTCTGTGACCATACAGAGTTGAGAACCTTTGTACTAAGCAAATATATTTTATCATCTATATATTAGATGAGAAACTCTTTCTCCTCAGAGCATTATGCCTGAGTAATATGTCTGTTTCTCTTTCTTGACAGTTTTGCAGACTATCTGCTGTATTCTCTGAATCACACAGCAACTGATGTTTTATATTTTTCGTCTTATTAAAAAAGATGAAGAAGTTGTAAACTTGCTCAAGAGTAGGCAGTTGTCCTGAGCACACAAGCTGAGTATTTGTTTATTAAATAAAAAATTAAAGTAAACAACTCAGATAATTCTGCAAACCAATAATACTAAGTTTCAAATGCATTTTTTGTTCCATGTATTAAGAGGGCGTACTAGATCCAATGCAGACTCCACATCATTCAGAGCTGTTTTGCTTGTTCAACTCTGCTTCACAAGTGGATCCTCCAGGATACGACTTTCACTAGTGGTTGGTTGGTTAGTTGTTTTTTTTCTGGAGGGTGGTGGTTTTTGGTGTGGTTTGGGTTATTTTTTTCAGGAAAAAAGAAACACCTGTCTGATGCTTTGTCAAGAAAAAATAAAAAATAAATGAACCTATAAAGGTTCTAACTCAAAATTTCTAAAGTGAAATATAACCTTAACTGAAAAATACAGCTAAAGGAATTAAGTCAATACTTAATAGCTTTACTGAGAATACACAGTCATCTGTATTTCCTAGAGAACTAATGAGTTGGAGAGTGTGTATTGCACAATTTTCACCATTGAGGTACAAATATAAACATTTCCCAAAACAGAAAAATTCTAGTGTGAACAGTCATCCTTGTAAACAATTAAGTTACTACTAACAACAATATTGGGATACAAATCTCAAATAAAACAGGTTAATACTTTATTTCTTTATTTGGCATGGATGTGTAAGCCAATTGCTTTTGCAAAAACAGAGTGAAGCCGAAGCTGTTGTCACGAGCTGACTGATTCTGAATGGTCTAACTCACCCCTAATTGAATTCTGCCTTCATTTCTTGCTGTCCTGCCCTATTGTCTACTCACCCCCAAAGGGCCCACAGGTGCATAAGCTACAGTTTCGTAATGAGTTATAGAAACAAGTGGCCTGCTTGCCGGGTTTTTGTCTCTAACAGAGGAAGAACATGCAGTTTCAGAGGGCTTTCACCATTTTACTGGGAGGCCAGGAACGGCAACAAAACCAAGAGCTGTTGAGTCTCCCTTTCCTATCTCCCAACACCATCTTCCACAGCAACAAGCATATCATACTTGAATATTCTTCTACCAAGAAATCACTTATTGTACACTTTAAGTTTTCTGTGTTACTCAGGAAAATTATAGAATACAGAATATATTGAAGCTATTTAGAGAATGATTCAGTACCTAAAATATCTCGTGCACTTCTTACATAGCTGAGATTGTCCTGTCATTAGGACAAAAACTACCTTAAAACATAAAAGATTGCATAGGCCTTTTACAGCATCCTATCTCTGTGTGTTGCATTAGGTCACTGTTTCATCCTCTTCTGCTGCATTGGCTACATGTTTTAACTGTTATGAAGACAATGCTGAGGACATGATTATTATAATTTATCAGTGCACTGTGATGTATCTGTCTGCAGTCACTTTTAAACAGCAACTCTGGGAAATATGAAGTGCCCCATCCATCTCAATATCTATGACTGAATTTTGAATATGAATATTTTAACTACCAGTGTTGTTAACTGTTCCACTGCTGGCTACTAGAAATCCTTTCTTCAGTCACTCCCCCAAGCAGAAAATACACCTGCCTTTATCAAGCTTGTCAAATCCTTTGAGTTGTATTAATACAAAGGCAGGTGGGGGGTGGGGGGGGAGGATGGGGTGTGTGTGTGGGGGGGTGTGGGGGTGTGTGTTCAAAATCTGCTTTCTGCAAACGCTTAAAGGAAAGAGGCTATCCTTTCTAAAAAGAATAGAAGCTATATAAATAAATTCTGGATAGGAATAACTGGATAATTCAAGAAGATGCTGACCTACTTTCAGACTTCCAATAAAGTAAAAGGGCAAATTTAATTATAGTATAATATAATAATTTATATTGTTTCTAATATCACCATGGAATCTGAAAAGTTTTGGAGTCTGGTTAGACTACTTGGAACTTAAATAATATTGTAGCCTGGTTTTGCTACTTATTTACACATACAAAAGCTAAAGCAACGTATTTCCAAAGAAAGAGCTTTGCTTTACTAGAAACAGGAATACCATGAGAAAGTGAAACTTTCTATTATATCAGAGTCTGGTGTTGAAAAAGGAAACTAGGTTATTGCTAAATATGATTTTTGTAAGTAGAAGATATAAAGGGTGTGGGAGAGAATGAAATACCTTTTGCTGCTGTAGGATAAAGCACATTTGATTGCTTTGGTTTTGTTGTGTTAAGAAGGAGGGTACAGTGTCTGAGGCTTTTTATGAAGTGATAAATATTCCTAGAAGGGTTAAAACCTCCTCCCATAGAAAAAAAAAAAAAGAATTAAATTTCTGTTTCTTCCATGTCAGCACATGATTATTGCTCTTTTGAATTGCAGCATACAAAGTAGCCAGTGACCACTGACCTTCCCAAATGAGATTCACTGTAGTAACCATTCAGTGTAACAAGTAGCTTTAGCTCCAGATATGGAGTTTGTTTTCATTTTTCTTTCATTCAAAAGCATTATCAGTCTATTTCATCTGACACTCATTTATTGGCTAAAAATGAAAAATACAACCAGACATTTAGCTAAAAATATATTTTTCATAACCAGTCAAATTCAGAGATTTTCTTAAAAAATTGAATGTGTAGGTAAATATAAATGTAAAAGCAACATAAGGAAAAATAAAAAAAAAAATCCCTTCTATGAGCCAATCTTATTTGCCAATATAAATTACTTACATGAATTTAAAAATTATGTACTTATATATATATGTTTAAGTTTACTCGCTGAAAATATCAATGATAATGCAATGTGATGGAATTATCAAAAAAAAGCTAGACGTATCTACACTGAGGGATATTCTTATCTGACCCACTTTCTACAGAGGCTGAAGGTACTATTTCAGTATTGTCATTGTCTGTCTTTCAATCATGTATGCTTGCTCCGGTTTTAGGGTTTTGGTCTTTTTTTTTTTTTTTGGGGGGGGGGGGTGTTGTTTGGTGTGTGCTCAATTCCAGTTCTCATGTTCTGTTCTGTAAAAAGCATGTGAGAATCAAGAATGAATTTTGACTAAATTTCACTGACAGAATAATCACAATACTGCCATTTTCAAGCCTGTCACAGCAATTAAATTACATTTCTTTAAGCCATTCCCTTTTCCTCTCCTCTCCTGCTTTTACTGCTTTCATTCCTTCTCTGTTACTCAATCTTATAACTCTTTTAACTTTTTTTTTTTTTTTCTGTTCTTCCCTTCTCCAACTGCTAAGCTTGACTCTATTTATTAAAATCTGTCTAAATTCCATTTGTATATTGCTTTTCTAACCTGTCGGGGTTTTTCATCTATTTGCACCAACAGAAATGTAATTAAAGTGATTGAGATACAAGTAAAATCTGAAGTGACTCCCAAGGTCTAAATTACCCTTGATCAGATGCAAGACATACACTAGACCAAAGAAAACAACAATTTGAACACCACCCCAAAGTTGCACTATGCTTTTGGATCCCCTTTTGCCGGTACTCTACCTGTCTAGAATAGATTCTGTTGCCATCATAATCATATTCACAGTCTCTGATTTAACGGTTAAAGGCTTAGTGGTACAATGACAGTTTTAAAAAAGAAAGTAGTTAACATTTGCCACCGCATAGGATAAAAGTCACTGTTCTTATAATCTATTCTGCCATTGCTTGGGAAATAAGAATGAAAAGTTCCTAAAGACTGTATGTTTATCATACACATACAGATGTGTATGCCATACAGATTGCTGTTTTGTCTGATTCCTCTGCTTCTGTCTACAAAGGCAAAAACTCTTCACAGATCCCATTAACTTTTCAGACAACTGTCTCATGAGCACAGGAATCTTTTTGTTGCTCCTAGACTTCAAACCCAAATTTCACTGTTAGGTCTGTGTATTGTTATTTCACTCTTTTTTATTTTGTTATTCCCCTTTTCAATGTATACTTCCCTTCATGGTCCTGCAGGACAACTTTTATTTTTATGTAGCCCATGTTTATAATGGCATAGTACAAGTTACTTGAAATGGGTTTTCTCACCTGAATGCAGAAATCAATTACAAAATGGTGACCATTTCTTTTTTTACAGACAAAGCACCAGTATTTTTGTAAGTCTAGGTAGACCATATAGATCTTCTGTCTTGTTCACTTTATTTGTTAGATGCTGTCATACTACCTGAATACAGAGCTTTCAGAGAGGAGACTGTTTTTCCAAGTTATTAAGCTCCAGAGACCACTCTTGTTGAGCATTATCTGAAATTGTAAAGTCACAGTATTTAAAAATAACCCACATGGTAAAATTCCTGGTACATCTGTTTGAAGGAATTCAAGTTTATGGTGGTTTCCTTCTTTTGGCACATATATTTTGCATACAACATTTAGCAGCACAATATTTTTATCTAAATAAATATATCTTGACATTGCAGTGTCTGAGATTTGCCTAAATATTTCACTGGGTCACAGAAACACTAGATCTTTGTTAAGTTTTCTCTAAAAACAATAAAAGTGTTGTAAGAGACATATGTATGAATGATACAACTCATCAAGTTGCATACATGGAGATGTCAACTAAACACAGAAGAAGCCATTATTATTATTTAAAAGAACAAGGGAGAAAGAAGGAGCTGCCTCTGTTCCTTTGATCTTTTACTATAACTCTCTGAAGTGCAATTTTTACAGCCCTTCCTGGAGTTCTTGAAGAAGTATTTATAGAAAATAATTAATTAGATGACTGCACTTTAGCAGGTTTGAAGGTGGGATTCTTAAAGAGATACAGTAAAATCACTAGGATATTTAACTTTCAGTGAAAATTGGTAGTGGATTCCCTCAGGCATTTTTGAAAGCCACATCTTAATTTACGACTGTGCAGCGATTGTTTTATTTGCTCTATCTGGTTTCTCATTCAAAGGATTTTTATCCTTTGTCTTGCTTCTTCACTTTGTTTATATAATGTTTTCATTGGCAGTTATTATCACTCCCTGTACTTTCCATGATATGTTTTCCATATCCTAAAAGGATAAATTATACTATGCATAGAAGGAAGAGGACGTGATGAAGCTTCATGAAGAAGGAATAGTTATGTGAAATATATGTTGCCTACTCCACAGATACTCTTCCTTTAGGGCAAAATTAAAAAAAAAACATTCTGGACAAAACACAACAATTTTAGCAAAATTTTACTGCTACAATGACTATTATTATTAGAATGCTGCAGCCCATTGTCACAATTTAATTACATGTCTTTGATCTTCCAAATTACCTGTATTTGGTACATAATAATCCCTCTGCCGTGATAAATAACAGAAAAAACATAGCTGCTAATGATAAATGCATACACAGGAACATGAAGTGTCTTCTTAAGCTTTCTTATGAAAAAAGATTGTGTAAGATTTCCTTTAGCTGCATCAGGTCATATAAAGAGTCAATTAAACTGCAATATCTGTAATTCCAATTCCCTCAATAACAGAATGAAAAGATACCTATAATACTTTAAATGTAGTAGAACTGTAGGAAATGTATATCAACTTAGCATTAAATAATAGCTTTTGCATCAGCATGGAGTTTTCTGTTCGACAGCAGGCCAATACTCATGAATAGGTGGTTTATTAATGCAGAAATGGCAAAAATTAATTATGGAATTCAGACGCCATTTTCTTTGTGTCTGTATATACATACTCACAAAGATTCACTCCCTTCTACTGACTGAGAGAGGCAGAGCTGAGAGAGTCCCAGGAAGGGTGTATTGGGCATGACTGGACTAGGAGAAGCATTTTAGAAGGTGTAGGATTTCAACACTCCTTTTGGATGACTTCTCTTGATGGTGAGTTGTGCTTGAGTAGACATCATGAAGACATACCAGCAGAAAGAAGACAACTCAGGAGACATACTGTTCTTACATTCATCTTTACTTTGTCTTTCAGTAAGTTTAAATCACATTACAAAAAAAAAAAAAAACAAAACCCAAACCAAACTATTAATGGATAATAGAACAATAACATAAAATCCAGGAAGCTCTTCAGTTTTTAAAAACAGATTGAGCATACAGACTTTGCTGTAAAGCCTGACACATAGTCAATTCTTTTCTTAAAAAATAGCACCATATCATTATGAGATGAAAAAACAGAAGACCAGAGAGGTCATCAGACAGACAGATTCTTACTTCTCAAATATAGTTATTAAAAAGTGAAGGTCATAGAATCATAGAATTGCTTAGGTTAGAAAAGACCTTTAGGATCAAGTCCAGTTGTTAACCTAGGACTGCCAGTTCACCACTAACCCACGTCCCTAAGCACCATATATACACATCTTTTAAATATCTCCAGGGTATTTAAAGTTGTGACTCAATCACTTCCCTCGACAGCCTGTTCCAATGCTTGAAAACCCTTTCAGTGAAGAATTTTTACTTTATATCTAATCTAAGCTTCCCCTGGCTCAACTTGAGGTCATTTCTTCTTGTCGTATTGCTTGTTACTTGAGAAAAGAGAATGACACCCACCTCACTACAACCTCCTTTTAGGTAGTGGTAGAGAGTGAAAGTGGTATTCTCCAGGCTGAACAACCCCAGTTCCTTCAGCTGCTCCTTATAAGATTGCTGCTCTAGACTCTTCACAGTTTCATTGTTCTTGGCATGTGCTTCAGCACCTCAATGTCTGTGTTGTAGTGAGGTGCCCAAAACTGAACACAGTCCTCAAGGTGGGGCATCACCAATGCCAAATACAGCGGATGGTCACTTCCTTAGTCCTGCTGGTCACGCTATTTCTAATACAAGTCAAGATGCTGTTGGCCTTCTTGGCTGTGCCCAGTGCCAACTCATGTTCAGCTGGCTGTCAACCAATACACCGAGGTCTTTCTCCACTCGCTTGCTTGGCTGCTTTGTTTTTTTCAATGTCATCTCAGTCACCATCCACAAAGCAAATGATGTCTCCTCTTTACAGTATTATATAATCATTTTCAAATTATTATTACTTTACAAAGTAATCTGGCACAGAAATTGTTAACTCTGCCCAATAACACTAGGGCTAGGAATTTCAGAATCACCTTGCCAGTAACAGTGTTATGTAAATACGTCTTGTATTTCTGCTGTTTCTGTAATTCAATATGACTATTCTGGTTCTCACAGCTTGATCAGCTGCTCTATAAACCAAGTACAAGTTAGTTACTTGTATTTACTGACTTCACAGTAAAATTCTGTGGTGCTATGCAATTGTTTCAGGTAGTTTGGGAAAAGCACCACGTACAGAGGTACTGTAACATCTGTGGGACGTAAAATGTGCACCATCAAACAGCAGAGTCCACAAAGCCACAGAGACTTTTAAACACATGAGTAAAAACTCGACCAACTATGAATTTGTATCTGCTTGAGTGTTTTGAAACATGGTTTTGGTCTGAAAGAAAAATCTAATTCCTATCTAGCAGTTCAGGCATTCAAGAGCTTTACTGAAACAAATTTGTAAGAATAATTTAATCAATGAGCACAGTATTTCTTTTTATGTTATTCAACCAGAGCTAATAACAAAAGATATGACATGAACCCTGCATTTTGCAAAAGCAAATGTACAGGATGACTTCTAGTTCTAAGAGTCAACAGCCAATCTTACATCTAGGCAGATATGAAGAGTGGAGAATGAAAAATAACAGTGAGGGATTACTGTAACAAAAATTTCCTCACATGATAAGGTAGGTGAATTTTCATTAGGAACAGAAAGATTCAATATAAGAAAATAAAAATGAGTTCATTCTTTCTGTGTTAGCATGAACATCACACTGATTATTTCACTTATTAGCGTAATTGCATTTCATAAAAAAAACCCTTGCATCCTTGAAACATAGTCTGTAATCAGATTTGAATATACATTGAAATAATTACATGCTTGATATACCATAAATAATTATGAATCCTGACCTTAACAATGATACAAATTAAGGATTCTCCTTGATGTTGCTACTAGTAACCATTTAAATGCATCTATGCCATAGCAAATTAACATTTGCTACATGCTGGGGCCTTGATTAGATATTGTTTCTCTTAGTTTCTCTTTATGGAGTTCTACCTTGTACAGATAATTAAAACATTCATTAGAGCAAGAAATAAACCTTGGACACCCAGACATTAGGTGATGTCTGACTGCTAGCCCCCAAGACAGTCCCTATTTTTGCTCTTTGATCCAATGAATAAACAGCTGTCTTTCTGTTTGAAGCCAGACAGAGAAATGTACTCCAAAACAAACTGCAATCTTGTGATTTTGGGTATTCATTGTCTAAGTGAGATATAAGGGATGGAGGGAGTTGAATACAGGATTTCCATATCTAAGGTAAGTTTTATACTGTTAAGAGAATATGCTCAGAGATATTTCACATTTTCCTGTATGTTGACCAGGATTCTATTACAATACAAGGAATCCTTTGCTGATGAAAGTTATGTCAAAATTATTAGAATCAGTGAGGTGAACACTGGTCTTGACACATATGAATTTCTCTGTGACTACATTAGCTGTTGAACAACAAAAAAAGTTAAAGAATTCAACTGAAAAGGTCCAGAAGGACACAAGTCTCATAGAAACAATATGAGAGAAGAATGATCCTCATTTGTAAAGACATATTTCTGCATTAGTATAACAAACTGAGATTCAACTAGACTATATATGCAGTAAACAGAATGAACAGTTCTTGGTACCTTCAAAGTACCTTTTTGATATATTAGAGCATCTACTGCCTATACAGAATGTCAACATGAAAAAAAAATAATATTAAAACGTCATTTTAGATATCTGATCTCATCCTGCATAAATTCATATTCATTAAAGTAGTCCACATTTCAGATCAGTGATTTAAACTATCAGCAGGACTAAGAACACATTACAGGATATCCTTAAATCAATGACGTGAAATTCCTAATGAAAGTGTGTACATAATATAGTAAAAACTGTATGATTATGATTTTCAAAGTTCTTTTGGGGAAGAAGGGCAATTTGGTGAAGACACTGAGCATATACTTGTTAAAAGCACACAGAAAGAAAACTAAGGACCTTTGTGGAAGACAGAGCAGGATCTCTGGCTAAACAAAATCCTCAGTTTTGCAACATGTTGTTATTACTCGATATATAGCATCTTGAAAGTTATACAGATCTGTTGCATATTTTTTATTTTATATTTCACTCATTCAGAATAATTAGCTCTGTATATTCTAAGCACTAGATACTAACAGAACAAGACATCTAATTCATTTTTAAAGACAAGAAAACTGTTTATGTACTTATAATGGACTCAAAAGCTCTAAATTACTTTATGAATACTAAGTCACATTATAAAAAGCAAAAGAGAAAGAAAGAAAACCTCTCAGTTGAGCACAGCCTCTTCCTTCCAGATTTCCAGTAAAAAATCCAGTTATTCTGTACTGTCTATATTGCTGAAGTGGCTTGCCTTCCAAAGGAGATAGATAAAACCATTCAGACATCATAACTCAAATGTTTAATGGTATTTGAAGATGAAAGCATCAAACTGAAGACCTACCTACCCACTTCCAGATAGTTTCCCCTAATGACATATGCCCTAAATTAAATGAAGCAAAACATTTAGTACACTCTGAAAATAACCTAGAATTTCAGAAATAACAGAGTTTTTGACCAGCTAGCTTCCTTCTATACAAACTGGGACATGTATAAGTAAGTTTGATATTAAAGGGATCAATACGCAGAAGAAACTGAGAAATTTGTTTACCAGACTGTTAATTCACTTTCACAGTTGCCCCCTAGTTCAACAGTCAAAACTTGAGCCATCTAAAACCACTAGTGAGTTGAGGAAAGGCAGGTGTGTTAGAATATTCAGCACATAACCTTTATTTCTGACATCCTCATTTGGAAAAATGTCAGTGGCAAAAGCACAGATCAGGTCATGTCTGGGTGAAAGTCAAAACACAAGAATTAATAAAACAGCTGCTGATGCTAATATTTGGGGGATTTCATGCATTTTTTTTTCTTTATCTTGTATTAAAAGCAATGAGGTGCTTAAGGGAGAAACTTCATTCCTCATCTCTTCCCTCTGTTTCTTTCAGCAGTTTTAAGAACATCACAGAACAAGGAGTCCTCTTTCATGCCTTCTCTGTTTGTTAAATTCTGATTTATGTTGTTGAAGCTACATCTGTAGGCAATCAACATGCAAGTATTTGGGGATTATTTTTTTTTAAGTAACTTACAGTAGTATTCTGTATCTTATTGCTTGGAGCTTCCTAAGGACAAATATCCTATAAAAGTTTCTCATAAATCAAATTTAAGTGCACTACAGAGCTAACAGTGACAGAAAAAATGTCACGCTTTGGCAGTGGATTAGTGGAGAATGACCCATTTCCAAATTAAAGTGATAAAATCTGTATGATAAAACATATAAAAATCATAACAGTTTTACTGCTGAGGACTAGGGAGATTTAGATCAAACTTGTATCACCGCTTCATTCTGAATAATTTGGGAAAGCACTGTATTCCTGAAGAAACAGGTAAAAACAAAATATGGCTTCTTCTTATCCTTTTGGACCTGGCCACTGAAATTCAAATGAGATTGAAAGAATTATGACTTAATAAAAGTAATAAATCATATACAGAAGAATTTTTTCCTTTTTATTTTTTTTTGTTTTGTCATAGAAAATTACAAAAGAAAAAAGATTGACATTCAAAACAGACAGTCTTAAGTCTATCAATAATTAAGCCTACCAATAATGGTCAGCCACCCTCAACTCCAGCAGCAGGTATTTCCCAGTTAATATAGATAGGGCACTTAAAATTTTAAGTTATTATGAAACAAGAAAGTTAAAACAAAATCAAAATTCTAAAGCAATCTCAAAGATTAACTATTATAATGCACTGTGGTGTTCATCACTATCAATTATACTGAGCTTTTGCTACCAAAATGACAGCAGCTACACTGTTGACCCCATGATGCTTGGAAAAGTAACAGTACTCTTCAGAAAAGATAACTGAAAGGCACGCTTACTCTCATTTTTCAAATCCATAGTAAATTACAGTATGCACACACAAAGACAAGAAAATATGTCTTAAATAGCTCTTAGACTTCTAGTTGGTTACAAATAGTGGTTTTAGCTAATAGAGTAAAAACTGTAACTAAAAGAATGAAAACACACAATTGCACTGTACTGGCGGTCAGAACTCTTTCTCCAATGTCTCTCTTTACAGATACTTCTTATATCATGAGTTTTACTTATTTAAAATGAACGTTTTTGATAGTTTCTGAGATAAATAGTTGGAGCATCATTCATTTAAATCATGACTATCTATAAGAATCAAATACTAAGCCTAATTTATACAGCTTCTAAAATTTATTCTGAGGGGTTTTGTTAGTTTTTTTACTTTTTAAAGCATGAAATAGGTGGTATTAGGCATCGAACATGTGTATATATGTATATGTGATACAGATACACATTGTTAAGCATGTGGATGTGCATGCACATATATTTGCAAACTGCATTTTATCTGTATGTCTATATACCCAAAACTGTAGACATGCTCGTATTCTTAAATTTTGCAGCTAGACTACTCATATGGGACCTGTAGAGGGAAACTTGTTGACAAATAAAGATATAAACTTTTCTGAAAAATGTATTGTGCAATATTGCTTCCTCACAAAGTTGAGCTTATATAGCATTACTGTTATGGACGCACACTAGACAGTGACAATTTTCAAAACAATTTTCAAAGAAACTAATAAGAGGATTTTCTTCCTTCTCAGCAATCTTTAAGTCACCTAAGAAAATTTAGACTTTAAAAAGCACATGAAAAAAGAGGTTCTACAGTTTCTGTATTTTACCTACTGCATTATCTGGTTCTGCTTCACAGTGATTTCACAGTTCTATTTACAAGGTAAACATGCATATTTTTTGACAGGGTTTTTATAATGTCCTGTATAGCACATAAACAAAGCTGAACAATCAATACTTTATCCTGTTTATTTTTTGGTTGGTTTTTTTTTTTTTATTAATAAGAACCTTCAAAGTTGCTGTGAAGATGTAAGAAATTACATTATGGCAAAGAAGCATATGAACATAGATTTTGTTAATATCAAAGAAATTTGTGCTCTTCATTCTTATTTCCATCTACTAAAAGCAGTCTCAAGATCGATTCATCCATCAACTAGAGTATGTCAAGGCAAACCTAGCACTGTGCTTTTATATTGCAGGTTTGGTAAAACCTTTTTCTCCTGTTGTTAACAGTAAACATTCCTTCTCTCATTTCTCAAAAGCAAGAGCCTTTGCAGCATATTGCTGAGCTGAATCTGTCTCACACTGTTTGCTGTTCAAGCGTGCATCAAAATATGCCTGAAAACACAGTGACCTTGATTCAAAACAATACAGTGGGTTGAAATATCTTGATTGTGGCAACCAACAGTCTGGACTTTAATCTTCAACGTAACATAAGGAAAGTTTATGATGAAGTTAGAATGATTTTGTATTTGTGGAATGCAACCAATAAATCTTTAAGACAATCATCACTGAAATAAATAGTTATTCACTTTGATGAGACATGAATAACAAAGATACAGATTGCACAAAGCAATGCTTCATTGCCACTGTAAAATTTAGTTTTGATATTGTGAAGCATAAACTAGCACCAGATTTACTTGGCTCACTTTTCTCAGCTGTGACACTGAACATACACTTTTCAAGATGTTTTTATTTTGAAAACTTAATGTAGTTTAGTGGGGTATAGTTGTGCTTAACTGACCCCATGTATACACACTGCTCCCAGGAGGCAAAAGATGGAAAACCACCCTGAACAGAACTAACACAATAAATAAGCTTCTCCCCTGGTTCACGTGGTGCTTACATAACCCAGTATATTCCCATGAGAGACGAAGTAGAGCCTGAGATAGCTAAGCATAAGTATCCAAATGGAAGTGGTAAAATAGTACAAGGAGGACTGTGTGACCGGAGCATAAGCTTAACTGTTTAAAGAATAAAGCTAAAAAGCATCGAAGTATTTAGTAGCAATTTCACCAATATTTCTTCACTATTGTCATCCACTATTCGCTTACTTCATTTTTAAATCTCCAGGTATCCTCTTAAATATAGCTTCTCCAAGCAAACACCTTTTAAGTCTATCTTGATGAGACTCTCGTAGCGCACGGACCCTGGTCGGAGGTGCAACCAGAACCGTTTATTACGACAAACACGCAGTTTATATAGTACTAAGTATCTTCTTTCTCAACCAGCACGCTCCTGCAACCCCCACTGCCAGACGGAAGGAATTCCCCTCAATCAGTAGGGTCGTTAGACGCTGTTTATGGGTCGTTGCTCAGGGGCCGACCCCTGCCAGTGTTCATGCTTCTTCTATTCCTTCTGGTCTTTGTTTCTTCCACAATCCTGTTCACCCACACTCTCTTTCTCTGTCCCCTGCCAGCTTTTTGGATCCTATAAGCTCTGAGGTATTGAACTTGGGTTGTTCCCCAGCCCTCCTCGTGCAACCAATTCGTCAGAGACTATGAGAAAAAAATAGAGGTTCTGAGTCCAAATCAGAAGGGAATTATTTCATTAAGAAATGAAAAACAGAAGTTTCAGATCTGACTAGTAAATTCTCTATAGTTATTTTTCTCCATAAAATGTTGTATAATTACAGCTACAATGTCATCTAATTGAGATGGCAAAGAGTGTATTCTCACTTTTTTGAAAGATGAAGTGGCTTCTTATTCAGAATTCCATACACAAAACATGAGGTGGACTAGTGCTGTTTGGCTGTTCTAATGAAAGGTCCCCTATTAGAGAAGTACTAGAACTAAATTATCCATTTACTTACCACCAAAGTAAATTTATGCTGCAAGAAATCTGTGCTTCGTTATGCATAAAGCAGTATTCTTGAAAATAATTGGTACTAAAATGCCAGTGTAGCTCTTTGCTTTAACAGCATGAAGAATTAAAATTCATTAACTTGATTTGGGGTTTGATATTAACCTGAATAAGGTTAACAGTGGGCCTTTAGAAGAAAAACATAGACTTGCTGTGATAGTCTTTGAAGACTGCAAAGTAAATTATACCTTGGTCTTATCTCTTTATATTATTTTCCAGAATAGTACTGCATTTCTTTGCATTTATTTTTCTTGTCACTTATTACAAAACTCAAGGTAGTTGTACACCACACAAAAGAAATTTAATTTCCTGATGAATGAAAATATTAATTGCATAAAATCCATTAAAACTATAAAAAAATGCTTAGTTGATTTTGCATTTAAATACAGTAATATTGATATTGTTTTGCTGAATACCTGTCCCTTCCACCCATGCCTTCAACACAGGTTAAATGCAATAAAGCACCACAAAATGCATGTGGTAGCTCAACGTAGAGATGGGAAAAGCCTGTGTGAGAAACACTGGCTCACACTTAGAATTTAAAGAGGACAAAGTTGCCAGAGCAAAGATATAATTTTTTGTATGAAACAGCGCTGAATTGGGTGAATCTCAAAGCAGAGGCACACCGATCTTTAGGGTTTGGGGTCTTTTATACACCTTTTCCCTGGCCGCCTGAGTTCCTGTCTCTCTTCTCATTGGCTGAGAAGTTGGAGCTCACATTCTTCCCGACTGCCTAACCTATTACAGATCTAGTTTACACCTTTTTACCTTACAAGGCACACACCCATTCTACACGCCTCTAATTAGTTGATTATACTACACGTTGTTTCACAGTCTTTGCTATCATCTACTGTCCAGTGTTAGTAGTTACAAACACTCTGGTGGTCATCTACTTCATCCGGTGGTCATATCCTCAATTTCGTCAGTCACCCTCCAGGTGGCCTTCGTCCACTTCTCAACTTTCCCTGCCCTTTGTTCACTTATCAGTCCACCATCAATCGCTTGTCTACTTAATCGTCTGCTGTCACAGTCTTTTGTCCACTTATCAGCCACTTTTGTCCACCATCAGTCTGGTTTTCTTCACCTAAATAACTTCCTGTACACCAGGATCTCTGGACCACTCAAGGGCATTTCTAAGGTTTAGTTGGATACAATGGAGGAGACTCCACTATCACCAACCCTCCTCTGTCAATATAGGCAGACTGACAAAAATATACCAAGTAGCTAAAGCAAAATTCAGCTCATTTCTCACACCTGCATTTACAACAAAAAGGCAAGTTTCTTCTTCACTAACTGAAAACTTCAGCATTCCAGAAAGCTCCACAAAATTATTGTGTCTTTCCGTACTCTTTACAAGAATGTGCAAGCATACTTCATGTATAAAAGCATGTTGTAGTAACATAAAATCAACATTTGTGCAAGGACAGCCAAGAAGTAAAATACTGTAGTGAAAAGATTAAAGTATTTTACATGGCGATTTAACAAGAGAAATTTTCTTGCCCAAAAATTTTTAGAGGAAGAAAGGAGAGAGAAATACTTTGACCAAGTAACACAATCTGAATACAAGAGGATGAACACTTTTCAGACCCAGGCATTTATGCATTCATAAAATTCCCACAAGAGCATGTTGGATTTATTTTCAATATATCAGCCTCCAGCCAAAGGAATTACATTCTTTTCCTGATTAATCCTTCCATTCTTCTATTTAAAGTGTAATTAATTTTAAGGGCATTGCTTTGCCTACAAGGAATGCTGCCTGATAGAATTACATTTTTCATAGCTAAGACAAATCTTTCCTAAAATAGTTTGGTTTCCACTAACTTAAAAAATCTATGTTGATTTTGATTTGGATTAATTTGGAGTAAAGGTATCACAACTTAGCATCTGCTACCAATAATGTCCTGTTTCTAATTAAAAGGACAGTGAAATGTTCTTTTTCTCAAAAATGTCACAAAAAATGTCCTTTTGTCTCAAAAAATGTGTCAGGCTCTGAGATAGCTCTTCATTAGGCTCCTGACAACCTGAAGTTGTAGACCTGTGATTCTGAGGTGACCCAAGGCAGTGAGGAGACCATGCGGAGCCAGGAGACTTACCACAGCACTCGTGTCTATTCTCTCTCTTTGTCAGTTCAAGCTGTATTTGTCCATTGGTTTAATCAGAGTATTTTTGCTCTACAAGACCGTAACCAACTTCCCAAGTTTGGCATGAATGTGGCAAAAATGACAATCACAAAGGTCAAATACAGGAAGAAAAAAAAATTCTTATCAATAGGCCTATAATGCAAAATAATATCTGGATCACATTGGAGCACAGTAACGAGAAGTGATGTGGGAAGACTGATAAAACAAACCAGAAGATCTTCATAGTGACTTCTGTCTCCAATAGAAGAGATGAATGCTGCTGCTGGTCTCTCAAAACACGGTAAATGTTCCAATAGCCACCAATAATCTTACCCTCTCCATTCACAGGTATGTGTAAAAGAGACTTTGCAGAAGTCAATGGACTTGTTAAAATGTACAACCACTGAGAGAGAGTGAGGGGAAACACCTCCTTATATTCTGAAATAATTCTATAGTTGCACATTTAATTATACTGCTACATATATTTAAACATAAAGCAGATACATAATGGTTTAGGAATATTATTGAACAGAGTAGTAAAAGGTTTTGCAATAAGCAGTATAAGATGCATTCAAGATTCCAGCTGTGTTCTATGACCAGAATGTGATAACCAATTTGGGCTTTTTTTAAGTGCCAAAACTGGAATAAGTGCTACTGTACCATATTTTATACTTAATGAAAAGACATGATCAAAATATAAAATCAATTGTAGGTGCACAGATACAGCCTTGCAAGATCTAGAAGCTTCTTGTAGTATACTTTTCTTCTTTTTCTTTATATTATTCCTGAAGTACTGCTTACATCAGATGATTCAGCATGTGGATGCCTGCTTTTACGGAGCTATGTTAAGCAAAGCAGAGGATTATTTAGTTTTGATCATTTTTCATCTTTCAAGTACATTGATTTTTTTCAGCTGAGATACCTTTTTCCTTTTTCAAGTAAAGAATTTCCAAGTTCTGTTCAGAATATTGTCTGAACACTAATGTTCATTGTACACTGGGTACACTGATTTATCATAAGAAATCATCTTCTCTCCTTCAAATTGCTTGGGAAAAATGAACATATTTTTATTCACATATGTATCAAAAGTCCCCAAATTATGAGGTTTTTATGTTTTTAAAAGCATTGTGCTATATGGCATTTGATTTAGTTTATTTGAAGTAAATTGATTTGCAAACACCACCACCTCTTTTTCTTCAATTTACAAAATACGAAATTTACATAACAATTGTAGAAGCAACAAATTATTTAAGGCACTCACAGTCTATAACGGGAAATGGCTTGCATTCTCTATTAAAGTCTCTGACACAGTATTCTATACTATCAAAGCTAGTGAATATTTTTTATTTAAAAAAAAAAAAGAAAAAGGAGAAGTTGAGAAACAGAGACAAAATAAAACTACTGATGAATAGAATAATTGACTTTCACAGTTTTTTGGTTGTAGGTCTTAATGTCATCTTAACTAGGGTATTTATGCAGATGCTTTTTTTTTAATATGACAATGTCCTTTACAAAAACTAGAATTACAGAGAAAAGATACAACTCAAAACCTTACTAATCCACATTTTCATGCATTTTCTTTCTTTTGTCTATGTTTAATAGCAGCTGAACAGTTGCACAGTGTAAGATGACTCAAATGTTTGAGGTTTCTATCTGATCCTTTTGTTGATTCTTCCTTTTTAGCTAAACCTTCCATTTCACTTCATTGCACTATTTAACAAGTGATTCAGGAAGATAAAAAATCTTTTGTTGCTTAAAATATACATGCTTCAGATACATATAGATTTTTTTACTTTTCAGTCACCTTGTCAAAATATGCACCTTGAAATCCTCTCTCCTGCCCTTGCCCCTGCCATTTATGCCCTTCCCTCTCTCCCCACCTCAATTTTCATCTTAAGTACTTCCAGTCAATAGGTTTCTGGCAATAAGGAACCCATAAATTAACTGTAAATCCAGAAATCAAGTAATGTAGTACTTCACCTGTTTCCAGATTTATATTATGCTTTCTGTGCTGTGTGCAGCCAACATTTCCATATTTGGAGAAGCTTCATCTTACGGAAAACGGGTGACTAAGCTGCAATTCCCCTTAATTTTATATCACTCAACAATGTTTGATTTCTGCTGCATGTATATTTTAGATTATTTTTGCTAATTTCATTCTTTGTCTTAAGATATATTAAGTAATGTTTTCACTAAGGTAACCCCATTTTCCCCTAGTATTTTTTGTTCTAACAAGAGGACTTGTGCTAAATCTATGAAATTCAGTAGAAGTGCTCCTTTTGACATTATCTTTCCATGTGTTATTTCTCTTTCTTCTTTGATGTTTTACAATTGAAAGGAGTTGAGAATGATCCCCACTAGCACTGAGTATTGCAATATTAAATACATATCAGTTTTTGCAAGATAGGGAACTATGGGGGGAAAAAAAAGAGTCTGGAGGATTCAAAGACTTCTACAACTAGAGGGTAGGTGTAAGCCACAGGCCATTTCTAGGCTTCGTTCTCTTTTATCTCCACAGTTTCCTAAACTTTAATTCTTCTGAGAGATACAAACTGAAGAAATTCCACTATCTCCCTATCTTTCTAAGGGTTTTTTTCCCTTTCCACGTGGTGTTATGTCCCTTAATAAACTCATTTTTATCCATTTTATAGTCATGGGAATTGTCTTATGCAGAACTAAAAGAAGGATGTGACATTGATATGTTTATTTGTAAAACTTTGTCTCTTCTGGAAACAGCTCAGCAGGGCAAAGAAAGCACTTCATTCTTGCCAGCAAAAAACATCCCTTTTGTAAAAAATATGATGCAGCTCTTTCCCAATACTTTTTCCATTTGCATGTCTTCTGCAATGAGCCTTTCTTATTCAGAAGATCGATACTGTCACTTTTTCATTTCACATATAGGAAGATACAGACCTAAGGCAGATCAAGTGCCATTAGAATATGTTACTCCTTCCTCTGCCAAATGGAGGACACGCAGAGGACTGCACACAGATTATGCATACTCCTCACAAGTCATGTGGAGAAAATGTTATACATATACACAAGGGTTATATGAAAATCACAATCACCAATTACCCTCTGTGCAAGAACTACAGTGATTCTGAATACACCATGAGTTGCTTTACATGCTTGATCATTACACGTGGGGCAAAAGGAATTTTGATATTTCAACCTGTTTTCTCCTCTGTGACGTTATATTGCTAGCAGCTCTTCAGAAATCTTTTGAATTTTGGGGGTAATGATGTTAAAAGAGCTTTTGTCCTTAGGAGAGAAGATGAGGTATTCAGACATGTGGAAGAAGGAACTGATGTGATAAAACTCAAAAAAATCAGACAATTGTTGTTGTGGAATATTTTAATGTAGGGGATGTGTTAATGTTAAAAAGCATTGCATGTGGTTACTATAGAAAGGGGCTATTGTAGAATTCATGAGCTTTACAAAATATAAGCAACTCATTATACTGATAGTAACTGACATTGGCAAGATAGTAAGCTCTACTGAGTTTATAGAATCATAGAATCAGAATCATAGAATCATTTGGGTTGGAAAGGGACCTTAAAGATCATTGGGTTCCAACTCCCCTGCCATGGGCAGGGACATCTCCCACTACACCAGGTTGCTCAAAGCCCCATCCAGCCTGGCCTTGAACACTTCCAGGGATGGGGCATCCACGACCTCCCCAGGCAACACATTCCAGTGCCTCACCACCCTCACTGCAAAGAATTTCTTCCTAATATCTAATCTAAATCTCCCCCCTTCCAATTTAAAAACATTGTCCCTTGTCCTGTCGCTACACTTCCTCGTAAACAGTCCCTCTCCAGCTCTTCTGTAGGTTCCCTTCAGATATTGAAAGGCTGCTATGAGGTGTCCCTGGAGCCTTCGCTACTCCAGGCTGAATAACCCCAGCTCTCTCAGCCTGTCTTCATAGGAGAGGTGCTCCATCCCTCTGATCATCTCCGTGGTCCTCCGCTGGACCCCTTCCAACAGGTCCACATCCTTCCTGTGCTGAGGACTCCAAAACTGAACACGGTACTCCAGGTGGGGTGTCACTAGTGCAGAGTATAGGGGTAGAATCACCTCCCAAGACCTGCTGGCCACACTTCTCTTGATGCAGCCCAGGACACGGTTGGCTTTTTGGGCTGCCAGCTCACGCTGCTGGCTCATGTTGAGCTTCTCATCCACAAGCACTCCCAAGTCCTTCTCCTCAGGGCTGCTTTCCAGCAGCTATTCAGAATCGATTATAGATTCTGAATAGTCCAGTTTGGGTGGTGACATTTAGTCAGTAGCCAAACAATGGGTAGGAATGATAGTGTTTAAGGATGATGCTTCAGAAGTGGCACAGCGTGGTTTATGGCTAAAGCCATGCATTTCTTATTCCTCTTTTGAGCTGTACGTAATGAGCAAGAAAATATTACTCAGTCATATTACTATGGGAAGCCAGTCCTTATCTGTTTTAAAAAATTGGGAGAACTGAGGGTAACAAAGGAAGGAGAAGACTTGCTGCAAATTCTAAAACTTTAGATGTAAACTTGGATTTGCGTTGAGAATTTTAGAGAAAGGACTACAAATAATGAGAAAAAGATAGACTGCTAAGTTTTATTTAGGGCTCACATTTTGAAATTCTTTACTTGTAAACTTTTTGTTGTAATCCATATCTAAAAGCTTGGCCCTCTTGCCTTTACTGTTAAGACTCTGCAGTGTTAGGAGCAAGGTTAAGTCTGGATGACACTGATGAGTCTAGGGCTACCTGTCTTCATAAGGACACCAATTTTGAATAGATATATGAAAGTCCCTGAATCAGGTAAGTTTAGGCCACTCAGGCTGCAATGTATTATTCACCAAGCTACTGGAAGTTAGCCACGGGCTTGGTGTTGTGAAATGCTAAGTTATGGGAAGAAAGTCCCTTTGACAGGGAAAAGTCAGCATTTTTCCAACAAATAGCAGATACGTGAGATGCACCTTATTTCCCTTCATACCTGACTCTGAGGAAACCACACAATTGCACACATGAACATTCTTAAACAGGATTACTGTAGTTTTAGACTCCAATATCATTAGACTACTATAAAAATTAATATTAGTGTGATTCTAAATATAGTGTTACATGTACACATGAGCAAACCTCCTTAATGACTTAATGACTTAAGTATCAGGTTTGTGCATGAACCATCGCTTTAACATTAACATCACATTAGTAATTCTGGAGTAGAATGCAGTATAATGTAAAAGTATTTGCCCCTTGCAAGTTGTATGGCATGAGTCTGCATTAAGTGTCTGAAGAGCAGAACGAACGAGAAGAGTGAAATATTAGCTATAAACTATAATGGAAATCTAAACAATATAATATTTTACTAGTAATTTCAGAGTTCCTTTATATTTCCATACTAAAAATATGATAACTGTTGAACTCCTGAAAAGACAAAACCACCAGTTTTCAGTGCTGCTTGATCAATAAAATTCTTAGTCAGAAGGATTCTACTGAAACACTATATCCATGGAGATGCACATTTCTGTTCTTCACTGCTATATCTTCAATAAATTCGGTGAAATTTCATGAAAGGAGACTTTGATCCTTGACATTTTTCTGTTTGCTGACCCACATATCTCTGTCCACAATTCCATTATTAAAATCAGTTGGTTTTTTTTAAACAAATACTATTGTTTTCCATATAGGATGAGTTGATATTTGGATGTATAAGCAAAACAAGGAGAGCAGGCAGAGTGCTTTCATTCTTTGAGATGAAATAAATAAGTGTGTTAGGAAAAAAAAATCATTTTTTTCATAGAAGACAGCTATCTTCCATATAATTTTCATCCCATTTAAAGAGCTGAAGGAGTAAAAGCTTTAGTTTTCACTTGAATAATCTTAATAAAAGTTCTTGTAGTTAATACAAGTAGTTTCAGGATAATTGCAAACTGTTTTACCAGAACTTTCCACAAGTCCAAACAGACTCCTCAGGTTTACCAGGGGTACAAAAAACAGTTACAGATACAGGCCAGGCACAGCTCAAGCAAAATTAACATGTTCTCTGGGCAATGTTTTGCATTTTCACTGTAAAAAAAAATCACAGCAATTGAAGGTACGACTTTCACATCTACACTCATGCTATGCTTCCAAAATATAAATGAATTGCTACATAATCTGGGGAACAAAGACCTTTTATCTCTTTCCTGCACTCATCTGCACCCCTGGTTTTCTTTTTATGTGAATTACATATCTTCAGTCTTTTGTAATGCTCTACAATATTGTGATGCATATGGCTCATTGTTAAATCAATCTTCAACATTTTTTTTTCCAAAATTCAATCAAATCTGTACTTACCTAACACCTGAATTGATCAGTGAACTACAGCAAATAATGGCGGTCAAGCATCACTGTTTTCTTTTACCAGGTTCATTAGCAAAGCTTTATGATATTGTTAAAAAATCCCAGTTATTTCAAAATTAGTATTTGTGTTACTTTAATGCAAGATGAAGGAGCAATTTAAACTTATCCAGTTATATTCTATTATAACAAGAAAATAAAGGCTAATAATTAAAAGCAAAATTTTAAAAAGAAGTCATTCAATTAAAAAGAATAAAAAATCAGCAAAAAGATTAAATCCATTGACTAGAAGAGCAGGAGAACTGAGACTGATACTTATGAAATCTCTGTAGAAACATTTACTGATAGAAAAATATAAATCTTCTACTGTGTTAGGTCAGTGAAACCTGTAACACAGCATTGGTCTCTCTGGAATGGGAAATGCTGTCGAGGAAGAGAGCAGTGGTGGATCAGTTCCACTCACATTCCCGAAAACAGGAAAGGTAAAGGGCTTTATTGCTGGCCACTACCCTTGTTTGTGAATTTTGTACCTTCACAGAGGAAAAATTAACCTAATTCTTTTGTGAATATGCTAATATTTTCTGCCTCAAGAGTCTCTTCTGACAACAGTTTCAATAAATTCTTTTTTCAATGTATAAGACAGTATTTTCTTTTATCTGTTTTATAAAGATATCCTACTATCTTCCCCCTACTCCTAGTACTGTGTACTCCTAGTACTGTGAGGTTTGGTGGGTAAGAGATTCTGTGTTCACCTTAATCTTCATGATCCTATCAATTTTGATCAAATCTCAGTGCTGCTGACCTTGTTCTTTCCAAACTGAAGAATAACAGTCATTTCAGTTGTTCCTCTTGGAGGGCAACTGTTCCGTATCTGCTATTTTGAGATTTGTCAGCCAGCTCTTAATGCACTTTTCTTCTTTAATTGGTGCTCCTTTCTAAAAACAGGACATCATCCACCAATAAATTCAAAGCTTTGCAAAAAAGCCAAATATGCTACATATATTAAATTGTAAACCATATCCATATTTGTATATGCAATAACAGGAAATTTTAATGGAATTAATCTCCTTTGTCAAGAAGAGCTTTCCAAAAAATGTTGGTTGGAAATGTTTCTCTTCCCTTTAATTCTTCAATGATTTAATTCCCTACCCACTTTTCCATTTTCCAGGATCTCAAGATGTGTGAAAGCTGGGAATAATTTCAGGTTGCTTGATATTTGGGTGTTTTGTTTCTTGTTTTTGTTTGTTTTGTTGGGTTTTTTTAAAATGTAATTTTAATTCCTTTGACACCATTAGAATGGGAAAATGAGAAAAAACTAACATAGACCTTGATGGGAAGTAAGGGTGAGTAACTTAGTTTTTTCATTCTTAATTTACTGCTTATGAAGATATCAAAGCGCAGGGAAAATGTTAGACTGGGAAGCCCAATAGTGGTCCTGACACATGGCAAAAGTGAACCTTTCTCCCAGCCAGAGTGCGGACAGGGTGCTTACCCACAGGCACCCCAGTTATCTCTTGGGGAAATCCTTGAGGTGCTCCTGTGGTAGTGAGCCCCAGCACACTCAGGCAAACCTCCGCATCTGGTAACTGGACTGTGGGACTCATGGGGTACAGCATCAGCCTTCAAGCACAAACACAGGGGCTAACAAAACATATGCACACATCTCTCTGGCTTCATTGCTAATGAGTTGATGAAATACATCCTGATGTGAACCTCAGGAATCAAGCTTCAATACAACCATCCCAAACTTGTTAGTAGCCTAAATGATCCCTGAGAGTACCTACTGGGGAACTGAATCAGTCAGTCAAGAGTAATGAAGAACAAGATGAATTTTTTGTCTGTTTTACTGTTTCTTCCCTGTTTGCATTTTGAACTACTTGAAACATTAAGTATATCTTTTAAAAAGATCATTTTTAAAAAGGGTAGAAAGGAGGACCCTGGGAACTACCGACCTGTCAGCCTCACTTCCATGCCTGGGAAGATCATGCAACAGGTCCTTCTAGATGCTATGCTTGGGCACATGGAGGACAGGGGGGTGATTCAGGACAGCCAACATGGCTTTACTAGGGGCAGGTCCTGCCTGACGAACCTAGTGGCCTTCTATGATGGAGTGACTATGTCACTAGATAAGAGACGACCTAGGGATGTGATCTATCTGGACTTCTGTAAGGCCTTTGACACGGTCCCCCATGACATCCTGCTTGCCAAATTGGAGAGAAACGGATTTGATGGGTGGACTGTTCAGTGGATAAGGAATTGGCTAGATGGTCGCATCCAGAGGGTTCTACCCAATGGCTTTAAGTCCAGATGGAGAGTAGTGACAAGTGGTGTCCCTCAAGGGTCCATGCTGGGACCGGTACTGTTTATCATTTTCATCAATGACATAGACAGAGGGATTGAGAACAACATCGGCAAGTTTGCAGATGACACCAAGCTGTGTGGTGTTGGCAGTATACCTGAGGGATGGGATGTCATCCAGAGGGACGTGGACAGGCTGGAGAGGTGTGCTCAAGTAAACCTCATGAAGTTCAACAGGAGCAAGTGCAAGGTTCTGCACCTGGGCAGGAACAATCCTCGCTATCAGTACAGACTGGGCAACGAGGTATTAGAAAGCAGCCCTGAGGAAAGGGACTTCGGGGTGCTGATGGACAAGAACCTGGACATGAGCAGGCAGTGGGGACTTGCAGCCCAGAAGGCCAATCCCATCCAGGGCTACATCAAAAGAAGTGTTGCCAGCAGGTCCAGAGAAGTGATTCTCCCACTTTACTCTGCTCTGGTGAGACCTCACCTGG
>JAOQGH010000019.1:66877194-66888418 GCA_025769975.1 Gallinago jamesoni | reverse complement strand
GAGGGAGCTGGGGTTGTTCAGCCTGGAGAAGAGGAGGCTCCGGGGAGACCTAATAGCAGCCTTCCAGTACCTGAGGGAGGCCTACAGGAAGGCTGGGGAGAGTCTGTTTACAAAGGCCTGCAGTGACAGGCCGAGGGGCAATGGGTTTAAACTGAAGAAAAGCAGATTGTGATTGGATATTAGGAATAAATTCTTTACAATGAGGGTGGTGGAGCACTAGAAGAGGTTGCCCAGGGAGCTGGTAGAGGCCCCTTCCCTGGAAACATTCAAGGTGAGGCTTGACAGGGCCCTGGGCAACCTGGTCTAGTTGGTGGTGTCCCTGCTGACTGCAGGGGAGTCAGACTAGATGGCCTGTGAAGGTCCTTTCCAGCCCAGATGATCCTATGATTCTGTGATCTTTTTGAATTTCAGGTGTTACAATCTGTATTTCTTCTCTTGCTCCGAACCACAACACAAACCTTTAATTACAGGATATGCAATTACTATATAAGTGTTTTTTTCCTCTTTAATAATCGTCTAAAGTTACAACTCAAAATGGAATAAAGAGATGGTTTTTCAACAAAATTATACAAAATAGACTGAAAATACAAAAATTTGAATACATTTGAAATACTAGAGAAGTGCCTGTTTGATTGTATCTGCGCTGTATACTGTAACACCACAAATGAACAGTACACTCAGTATTAAGAAATAGAATTCTCATGTCTCAAATAAGAGGAAGTTAATATCCACACCACATCAAAAACTGAGCTGAGTTTGTACACAGCATTTGTTTTTATTTTCTCCACTAATAAATACTTTTTCAGAAGGATATTGCTTCATATTTAATTACTGGTGAAAATACTTTTCCAGGGATGATCCTTCTTCCACACCAGTAGCTTGCTATCACACATCTGTAATTGATTTTTTGAATGGACCTATTCAAATATAGGCTTCACCTTTTATGTTTACCTCAGTCAGAGTGCTGTCTCCTACAAAATGTTAATCTTTGCTGTTTCTACAAATAAATGCAGTATACAAGTACAACTCAAAAGATAAATGGAGCATGCTGAGTTTTCTGGACCTTCTATACATTCAGTGTTAGAAGGATCAAAGACCTCAAGCAGAAGAGAAGTTTCTGTGAGTCCATACTTTTGGGAGAGGATCAGAGCAGAAGAGAAAGCTCAGTAAGTGTCTTGCATCTAATCTGCAAAACTTTTTAAACATACAAGCACGTATCACATCACCATAGAACACCAAAAAGCGCAATATGGCAACTATATAAAACACAAGGAAAACTAGGAAACTAACAGGCCAGCTATAATTACAATTTGTGGAATCCATAGGCGGTTGTGCAGAACTAGATTTACCTTTAGTGGAGAAAATGAAAAAACAATTGACAGAAGAAAAGCAAAGCATGAAGTTAAAATGCAAATGTGATTTTATTCATAAAGTTTGCCGTCTGCCTTCATCTTCATTTCATAAATACATCTTTATGGGGTTGCAGCTAGTGCAAGACGAGAATGGAACACACAAGGACAAACTCACTTTTTATAGGGAGACAAAGTCCAATGGCTTATGCTAGCTGCAGGTGCCTTGTGAGGAAGGGGGGCCCATCTAAGAGAGAAAGACAAGGTGGAAGCACCGCAAATACCAAAATGTCACACTATGGCTCTGCATTTAGCCATAAACACACCTAGCCTAGTCTGCAGCAAACAGTTCAACTAAAATTCAATTCCAATAACTCAAGTTTTCCACCTGTATCACTTATTAATGCCCCATACAATGTGTAGAGAGCTTGAATCTGTTGATTGAATTTTGGAAGAAAATACTAATGTGGATGCACAGTTGGAGAATCAACTGGCTTGGAGGATAAACATATGCTTCAGTACTTATAAATGATATTTAATCTGTCCTGTCTTAGTCTGAAAGATACAGTGAGGATAAGCCAACACTTTCAAAAATTTGTGTGCAACTAATAAATACATATTTTTGAAAAAATAATATGTAATGTGTTTATCTCTCAAAGTATCACATGTGAATGTACTTGACATACGTATTTCTATTTATAATATGTACTTGACTACTAAATTAGTGGAATACATTTTGTGATTTCATAGAATTTTATTTCATATTTATTTTATTTAAAAGCAAATCTAATCCCATAGATACGGTGCTGTAGATATATTACCCTAAACCTAAGTGTCCAATGTTTATTAACATACACCTAAGTGTCCAGTACTCAGGGGATCAAATGGAAAAACATGTAGAGAGAAAAGGATGTAATTCAGTGTGCAATATCAGGGTTTTTTACACAAATTACTTGGGAAACAGGTGTGCACAGGTAGAAAAGATAGCTGTAGATATTTGTTCCCTGATGCATGTGTGAAATTCCTATTGACACTGACAAAGAGGAGAATTTAATCTACTATGTACAGAACAATGCATTAAGAAGTCATCACTGTAAATGAAATCACACACGGCTATTTAGCTGTGACAGTTTAGAGACAGAATATGTTCTATTTCAGCATCTCTGGAGAGGGGAGGCACGTGTCCTATCTCAGCAATCTGATCTGAACACAGACACTGTGACAACATTGGCAGCAGCTGTTTCTGTATTCCCTTCCAGACTATCATCTCCAGAATAAATTATTAAAAGGCTTATACATTCTGAGAACACTGAAAAAAGAAGTGAAGGTTCTTTTTTCACTTTGGTATGGCTTGGGAATTTTTAGTAATTTTAAACCTGTAACATTTGTACAAATAACAAATGACTGTAACATTTGTTCAGCAATTCTTATTTTATCACTACCATTCTAACAGAGCCCCATCCTACTCCTCACTCGAGATAAAATTAGATTCTTACGTTTCATTTCTATAAGCTTTGCTGAGTTCACAGAAAATTATTTTATGAAATAAAATTTAAATAACTTAGCATTGATACTTTTTTTTCCTTCATTATTTGTTTAGTGAAGTAGAACACACCTACAACACCAGATGTAGGACAAATATAGCATTCACTCAACTGTGCAGTGAGCTGGTAGATATAGTAAAAATTAACACCTTGAGAAATTAGTGAAATAAAATACAGGCAAGAAAAAAATTAGAATTTGCTTACAATTAGGAGCCTAAGCTCTTTACAAAGAATATAAAAATGTTTACTACAATATGAATATTCAGATTTTATATTTAACTTGAATGACAGCACAATCCAGAGCATGTAGTCACGGTTCAGCACAGGAGTACTGATTTAGGACTGATTTAAAGGTGATAATGTGAGCTAGCAAACACTATTTTTTCAAGAGTTAATTCTATCTTGGAACAGCTACTACAAGAGGATAAGAGAGGAAGAACATCATTACACAATCTAATCTCCCTATTCCCCTTTAGAGGATGCTTTGAAAGAAAGTAGTTAAGAAACTAGCAAAGTTAATTTAATAAGTTGCAGGAGATTTTGTCAACATATCTTCAAAATGATGATTCATAAAAAAAGCAGTGTAAAGCCAGTTATGGGCAAATAACCCCAAAAATGGAAGGAGAATGAAAGAAAATTATCTGATTTTACTGCAGAACTACATGTTGACCAATGACTGGACAAGAGTAGGGCTCCCAGGTTAGCTGAAAGGCTATCTGGATTTTGTCTTCTTAATCTCTCCTCCAGGTGGGAAGATGGAAAGAGAATATGGAGAAGAGAAGGAAGATGACATCTGAGGTGATAAATAGGCTATAAGGTATGCCAACATAGGCACGGCATGACATGAGTAAAGAGCTGGCAACAAGACTCTGTATGCAACAGAGCATTCTGCTGGTGAATAACAAAAAGCAGAACTCTCTGGCATACCATCAAGTGTGATGATCTTGCCTGAAATGCAAGATCTGAGAGTATGTGCTCTGAGTGCCTGTGAATAGGGCCCTCATTTACAGTGGGCACAATGCGTGTCTTGTATAACTTTGGAAAGAGTAAGATATCTGTCAATATGATAAATAAGATTAATAAATTCACGTGTCTACTAATGTAAATTACTTCTGGTGGAATTTTTTTTTTTCATTTTGTGTAGTGTGTTAGCATATTTGAAAAATGGGAGCAGTCTTTTAACTCTTTTACTAGTGACTAAAAATATTCGGCCTGCAGGATTGGTTTCAAAGAAAATTTCCTTAGAATATAAAATAGTTTATACTTAGAGCATTTATACTTGCACTAATTTTGTACAGAGTATAGAGTATATAGAGCATATGGAGCATATGAACATTTATACTTGTTTTTACTTGCTCTACTCGGTAGCACAACCAGTCCAAAATTTTAGATTAATCCCATCTGTTAGAATTAAGAATAAAACCAAAAATCGGTAAAAACTGGATATAATCATTATCAACTTGACTGCTTGACAAGGAGACCTGTCTCCTTTCAGTTCATCTCACTGTGTGCCTTTCCTGTTGAATTTGAAGATGATACTAAAAGCTTCTCTGGAATATCCACAAGATATCTCGTCTTTCCCAAGGATTGACTTCTTATGACAGCTACCTTCTCTTTTAAAGGAGTGATGAGGAGAAAGCTCTCTGGTTGGGAAGTAAACAATTTGTTCAAACTGGGTCTAGTTTATGAATGGAAAAAAAAAGAAAAAAGGCAAACCACAATCATTCCTGCTTCTTAGAATGAAGTGCTTTTGGCTTACATCCAAGGTTAAAGAGATTAAAGATATTCATAAATCAAAATAAATAACTAGACCATTGATCTTTTGAGGACAAATTTCTTATTTTAGGTGTTTGGAAGGGCTTAAACAATAGCTGGTCTGGCCAGGCATATACAGTAACAAAAAATAGCAAGAATAGAAACAGAAACCTGTTCTCTGACAAAATGGTTATTACAAGTTTTATGAGTAGCTTTAAAAATCAGAACTTTTAAATTTACCAGAGTAGACAAACACTTCAATGAAAAAAATTTCTTTATCCTAGCAGGTTTAGTAGTAAGAATTTATTTACTTAACGGATTAATATACGTTGGTTTATGTGATAAAAGCCTGTCTCAACATCCACAAAGGAGCTCAGAGGCACCACAGCAGATGGGGGCACCTCAGTCAACGGAATAAGCTCATGTCCCAGCTCTCCTGGGGTAGGAGACGCACTGTGATATGTTGTGTGTATATGTTTATTTGTTCATACGTGTATATGTGTACATGTGTACATATATATGTGTATAGTATAGGTGTGCCTACTGGGAGCACATCTCAGCCTTGTTGCTGGCTTGACATTGGGGGTGGAGCTGCGTCAGCCTAACTTCTTTTGGACTGCAGGATTCAGCAGCTCCCTGGCTATATCGTCATGTGGTTCAGCCTTTTTAAGTTACTTACATGTAAGTACCTTAACTTACATGAATTACTAACATGTTATATAATTCTAGATCTAAAACTTGAAAGACTTTTAAAATTTTGACTATTAACCCATGCAAAAACTGAAATGTGACTATTCTTGAGCTAAGCTAATATTACAAGCACATAAGCAAATGGAGCAATGACACATGGCATGAAGAGTACATATAGTTCCTTTAAACAGTTAGCAAATCTTGTTAAATCTAATAAGACACATACAAGCAAAAAGTAAAATATTTTTTATTTTAACTGTTACATTTTCATTTTATCTCATCAAAAGTTTCATCTTAAGATGTTACTTACCTAGATGACAAGAAGAAATGACTAGTGCCACCAAAGCTTGACACAGTACTTACAAATGCAAAACAGCATCATGTGAAAAAAACAAAGAAACTTTTCACTGTGAAGCTGAGAAATTACTTATAAACCCGTGGCACACAATAATAGAAATCCCTTTGAAAATGAAGTGGTCTGTTCCCAAGAATGTAGAAGTTTAAATGGAATTGAAATAATTTGGAACATCCACATCTTCTGCCTAGAGATTCATAATGATACATGAAATATGGATAACTACACAGGTGGCAAAGATACGATAAAATCCTTCCATTCTGAAAAAACAGGAGAACTGATAGACAGGTCAGGCTCTCTCCCCCACCTCATACAGCTCTTTGACCTTTCTGTTCAGTTCATTAAGCAATGCTGCAACAGACAAAATGCTAACCTTATCTGTCATGGAAATTTTTATCTTCCCCAGTCATTTGTAGACACACCTACCTGTAGGTGACATACATCTAAAATTATGATGAAATTTTATTATAGAACTACCATATATTTATTAGAAAATCACAAAGATTTTGTAAGGAAAAAATTGTAGTTGGCATCGTGATTTTAGAGGATACAAAAAATGTAATTACATCTGCCCCTGCCTGGAAGCCAAGACTCCTTCACTATTACACTCCACAAGTTTCTGTGTATGAAAGATAGTGCAATGAGTTTTATGATACCGTAATGACAGATGATGCTATTCAGTTTAGTACAGGACTAGAATCTGATCATATCTGTTTCTTTGATACAAATCCTAGATTTGGCAATGCAGTTTTTGACAGAATAAGCTGTTGGGCAAGGTCCTTCAAACTGAAAAAAAACACCACATGACACAGAGAGAAATTAATACACAGTGGAAAATATCTATTGTTATTGGAGTTCTGTCTTCATGCTTCACCCTGTCTAGGCAGAGCACAAAACTATCTAGTCTACGTAAGGATGTGAAAAATACAGTAATTTGAAAACAGATCAATCAGACCTTTTGATACTCATCTTTAAAATTCTTTTTGAAGTAGATGGTCTGAGTTAAATTTATTTTTTTGATGAAAGCCCTACATAGTCAATAGAAAAATAAGAAAAGTTACATAAGGCAAAAAAATCAGTGAGAAGCTAAGCAGAACAATTTAAGATTTTTTTTTTCCTTTGAGTCCTTAACATCAAGCTGTCATTGAAAGTAAATTACACAATAAGAAACTCAGCTTTTGTTAAAGCTTTTAAGTAGTTAAAAAAGTGGTTTGTTCACCAAACTGAGGATAAAATCCTAGCCTTGTTTATTTATGCAGTACATTCTTTTAATACTAACAAGTAAGGTAGGGCATATTTGATTGCAAATCTATACATGATTCTGAAATATAGGAAAATTTATCTGAACAGATCTTATATTTATGTGGACTCCTTGGGATTGCAGGTGACACTTAGCGGGTAGATGTAAGGATTCTATAGTCATGGTAAGTCAGTATAAATAGTTATTCATGCTGTTCTATGTTGGAAATTTTGTGAGACAGTAAAAAAATATTTTTTTTTTTTAAAAAGAGGTATCTCCCTGTGTACTATGCTTTTCAGCAGAAAGATCAAAATTTTGAGAGTATTTCTGATCATTACCAAGGTTATTGAAAATAATTGCAAAAAAAAGATTGAAACATAAATACACCATGTCTGTTGTTCTACTGTTAGATGTCTGTTAACTTGTATTAATTCATCCAGTTTTGGGAGACATTGGGTTGGAGGGAAGGATGTCACAGAACCTTGCAATCATAAAACTTAAAAATGAAAAAGCCTTATTTTTACCATAACTGTGAACTCTGTTTATAGCTCTCTGTTGCTTTTGAAATTTCCCTAGAAGTTCTCCACCCTTTTCTGAATCAGATCGCAATTCCTTCTTGCTGTATTCAAGAATTTGTGTGAAAGTTACTAGTATGACGTTAAAGAGACCTTGAAATTTAGATGAAGTCTCAATTCTGACATGTATTTGGTACATCTGTCATAACCCTAACTTAAGTTTGGTTATGTTTCTCTTTTTTTGTTGTTTTTTTTTTTTTTTTAAATTAGATGAGGAGGTAATTTTGGTTCCTAAGGTTCCTAGCTCATTGTTAACATTAGAACAAGAATTGGATTAATATAAAACAATGATTCAGAAATTTAAAGAACACTTGAAATAATAATAGATTTACAAAGGCCTAATAAGGCTTTATAGCATGGAAAAGAAAAGGAAAACTTCAACTGAAAGCACCTTAAAATTTCAAGAACAGCCAAGGTTTTATTTAAATGAGATCACTCCTACTCCTTTTTCCTATATAGCAAGAAATTCAACAACTGCTAGCAGAGGTATTTCTGTGTTCTTCTTAATAAGGCTTCCAGGGTTATATAGCAAAATATCTACAGACCTGACAGAACTGACTGGTTCAGTTGTTCTTTCACTCTACTTTCTGTCAACACAGAGTCTTACTCAAATAATTTATTTGAAAAGTCATAGAATGTGCTCATTTTCCTTGCTAAGTGGAAAGGCTATATTTATTACCATCAGCACACCAAAGCAAGCTACAAATGATGATTCTCCCAAATATGCCTTATCATGCAGTGAGCTCTCAAAAATAAAACAGAATGGGTCCAGGCTTTGCTGTCTCTTAATTTGCCAGCCGACATATATTCCCATACATTACAAATCACAAAATAATGCATCATGACTATAGTTGGTCATCACCCATGGAAAGTCATGAGAAAAAAAAAAAATAAATCAGACAGAATCTCAAGAAAAATAATTCTGTTGTTGAACATGAAGAATAGTGACCTTGCTGGTGGAAATGAAGGAATGCTTACTTACAGTTGTACTTTTTGTGCCTGTCTTCATTCTGTTAAATGGCAAAACTCCCTTTAGCAGCAAAGGATTACTCTTTGTGATGGAACACAGGGAGTTAGCAGAGACTGTGCATTACTCTGTATATCAACATCCAACAAGCACATTCTTAGGCAAAACACCTGTTTCTTAAAAGATAAAGGAATATAAAATAAATTTTACAATACCCTTCACAATGACAACATGTTGTGCAAGAGAATATACAGAATGTAGAATCAATAGCATTGTCCTCCCCTGCTTTCTCTGTCCAGTCCAACAGAAATATGCAAAAATGCATCTTGGTTTAAATTTTCTGGTATAAAGTGTTAAAACAGATCCAGTTTTTCCATATTCTAAACAAAGAATATTCTTCTGTTACTATAAAACTTGCGTTTAGAAGAGTTATGTCATCAGTAGGATAGAATAATCAAGTACTTATGATGAGGTTTTATTATCCTAATACTGGCTGCTTATATCTTCCCATTACTTCCCACAGCCCTTTCTTCAACAGTTTCAAAGTTAAACCTTGGGGACTTTTTTTTGGTGACTTTTTTTCTTCAGTGACATTTTCCAGGAAATTCTCCCTCCAAATAAAAAGGATTTTGTTTAATATTCATATTTCTTACTATACAGTGATGACAAAAATGATCAGGTATGAAAAAACAGGTGCTTAGAAACACCAGTTGTCAAAACATCTAAACCTGGGAATGCCCATGTGAATATATAAGATTGCATGCATTTTTTACATTTTGTGTGTAAAACGCAACTGTTCTCTTTCTATTGATCTTTAGAAAGGTACATTTCAGTGGACAGAACATTTAAGTGAGTAAAAAGAATTACAGACCTGCTTGGTAAACTAAACATCTGTCTCACAAGGGACCGAGCAGATTCTAGGATACACCTTCATCCTGTAACTGTGAAATAAATTTTGGATTTCACAAAGGCATTTAGAGTGCACTGCATATTTTATTCACCAATAAAATGAGGTTCTACTGGAGCCTCTATAAATATAATTGAATATACCTTGATATATAGAATAAGAGCAAATGAAGATTTCTGTACTCCAGTAGAAACCACAAAAACTAAAGTCTTGATGTCATTTCATCTCAAGTTATACTCCCCTGCATCATAAAAATATCTAATTAATGAACCTGTATTTTTCTGTTTTATTACAATTTTTCATTAATGGAAAATTATTGCTTTGACCCTGCTTCTTCCAGTTCTTGTTGAACTTTTGACTTATCAAATTTTATTTATTTTACTTGTAATTTTCATCAGTTGAATAGTTTGTAAATACATAGTCAATTGAAAAAAATATAGGATACACAAACAAAACAGCACTCTTTGAAAACTAACCCATAAGACACACAATTTAAATTTGTTCTCTAAAAATTTCACTTGCAATCGGCATATGTAATAAGAAAGCATTTATTTCTGATACTGTAATATTATATTATCAAAATGCTATGGGGACTAAGGCTAAGAAGTAAACAAAAATTCACATTAGTATTGTGACTGAGAACTACTTTGTCATTTACAGGAAATTTGGGGATCATTTGTGAGTAAACACATACTCTGTGTTACTTAATATGTATGTACATTACTAAATAAACTGACAAAACTGCTAGTAATCTAGCTAGAATTAGGACAGGTCTATATAATTCCTCATTGCTGTAGATGGCAGCCTGAGCTACCTTGGGAGGCTTAATAGTGATTTCAAGTTCTGTGGGCACAAAAATATGTGGGGGACATATGGGGGACAAAAATATTTTAGGAACAAATACCCGTGGGAACAGATAATCTATAGCTAACAAAAAGGGTAAAAATTCCAGTTGGCAAAGAAGAAATACGAATGAATGACTGTGGAGTAGTGGAAGAAATTAGCAGCACAGAACACTTTACATGAAATGCTTTTCCTTTGCTGTCTGCTTACGTATAACTTCCCAGTGCTCCAGTAGGCAAAGCAGCCTTCCCATCTGTCAGTCCCTCCAATGTAAACCCATACCACTTCCTGAACACCTCCTTTGCTTTCTCTGTTGTCTTTTTTGCTCTTTTTTGACTTTATGTCTTCCTTTTCTTAAAATTCTGCCTCACGTTATGACAGTGTCTGCTTTTAAATGAGCCTTGAAATTTGTGCTTGTCGCTTCAGTTTCTGTCCCTAAACATCCTCATTGCTCTAATTCAGCATTCTGTTGATGGGCACAGGGCAGTGGAGTATTTAGCAATATCTCATTCAGACAAGTCCAGACTGTCTCTGATTCTTCCTGCAAAAATCTTTATTTATCCAACACTGCCTCTCATGGGGTTTAGAGCTGGGACTCCAAAACTATCAGCCTGTGGGTGATGCCATTGGTTTTGAGCATAGCTATCAAATTTGGCAAAGGCTCATGGGAATGGGTCTTTGAGGAAAGTCATGTTGGGACCTGCAGCAGTGCTTCAGCAGGGGGACATGTGTTGTACAAGGGCAAGCAATCACACACTCCTTGCAAAGGCAGCTCCTGCTCTAATTTAAATTTTCCTACTACAAAATAGCTGTACATTGATTTTACTCTTTCTTTTTTTTTTTTTAGGAGAGAGCAGTGGACATTGTCTACCTTGACTTCAGTAAGGCTTTTGACACTGTCTCCCATAACATCTTCATAGATAAACTTAGAAAATGAGGGTTAGATAAGTCGTCAGTGATGTGGATTGAGAAATGATTTAATGACAGAGCTCAGAGGGT
>JAOQGH010000019.1:66857886-66876470 GCA_025769975.1 Gallinago jamesoni | reverse complement strand
AAGGCTACACAGATGATTAAAGGAATGGAGCACCTCTCTTATGAGGAAAGGCTGAGGGACCTGGGTCTGTTTAGCCTGAGAAAAATTTTTGGAGAAGAGGCCTCATTGTTCTGGGAAAAGTCTGATATACTTCCCTTCTCATTTCCTAATGGCTGTCAGTAAGGATGGGGTACAAACTAAATTGTGTTTTCTTTGATATGGTGCACACTTTTCAGAGACAGTCACCACCTCTTGGCTTCACTTGTTCCTATGAAAAAAAAAGAAAAAAGGTGTCCTGCATTTTGAAAAAAAAAAAATATTACCAAAACCACAGATATTCTCAGGTTTTGTTTGTTTCATTTATAAAGTGAACAAGAATTATTTTTTATATCAGTACTGACAGAATGAAAGCCATCAGCACATGTTTTCCTGTTTGCTTTCTTGGATTTTTTTTTTAAATTATGAATGGTTTCCAATATATATACTTGAGAACGGGTATTTATAAACATGCAGTCAAAATAATCAGGCATGTTGAGAATTTTTAAACTTTGAGGGGGGAAGCTTAAAAGCAAACAAACACTATTTCAGAAAACAGTCAATTGCCAAAATGCAGGCTTCATGAACCAGAAAACTGTATTCATCAACCATATTAATGAAGAAGAAATACTCATATTTGGCTGATAGTACAACATTAAAATTGCACAAATCTGAAGTGCCCTTAGGTCACCAAAATTCACCAATTCCTTTGGTTACTGCACATAATATTTAAACTTTCTTTGATTACATCCACTAGGGGAAAACAAATGCTCATGTGCAATAAGAGCAGAACAGATTTTTCAGAAAAAATAACCCTTCCCTTTCTCCTCAGGAAGATGTTCTTACTTTAATCTACTTATACCCAAGCTGTAGTCAGTTCACTTTGTCTGGCAGCCAGATGCCTGCCAAACCTCTCTCTCACTACCCCTCTTCAGCAAGACAGGATGAGAAAATAGGATGAAAATTCATGCTAGTTGAGGTAAGTAAAAGCAATATCACTCATCAATTACTGTTTGGGCAAAAAAAAATTCAACTTGAGGAAAATTGGTTTAATTTCTTGCAAATTACAAAAAAAAAAAAAAGTAGCATATTGAGAAACAAAGACATAGACAGAAGACAATCTAGATCACCGTGCTGTTGCAGTAAATCTCCAGCGGCTGCAGTAAATCTCTGCTGCAGAACCTGAAGTATGTCCTACCCTTCCTTCTTCTCTAACCTTGGTGTCAACAGGGCTGTTTCTCTCACATTTTCTGACTCTTCTCTCCCACAGCTGCTTTGCAGCTTTTTTTACACTTTCTTAAATATGTTTTTGAAAAGGTACCAACAGCATGGCTGGTGGGCTCAGGTTTGGCTGATCAGTGGGACTGTTTTGGAGCCAAAAGAAACCATCTGGAATTTGCTGTGTCTGGCATGGGCAGTCCCTGGTCTCTCCTCACAGAGGCCACCCCTGCAGCCCCCGCTGGCAACACCTGGGCACCAGGACTCAATTTCTTTCACATACTTGAGTATGACAATGCAGTTATATTACAAATACATATCCTACCCACTGCTTAAGTAACAACATATTTACAGTAATTGTATTTCCTTAACGCAAATGTTATATCAGATTATCTATCTTGAAGGACAATCAGAGTAAAATATTTTAGTGTCTCATACGCATTATTGATCAGAAATATGGCTTTACAAACACAGCTGCATCCTGTAAGATAACAATTTATTTAAATATTGGACTACCTGTTCCATCCAGTTTGTGTTCAGGATTAGTTAAAAAATGTGGAGGGTTTGCTGCAGGATCTTGTCAGGAATCTTCAAGTGCTGGTGCAGGGGGGCTGATCAAAAAAGGAGGACAAACCAGGAGCTGTTGGTGTCCACAGAGAGAGGTGCAGCCCCACAGACCCCAAACACAGCTCTGTTGGGAATGGTGACAGGTCCCAACAATGGCTCATGGTCATCAGCCAAAGAGAAGTAACAAGTCACGCCAGGATCCACCCAGATGACTGTTTAGGAGCATCAATGGGCAGGGCTGTACACAAATAGAGAGCATGTGTCCCCATAGGGCTGCTAAGGACTATGCAGTGCTGTGGGGTGCATGCTGGACCCAAACAGACTGTGATTTTATTTTCTCAGCTTTGGTCTAGTGACAATATATCCTAGATGGAACTTGAAGAGGTGAGGTAGTAGTGGAGATACAGTCCTGTTCTTTTTTTTTTTTTTTCCTTTTCCTGCTCCATTTGTATTCTGTTTTCATTGTTTGGCTGAAATTAACAAACATTTATGACCATAGCAAGTCACACTGGAGAGAGTTGAGGGATATTCCTGTGTCATCTTGGCACCAGAAAGATAAAGATGCACCAGAAAGGTCAAAAGTGAATATCCACTGGCTTAATATATCAGAGCCTGTATTTCAATCTCAGTTATAATAGTAGTCTTGGCTGCTATGTTCTATGCTAGTTTTAAGTGTTGACTCTTTAAATTATAGAGTTTAAGGCATATTCTACACATAGATCTGTCAGTCTTGGTATGAACTGGTACTTCCACTCCTTGTTTTAATGATAAAACAAATAACACACCATTTTTAGACACACTTTTCATTATCTGTAACTTTGTCTAACTTATTATGAAGGAGGAACAGGAAAAGAAGGGAAGAATTACAGTTGGATAATTACATCTCTTTTAATATTTTAAGAATAACATGAGATTATATAGTTAGCTTCATAATTTAACATTTTTTTTGAGAAGTAAAGGCTTAAGGAATAAAAAAACTTCAGTTTTGAAGTGCATGCAATGATGTCTGTGTATGCTTTTGTGTGTGTGCTTCTATGTGCACACACATGTATGATTTTTTTCCATGTTTGTTGTGCATTTTCTTTCTGAAACAGATGATTCTTTACCTTATTTCTGGAGAAAAACAATTAAAGTTTTTTTACACTTCTTTCTGAAGGATTCCTTTAGGTTTCCAGGCACTTAGCTTTTAACTAAGCTGATTTACTCTACGTTAAATCATTTTTGGATGTCCGCTTGAGGATGTTGCATGCTTACCTCACATCTTTCTTCTCAAAATAGAAGGTTACCTCCTCAGTTCTGCTGTAATGTGACTGGGGATTACAGTTTAAAAATTTCACATTGATAACAGTCTCTCTGTTTTTCTGATTTATACATTGAAGCAGTTAAAATGTTTTTGGTCAAACAATTGAACCGTTTAAGTAAAATAAACCTCATCATGTTAATATCACATCAGAAAAATTACAAAATAAATTTTCCATAGCCCACCTCAGGTGAAACTTACTCTTTCCCAAGTTCTTTTGCTCAAAATAACATCACAAAAAAGAACACACTCAAAATATTTTGCATATACACATAGAATCATAGAAAAGAATCATGGAAAGGTTTGGGTTGGATGGGACCTTCAAAGACTATCTAGTCCAACCCCCTGCTATGGACAGGAATATCTTTCTCTAGGTCAGGTTGTTCAAAGCCCCATCAAACCTGATTTTGAACGTTTCCAATGATGGGAGATCCACAGTTTCTCTGGGCAACCTCTTCCAGTGTCTCACCACCTCATGATCAATCTAAATCTATCCTCTTTCACTTTAAAACTATTGCCTTTTGGCCTGTCACTACAGGTCCTGGTAAAAAGTCTTTCTTCATCTTTCATTTGAGACTTCTTTATATACCAAAAGGCTTCAATACAGTGTCCCCAGAGCCTTCGCTTCTCCAGGATGAACAACCTCAACTTTTTCAGTCTTTCTTCATAGGAGAGTTGAATGTTAACACTCAAAAATGTTACAAAAAAAAAGTAACTACGTGGACTTTACTTGCAGTAAATTTTCTCCACTATAATAAATATTCACTAATGTTTATGTTCAACAATTTTAATGAAACCTTGGTAAAATGGTTATCTAGCCATAATCTCAATTCAATTTTAAAAAAAGACTAATTTTTTATTCTTGGGAAAAATGTCAAATAGAATGTGCTATTAAGAATGGGAAAGAGGTAAAAAGGATAATTTTTGCTTTGATTAGTTTTGTTTCATTTTGTTTTGGTTTTTAAAAGGCTAGCCCAGCTTTGGGATGGGGTTTCTGTTTTTTCAAGTCTATTTTCAGAATATCACATTCTATTAGATGTTCTACAAATTAAATGGGCTTAGAATGGCCTTTGGATGTCAGTTAATATTTTCATGTCATGGATAAAGAGGTTTAATTCACGGTTATTCATGCTTAAGGAGCTTAAAAGACAACTGACAGTAGGAATTCAATTCCTCTTCCACGCTATTCACAGCTAACATTCAGTGTAAACCCTCTAAGAAAAAAAGTCCTAGTGACTACAAGGACATCTTGATAGACCTGAGTGGTAGCTCACCTGCTTCCTGTACTGCATCCTGAGGGGAGATGACGTGAGTCCAGCCTTACCTTAGAAAACTATGTAATGTTATGCAGGATCTATGTTTCACACAAGGTAATGTTGGAGACCTTCAAGTCAACACTGTTCTGGAGTTTAGAAAAAAGATTTAACTCCCCAAAATGTTCAAAGTGACAGAAAGGTTTTTCAAATTATTGAAATTTAAATTATCTGTCTCCTAGAGGCAGACAAACAAATAATAAATGTGATCCTGGAAGTTTCCCACCCATCCAGACTTTCTATTTGATGCAGGTTCATCAGAAACTTATGACTTAGGTTTTCAAACTGACCAGTGTTGAGTTAGTATTGCAGTTGTCATCTAAAGATCAGATACCTCAATTTAAGGCTTTGTAGTTGCCCCATTAAGTATTCTGTGTCATTATCTGTTAATTTATTTAAAAGAAGGTGCTAACCTCAGCTTCTCCCAGAAAACTTGACAATAACGTCACCACAACAGATTTTAGTAGGCATCATTATCGACTGCTTTCCTTGTTTCACAGCCTTGTAAGAGGCTTCAAGCAGGAAGGTTGTCACAAATGTGGTGGGAGTGTCACTGCTCATCTTTTTATAAAGGGTAAGGAAAATAGGTTTTAAAAGTATAATGACAACAAGACACACACAAAAAAAGGACACATAGGGAAAAGAAAACAGAAGGAAAATTTGGGAAGAAATCAAGAACTGGCCATGAATTCACAAGACCAGCAGGTGAATTGGTGTTCTCTGCAGCACTCAAGGGATTGCATTGTCACGTGCACCTCTCAAGTGCTGTAGGCAACCTCCAGGACTGCAGCTGGCTACCTGAGAGCTAACTTGTGTGCTGTGTTCAATCTTGCAATCCATATGGTAGATTATCCAGCTATAAGGTTTCATCTTCACTTCCACCCCAGAAGAAAAGGTTAGCGGGTTTATTCATAGTACAGCCATCTGACTATGCCTGATATTCATCAGACTCACAGAAGATGGTTTTCTACATCATTGCAGCAGAAGAGACTTAGGGAATCAACTGCAGCATACAGAAATGTCATGCTGATGGACAAAGCAGAAGTACATTAGGGAGTTGACAACATCATCTGGGAAAAATGCAAGAAATATTACCAGTATTCCTCTGTTTTGGATAATTGAATATGTAAATAGGAAATTGCCATTGGACTACTTGGAGAAAAGCAATGGAAATTAATATTTAATTTGCTTATTGACAAAACCAATTTATTTTATACCTTGGAGAGTGGAAAAGCTTATTACCTGGGATACAGATAAATTTGTAATGATGTAAAGTGGAAAGGCTGCTTGTGGTCCTTTTTCTAAATTCCACAGGAATTTTTCATTCCTAAAGCTCTGCTGTCAGGATTACTGGTATATTAACTGTGCTATACTTGTAAAGCTATTATGCTAAGAACAGTAGTACAATCAGTATTTATTGCTGTAGCTTATCCTGGAACCATAATGCAAAGTAAACCTTAAGCAGAATTCTTCATCAAAACTCTTAAGAAATTCTCATTAAATGCAGTGAGAGAATATGATTCTTTAAAGTCATTGTTAATGTGTCAGAGAGATGTCTGAGTTTTTCTTAATGGTTTTGTAATCTCTAATAGAGATTGGGAATCCCTTTCATTCTTTCTTCTTACATGCCGCATCACATAGACATTAACTTTCAACCACATTATTTTTCCTCTTACTGGAGGAAGGTTTAATAAGTAAATAAGGTTTTTTGTATTATAAAAGCTTTGGTCACAGCCCCCAAACCCAATTGTAAATGTTGATATAATCCTTCTTAAAAAGTAAAATCTAATTATTAGTAAGAATATTAATAAGTTGTGTCTCTGCAGATACTAAAATGAGTCCTGTAGCCATTTTCTTAAATGAATAGGATGGGGGGGGAGGGGGGAGAGGGAAGTGAAATAAATAAATTGAAGAAAAAGTTTTTAAAACCTAATGGATAACAAGAAGCAGTGAAGCTGTAGATCAAAGTAAAGTCAGCTATGTGCATTGATGAAAAGGCTCAGATTTACAATGCTCTGCTGTGGTAAATTGACTGAGTGCTGTGGTGGGTAAGGTCTGCTATAGCTAGATTTTCACAGATTTGAAGGTCTTAGAAACTGCACTCAAATTTAAAACAGTTTTGTGATTTCTGAAGTCTTGCACTGTGGAATTACTATTTTGTAAATTTCTCCAAAAGAATATTCCACTGGTCTGTTCTTATTTAAGCTCATGAATTCAAGGAGATGTAGCTTAAAGTAGAGCTTAAGTTAGGAGGTTGAAAGAAGGTTTAACCAACCTTTTAAGGATTCAGATTGAGCTATGAAAGTCAAACAAATTCCAAGAACAAAATTAATTCTGTGTGTTTTTCTTTGAGGAATATCTTCATTTACACACTATATGTCAACTTGTGGCTACTCAAAAAGTTGTTTAAATGCCAGCAGCCAACACTAGGTGCCTAATAATAGTTTTAGAAGAAATTATTTAGATTTATTTTGTGATTAGAGGCTACTACTTATTTCTGTGGCAACTTGCAAACTGGCCTGGATTCAGCTCTGTGAATAGCTTGCGTTTGCATTTGGGAAGGTTGGTAAGCGGACAGGAGGAGGGAACTGAACTTCGCTCATGAAACCCTCAGTGCTGCACAGCTTGAAATTTAAATGGGAGTGTTTGTCCTTATTCTTCCTGTGCTCTTACATTTTTTCTAATAAGGACTAATTGTACAAGAGATCAGTGTATTCTGTCACCTGTGTTTAGCCTTTCTCTTGTGCAATAGAAAAGAAACACAATAAAAAAGGGTAAGGTAGGACAGATATGAATAAGGTGGTTATGAAGAAAAAGGGTTTACAAGTAAGAACAATTCCAGATCTCATAGTTTCTTTTTATGTAAGTAAAGGAAAACAAAATATGATTAGATAGTGTAACTTAGAACCTGGACTGGAAATACTTTTCACTTGAGTTCTCCTACTTAATATGGATTGGAAAAGTGATTATGTATGTTCTCATTGAAAGAATTTCCATGGATTTCCATAGATTTTTACCCATCTGTGCTTCTGAGTTAGCTTTAATCTGCCTTAATCCTCTTCAGAAGTCTGTTTTGAATACCCTAGTTCCAGCACTGTGCTGTATTTTGTGCCTAGCAATTTTGTCCGCCTACTTTTGCCAAATTATTTTTTAAAATACGCTGATTTTATGGTTTTAATTAATTTGACCAACTAGAATTTCTTTTGCTTTTGTTTGTTTGTTTTTATTTACAGTATCTTTAGATATCTGCATGTTAGGTATTAATAGACCTGATTTTGAATGACCATAAAGATACATAACTTCTGCTTCTTTATACATACAATATTTCTTTAGGAATTAATGCAAAAATCACCTAACTGTATCAGGTCAAATGACTAAATAAAATGAAGTGCAAGATGCAAAGTAATGTAAATTTTGCATAAGTGAGCATGACTTTTAATGTAGCCTGAGAAAATTCTCTATTGTCTGGAATAAGTTGTTTGTATAATACATGCATAGCAGGGTAACATAACTTACTTTAGGATTCCACTTTCAACAGAGATTGAAGTTAGAGCACAGCAGGACTATGCACAGTTCTCCCCAAAAATCAGGAATGAATAGAGCTTTCTACATTTTTCCCTCCGGACACAGTTTTGATTCCTGTCATCAAATGGTAAATTCAGTTTATATTTGGGGAGCTGTCAACTGTAGTGTTTAAAGAAATACCCTCTCATTTTACTTTTTTTCTCCCTTTATATCATGGAATAATAGAATAAAACAATTTACATTGGAAAAGATCATAAGACCATCAAGTCCAATTGTTAAGACTGCCAAGTCCACCACTAAACTACACATCTTTTAAATGATTCCAGGGATGGTGACTCAACCACTTCTCTGGGCAGCCTGTTCCAATGCTTGATAACCCTTTCACTGAAGAAATTTTTCCTTATATCCACTCTAAACTTGAGGTCTTTTTGTTCCATCTTATCACTTGCTTCTTGGGGAAAGAAAGCAGCACCCACCTTCCTTCAGGTAGTTGTAGAGAGCCATAAGGTCTTCCCTCAGCATCTGTGTCCAGGCTAAACCATGTCAGTTCCTTCAGGCAATGTCGTAAGACTTGTGCTCTAGAAGCTTCATCAGTTTCATTTTTCTTCTTTGGACATCTTTGTTGTAGTGAGAGGCCCAAAACTAAACACGGTATTCAATCACTGTTCTAGTCCTGCTTACCACAATATTTCTGATACAGACCAAGATGGTATTGGGCTTCTTGACCAGATGGGCACACTGCCCAGCCCCCAGGTCCTTTTCCATTCAGCAGCTTTCCAGCCACTCTTCACCAAGCTTGTAGTGCTGCATGGAGTTGTTGTGATCTGAGTTGTTGTAACTTGGCACTTGGCCTTGTTGATAAGCCTTGGCCCATCAATCCAGCCTGTTAGTCTTCTTACTCTCAAGCAGATCAACATTCCCACCTAACTTGGGGTCATCTGCAAATTTACTGAGGGTGCACTCAATCCTCTCATTCAGAGCCTTGATAAAGTTATTAAAGAGAACTGGCCCCTGTCATTAATTTCTAACATGGTAGCAGCAAACAACTTAAATAATTCTTAGCTAAGTAAAAATCCAAAGTCTAGATTCTTCTGGACTCTGTGCTGGACCACAGTGAAAAACTTGAGCTCATCATCAAAGGGATGTTCTACAGAACACCTGAACTGTTGTATATTTTCCCATAGTAAGATTAAATATTGTTGGTTTAGAAATAGAGATTGTGAACAGTAATGCCCATGTTTGACAATGACCTGGAGTTCAAAATATTTAGTCTAAAATATTTGCATATCAATTTGCATGGTACAGGTAGATTTCCTCCCTAAGATTCAAATTCATACTAGAGTATTTGAAATATTTGATGGAGACAATAATATTTGAGCTAGCAAGTTTGGGGATTTTAAATTTTTTTTGTTATTTTTTTCCCCATGAGAAATACTGCTGAAATAGGATCATTTTGATGTGTAAATACTCAGGAGTATGAAAGATGGACAATCTAAAACCAAATAATTTAAAATCAGAGTATGATGAGAAAATAACCATAAATGGCTAGTTAAAAAAATATTTCAGTGTCTTATGCTCTTATTACACCATCAGATTGCTTGGGCATGAAATAACATCTACCTTGTTATGGACAGACTCCTTGTAGAACATGGACTTATGAGTACCCTCATTACTAAACACAACTATAGTATAAAATCACAGAATCATAAAATCATAAAATGGTTTGGGTTGTAAGGGACCTTAAAGGACAGCAAGTTCCAACACCCCTGGGGGGGGTTGTCCCTAGTGGGCAGGGACACCTCCCACTAGAGCACGTTGCTCAAAGCCTCATCCAACCTGGCCTTGAACACCTCCAGGGATGGGGCATCCATGACTTCCCTGGGCAGCCCTTTCCAGGGCCTCATCAACCTCACTGTAAATAATTTCTTTCCAGTATCTAATCTAAATCTCCCCTCTTCCAATTTAAAACCATTATCCCTTGTCTTTTCACTACACTTCCTGACAAAGAGTCCCTCTCCGACTCTCCTGTGGTCTCCCTTCAGGTATTGAAAGGCCATTAAAAGGTCTCCCCAGAGCCTTCTCTTCCCCAGGCTGAACAACCCCAGGTCTCTCAGCCTGTCTGCATAGGGGAGGTGCTCCATCCCTCTGATCATCTTTGTGGCCCTCCGCTGGACCCATTCCAACAGATCCATGTCCTTCCTGTGTTGAGGACTCCAAGGTTGGACACAGTACTCCAGGTGGGGTCTCATGAGCACAGAATAGGGGGGCAGAATCACCTCCGGTGACCTGCTGGCCACACTTTTCTTGATGCAGCCCAGGATGCGGTTGGCTTTCTGGGCCGCCAGTGCATGTTGCTGGTTCATGCTTGGTTAAACTTCATGCAATTTCCCTGAGTCCACCTCTCCAGCCTGTCCAAGTCCCTCTGGATGGCATCCCTTCCCTCCAGCGTGTTGACTGCACCACTGAGTTTGGCATCATTGGCAAACATGCTGAGAGTGCACTCTAGCCCAATGTCCATGTCTCCAGCAAAGATGTTGAACACCACTGGTCCCAGTACAGACCCCTGAGGAGGTGAGGAGGTCGTAAGGAACACCACTCATCACTGTCCACCAGTTGGACATTGAGCCATTGACCACAACCCTTTTAGTGCAGCCATCCAGCCAGCTCCTTACCCACTGAGTGGTCCATCCATTGAATCCATGACTTTCCAATTTTGAGACCAGGATGTCATGAGGGACAGTGTCAAATGCTTTGCACAAGTCCAGGTAGATGACATCTGTTGCTCTACCCTTGTCCACCAAGTGTGTGGCAGTATCATAAAAGGCCACTTTAATTTGTCAGGCACCATTTGATGAAGCTGTGTTGGCTGTCTCCAATCACCTCTTTATTTTCCATGTGCCTTAGCAAAGATTTCAGGAGGATCTGCTCCATAATCTTGCCAGGCACAGAGGTGAGACTGACTGGCCTATAGTTCCCGGGGTCATCTTTTTTTTCAGGTTCCTTAAGAGGTCTTGATCCTGATCTTCTCATGCTATGGGCAGTTCTTCATTTGCAGAGCCCATGTTTTTGCCTTCCATGACTTGGGCAGTGTGGTTTGAGCCTTTTCCAGTGAAGACTGAGGCAAAGAAGTGGTTCAGTATCTCAGCCTTATCCATATCCTAGGTGGCCATGTCTCCCGTTTCTTTCCACAGAGGGCCCACAACTTCCCTAGTCTTGCCTTTGTCCCTGACATATCTGTAGAAGTTTTTCTTATTGTCCTTGATGTTCTTGGCTAGATTTAGTTCTGCCTGGGCTTTCACTTGCCTGATCTCGTTCCTGACCACTTGGACCTTTTTTCTGTATGCTGCCCATTCTACCCGTCCCTGCTTCCACCCTCTATAGGCCTCCTTTTTGGTCCTGAGCTTGACCAGCAGTCCCTTATTCATCCGTGCAAGCCTGCTGGCTATTTTGCCTTTCTTCTTCTTTCTTGGGATACACGTCTTCTGAGCTTGGAGGAGGCAATCCTTGAATACCAACCAGCCGTCTTGGGCCCCTCTCCCCTCCAGTTCTTTTTCCCACGCTATCCTCCCAATCGGATTTCTCAGGAGACCAAAGTCTACTCTTCTGAAGTCCAGGGTAGGCAGCTCGCTGCACACCCTCCTCGCCCCCCTATGAATCTTGAACTTTCATAATCACTGCAGCCAAGGCTACCCTTGAGCTTGACATTCCCCACCATCCCCTCCTTATTAGTAAGGACAAGGTCCAGCATGGCTCCTTTCCTTGTTGGCTCCTTAATCATTTGAAGAACTTTCCAAGAGCATTCCAAGAACTTTCTGGATTTCTTCTGCCCAGCTTTGTTGTACTTCCAACAGATATCAGGGTGGTTGAAGTCCCCCATGAGGACCAAGGTATGCAGGTGCGATGCTGCTCATATCTGTCTATAGAGGGCCTCATCCTCCTTGTCACACTGATCTGGTGATCTGTAGCAGATCCCAACTGTAACATCACTTGCCCCTGTGGTTCCTTTAATCCTGACCCATAAGCTCTCCATCAGGTCTTCATCCATCCCCAGTTGGAGCTCCACACACTCCAGCTGGTCGTTGACAGAAGGCAACACCCTCTCCCCATCTTCCAATCCTGTCCTTCCTGAAGAGTCTGTAACTCTCCATTCTAACACTAATTACAAATTATCACTAATTTGAATATGTTAGGGTGCTTAAAGGTACATTAACCAGCAGCTAATTTTTCCCAAACTCTTCAAGTGACTGGTAATTACCATATTGTCTAGTAAAAAAGAAGCTGGGAAGGGAAGTGGGTGGAGAGGAGAAAAGATTTAGCATCCTACTAAGCAATCATTTAGAATTTACATTCAACTCTGAACATATTAGATTTCCTGATGTTGAAGGTTCAATAATTCACGTCAGTGTGAAATACCAAGGTGGTTTTATGTCTGGACACTTCTTTAATTTCATGTCCCAAAAATAACCTTGAAAGGATGTCATAGTCTGCAAACAATGACAACTTCTACTCAATGTAGAGAGTAGGTAATTAAACAAATTTCTTGAAAGGTTATAGTCACAGCTCTGTTGGAACACTGTCATTGTTAAGTTCTGAAAAATACAAAAGACCTAGAGCTAAATTAATCTATATTATATATAGGTCTCACTACTTTTTTTGGTTTGCTTTCAGTTGCACACGTAATTATTAATAAAAAGAAAGGCCATAATTATGGGTTCTTCCCCAAAATGTAACTCAGCAGTCAGAATTTTGTCATGCTACATTTCACATGTATATTTAAAATGAACTTGTTTATAAGGTGTAAACACTTACTGTAGAAACTTTTCTTTTACTAAATTCATTGCTGTGAAAAACTTCTGATTTTTCCACAGCTTTTAAAATCTCTAAAAATACGTAAACACTTTAAAAAAAATATATGCTGTCTTCTGTACTTGTACAGTAAAACTAGAATTCTTAGGGAAATTTGTGTTGTCATTCACTTCTATGAAGTGAATAGTTCAGAATGATGTGTCCTTTGTTATAGAATTGCTATTCCTTAATTAAACTGGAATGCAAGTTTCTAAATGGGTGTTATAATATGACAAGGGACATTAGTAGGATCGTGAAAACTTTGCAGGTAAAAACTATACTTTCTATGACGAATGAGAACACTGTCCGTTTTCAAAATTTCAGGTTTCTGTAGTTGCCAAATTGCATATCTCAGCTAAAAGCCTGTATTTAACACAAAGTATTAATCAGACCTTTCTAGTCACATGTAATTTCATCCAACGTGCCTTTTTTGTAACATATGCTGGGTTAACTGCCCTAAGTAACTTTTTTCCCTTTCTTTAATATTTTAGGATTTCACCAAATAGTTTTATGTTATTATTATTCACTAATGTTGTATGGTTTTACAAACTGAAAACCCAAGATGTATTGACCTAGAAAGCAATTCAGATGTGATTCCATGTGTTCAGAAGGATGTCAGGAAAGAGATTAAACTGTATATTATTTTAAATACTTTTGCCAGATAGAAGAAATGTAGAAATAATCAGGAAAGAAGTGCCTTAGCAAAACCCGTGTTGAAAAAATTCTTCATTGTTTTCAGGAGTTCTCCTATATTTCCCAGTCTTTCACAGAAATGGATTTCAGTTTAATTTTATATTTGAGCACGGATGTGATAAGAAGTAGGAATTTGGGATAAGTAGGATTCCACAGTGCAACAAGGTATCTTGTGCTTCTCCTCTTAGAACTGATATGCATCAGTTATTCTCTCTCAATTATTGTCGGATCATGTACCCGAGATGAAGGAGGAACTGGTGTACCTTGCTTCCAAATGACAGTTAGGAATCATGCCTCTTGCCTCTCTCCCTCTCCTCTTATGAATGATGGCCTGAACAGGCACAAGAACAACTACGACATGGAAGCATCTCTTTCTTGGTTTCTTTTCTAAAGCTAGTAAAGGTCTTACATAGCTCATTTAACTATCCTCGATATGGGAAATACCAGGAATCAAAATCCTTGCCCTGCCACATGGAATTATACATATAACATCTTGGTTTTTTAAATCCCCTTGTCTTTGCTCATTTGTTACATAATGTTAGCCTTAATTTACAATAGGCTTCACTTGTAGTTTCCATTCCCTACAGTCAAGAGAATAATTATCCCCATAAAAAGAAGACTCATGTGGGAATGTAAATGCCAGGTGGGTTATCGTAGGAGATACAGCATCTCGTTTGCATTATTAATAGAAACCTGCTCAGAGAGGATACTTGTTTGACAATTCTGCATAATAAATTATTGCTTTAATATTTATACCTCTCCTTCTTTCTCTCTGTGTGTGATTTAATGACCTGTTTAATGTGTTCCTAATTCCTTAGATCATATAAGAAATCTGTTTCATAAGTATGCCTTTGTTTGTACTTATTATTTAAACTTTAGAACACAAGATGACTTTTCTTATCTGATGTTACTCTGTCCAGATTAACTATATGTAAACCAGAGAAGTTACTTCTGAGAGGAATAATAATAAATCTTTGGGCTAAAAACAGCTGGTGAATAAGCACTAAGAGCACAGGTTATTTAATAGAAATTGTTAGAATCACAGTGGCATCAGTAATAGCTATGACTCCTGAGCAATTACTCTTTTTTTTTTTTTTTCCGGTTTTGCTTGTGTAACACACAGACTTATGATTTGTGAATGTGTTGACTCCTCAGCAGCAGTTGCAGGAGAAAGGATAAGTTGTAACTGCTTATGGCAACCACCAAGACTGCTTGAGAGAATCTGTCATAGAATCATGGAATTGTCTAGGTCGGAAGGGACTTTTAAGATCATCCAGTCCAACCTAACTCTGATAAAAAAAAAATCACTGAACCATGTCACTAAGCACTATGTTAAACTGTCTTTTGAATACCTCCAGGGATGTTGCTTCAACTCCTTCCCTGCGCAGGTAAATTCCAATGTTTAATAACTTTTCAGTGTAAAAATTTTTCCTAATATCCAGTCTGAACCTCCCCTGGTGCAACTTGAGGCCATTTCCTCTTGTTCTATTGTCTGTGACTTGGGAGAAGAGACCAAACCCCACCTCTCTACCTTTCAGGTAGTTGTAGAGAGTGATAAGGTCTCCCCTCAGCTTCCTTTTCTCCAGGCTGAACAACCCCAGCTCCTTCAGCCTTTCCTCATAAGACTTACTCTCCAGACCCCTCACCAGCTTTGTTGCCCTTCTCTGGACCCGCTCCAGCACCTCAATGTCTTTTTTGTGGTAGGGAGTGGAGTGGCAGAAGGTACTGTTTGCTTTCACTCTTCTGGCTGATTATTTAGCTATCTTTTACTCTAGGCAGAATCTTATATATGGGATTTTCTTTAAAGTCAGGCTGAAGAGCAACATTATATACAATGTACTCCAAAATCACCTGTGTGATATTCTGTTTTAACTCAGACCACTTCCATCTTTTGATATTTTATTGTTAAGGGGTTGGCTGCAAATTGTATTATCTTCTTTTTTCATTTGAGTATGGCAAGAGTAGGTAAACTTGGAGAAGACCTGCTGATACTTTGTGGTGTCAAGAAGTCTGTCATTGTAGACAATTTAAGATGTTGAATTATAGGCTGGATGAATAGACAGCAAGGTGGACTGAAACCTGGCTCAACTGCCAGATCCAAAGGATGATGATGATAGCAACAAAATCTAATCAGAGGCCAGCAACTAGCTGTTGCCTAGGGGTCAGTACTGGATCGAATGCTGTTTAACATCTTCACTAGTGATTTGGATGATGATGAAAAGGGTACCCTCTGCAAGTTTGCAGATGACACAAATCTGGGAGGAGTGGCTGATTTACTAGAGGGCTGTGCTGCCAACCGGACCTGGACAGTCTGGAGAAGTGGGATGACAGGGACCTCACTAAGTTCAACAAAGGGAATTGTGAAGTCCTACACATAGGAGAAACAACTACAGGCACCAGTGTATGCTTGGGGTTGTGCAGGTGTAAAGAAACTTGGCAGAAAAGCACCTATGAGTCATGGTGAATACCAATTTGAACATGACCCAGCAATGTACTCTTGCCATAAAGACAGCTAATGATATCCTGAGCTGCATTAGGAGGGATGTTGCTAGCAGGTAGAGGGAGATGATCTGTCACCTCTACTGGGCACTGGTGAGACCCTTAGGTTACAGTGTTCAGCTCTGGGCTCCCCAGTACAAGAAGGGCATGGGTATACTTGGAGATAGCCTAGCAAAGGTCACTGAATTCACGTCTGAAAGATTAATAAATAGCACCATAAAATAAATACATGAGACTGTTTCTCTTTACAGTTAATTATAATTTTTTAGGTTTTGCACAATGTTTAGTTTTCTTTTTTGTTCTTCTGTGATCACTTCTGCTGTTTCTGTGTCTCTGGTTGTCTGGAAGAATGGAAGGGTCCCCTTTTTTTATTTTCTTTTTTGTTCTTCTAATTCTTAATGGAAAGATATATTTGGGAGATGATGCAGGAGAATAAATTTTCTGCCAGTTTTCTTTTGCCTATTGGTGAAAAAAGGAGAGAAGGAGGTGGGCAGTTAAAGGCTCATTTAGGACTTCAGTATTTACCATCCTTTTTGCACAGAGCCTCTAACTTCTTCTGTAGGACAATGAATGTCTTGTTCTACCTGATACGCTTTTAAGTTCCAAACTTTTTCAGTTTTGTGGACATTTAATTCTGTTTTGTAAGTATTTGGGTAAGTTTTTGTACACATACAGAAGAACGTATTTAATAAAACAGAGAAGGTACAGAATACAGCCTACCTAGCCTACCTAGACTCAGCTACCATGAAGAACTGTGTACTAGGTGAAAATTGCAGCTGGTTTGTTACTGGTGAAAAACAAAAATGTAAAAAACATAACTGCAAATAATAGGAGAGGAACACAGTAACAGAAGTATGTTTTGTGTGTTGGTGTAGGAAGGAAGCATACTGGACTGCAATTCAGTGCATGTAGAAGTACTTCGCTTTTGCAATTTTCAGAAGATGTTGGGAAATTTTCAATGAAGATTCTGTGCAAACCTCTTTCTTGCACAAAAGTAAAATGCAAAATTGTGTTTCTTTCTTTTGTCTCAGTTCACCAAAACACATGATGGGAAAGGAAATGAGATGGAGAGATTCACAGAAATCTTTGTTTCTTTTGAAACTTGTCATGGAGCTTGGTGCAAACATTCTCTCTCTTCTGTTTCTGACCAAAATGCTGAGATTTTCTGAGTATTCCTGTCTCTTGATTACTGGCTGTTTGGAAGAAATATCTTGTTGTAGCATAATCCTTTATGTGCTTTGCCCTACTACATGGAAAAAAAAAATTACTCCTTTTAAAAATACCAGTTTTGAACTTTACTCCAGTACTTTCAGATAATAACTTTGATCGTGTGCATCATAACCAGCTAAAGCACAGGAGGTGTCTAAATGATATTAGCTGCATTTTCCATTTCTGTGAGCCTGTAAAGCTTGTGACAGAATGACCACTTGTATCAGAATGGGTAGAGGTGGTGTCACTTAGTGCATGGAGTCAGGATATCTTTTGCAGAGGGTAAGATGTTAGCTACAGAAGTAATTTCACAGTTTAGGTTAGGAGTGACAGGGTAATACTGCAGCAGTTTCCTCATGGTGCAGGGTTAGTGGAAGAAGATTTTCTGCTCTGTAATTTTTCAGTGCAACAAGGGATAATAAGAAAAGAAGGAACCCAGAAACAAGGACAGAAACAATAACAAACAAGAAACAGAAAAAAGAACAAGAACACAAGCCTGTCGGACAAATGATGGAGGCAGTGATAAGAATGAAGTCTGGTAATTCACATGCACTGATGATGGTGTAAGAGAGTCTGAGGATGTCTACTTGAACTAGGTTATCTGATGGGAATGCTGGCAACTGGGAAAATAAGGGCAAAAATAGGAAACCAGAAACATAATATGTGGAGACACAGACCTGACAAAACAAACATGGAGACAATGACAAGAAATAAATCTCACCACTCACACTGGTTGATAGTCTATCAAGAAAATACAGAAGGAGGAGGAGGGGACATTGGCGTTTGTGCTTGTGTTTTATGTGAGTCTGGTATCTGGGTGCTGCTGAAGGCAGCAACTTGTCTGTGTCAGTATGTGTGATTGGCTATGTCAGTGTCCCCTGTGTGTCCCTCTGGCCTGCATGTAGAGCACTGAGAATGGGTGAAACTGTACTTGGGAAAGTGGCAGCAAAGTCCCACAGCACATTCAATGGGAGCCTCATGCCAGAGCAGCTGGAGGAGGCATCCCCTAACACTACAGATACTAAACAATGTAAAATTATTTTTAAACTAGTTCCACCTTTTAACCTGATTCTTCTGGAATAAAAATGAAAAGCTAAAGAAAAATGAAGTCTGTTACATGCTTTGTAAAAATATATAAACATACATTTTTTTTCATCCTGGATGTCATCTCTAAGCATGTAGAAGAAAAAAAAGTCATTGGGAGTGGTCAGCATGGATTTATCAGCTTGACTGATCTGATAGACTTCTACAATGGAATGATGGCCTGAGGGATGGAGACATTTTCTGCCTTGACTTCAACAATGCTTTTGATACTTCATAGAAAAACTTAGAAAATGAGGGTTAGATAAGTCGTCAGTGATGTGGATTGAGAAATGATTTAATGACAGAGCTCAGAGGGT
>JAOQGH010000019.1:66818494-66857786 GCA_025769975.1 Gallinago jamesoni | reverse complement strand
TAAAAAGAGCATAGCCAGCAGAGCAAGGGAAGCCATCCTCCCCTTCTACTCTGCCCTGGTGGGGCCACATCTGGAGTACTGTGTCCAGTTCTGGCCCCCACAGTTCAAGAAGGACAGGGAAGTACTGGAGATAGTTCAGTGGAAGGCTACACAGATGATTAAAGGAATGGAGCACCTCTCTTATGAGGAAAGGCTGAGGGACCTGGGTCTGTTTAGCCTAGAGAAGAGAAAGCTAAAAGAAGAGAAAATCTTATCAATACTTAGAAATATCTAAAGGGCTGGTGCCAAGAGGGTGGGGCCAGACTCGTTTCGGTAACAGGACCTTGTCCCCTGTGACAGGACAGGGGCAACGGACACAAGGACCACAGGAAATTACATCTGAACATGACGGAAAAACTTTACCTTGAGGGTGAGAGAGCACTGGAACAGGCTGCACAGAGAGGGTGTGTTGTCTCCTTCTGTGAGATCTTCAAAACCCACCTGGCTGCTTTCCTGTCATGCTTGTTCCAGGTGAACCTGCTTTAGCAGGGGTGTTGGGCTAGGTGATCTCCAAAGGTCCCTTCCAACACCTACAATTCTATGATTCTTTGATTTTTACTTATTTTGGCTTATTAAGCTTTGTCAATATTAATTCCCAGTGAGCATGCTTATTTGCCCATTTAAACCAATGCACATATTTCATTGATAAATTGCTGCTGATGGTAATAAAATGCTTACGCTTTTTCAAGTGGAAATTTCACCTTTTCTTGTAGAATGGACACTGCTTTTCTCAACGTTTAGCATGGACTTACAAGATGAATCCTGTGGTAAATGTCTCTTTGATGATGACACATCTGCATATCTTGCTTTAGTAGTGAATAAATATGAACATCAGAAATATTTAGTTACTGTGTTCCCACTACTCTTTTGAATAATGTAATGCTTGTAAGTTTTGTTTTTATATTCTATATGTGTTTATTTTTTAGTCTCTCTGCTACTCCTTACGATCTGACACCTACCAAGGTATTTCTCCACATTGGCAATCTTTTTTGTCTTGTTTTTATTACTATTATGACTACCAGTTTTAGTCTCAGAGCTGTATGTATTGGTTTTCATTTTCCAAATGACTTCATGTCCTAGCAGACCTGATCTAAAAAACTATCCTGTCAAAAAAATCAGAATGCCACTGCACATACAGGAGAAAAGAGTCAAGATGTCCAACAACACTGGCTAGCAGCTACCACTGCTATGGGTATACCAGAAACCATCAAGACAGATGATGACCCTGCGTATGTATCTAAGACCACTCAACTTTTTTTTACAGGAATGGAGCATTCACCACATCACTGGAATTCCACACTCCTCTATCGGGCAGGTGATTGTTGGGCATGCCCATCAAATGCTAAGGCAATTGCTAATTAAACAAAAAAGGGGGAGTCTGGAAGCTCCACCACAGAAATGACTATGGAAAGCCACTTTCGTTTTAAATTTTCTAAACAGAGACAACACTGATATGACATGAATGAATCAACACTTCGGAGCTTTCCCAATGTTCAAAACATGGCCAGTGGTCCATAATTGTGATATAGACACTGGACAATGGGAAGGCCCCATGCCATTGATAACCTGGGGGCGAGGATACGCTTGCATTTCCACAGGAAATGGTCCCAAGTGGATCCCAGATCCCAACACAATACGTTTGACCATATCTAGAAGCCAAGCATCACAAACAATCCTCAGAAACAATGGAGCAATTAATCTTTTCTGTTCTTAAAAGTGTCATTGGTTTTAATGTTATCAGGCCTGATAGTTTTGTTAATGATGTTTGCCACATTTGTTTCCCTGTGTTACAAAAGCATAAATCAAGTCATGTATGCTCAAATATACACTGTACTTGCCTTGCAAAGCATGATGTTAGATGATGGAAGTGGAAGCCAGCCATAGCATAAGAGAGTTATAGAAATCAATAAACTTAACAATATAGTTAATAGTAGTTTTATAGTTTATAGTAGTTTTATAGTTTATAGTAGTTTTAATAGTATAGGTTCAATGTAATCATTAGGTTGTAATATACATGTATATTAACACAAACATTATTTTGTACGTTAAATAAAAAAGGGGGAGATGTGGGCGAACAGGATTATGGAAGAAGCAGAGACCAGAAGAAGGAATAAAGGAAGCAGGAACGCTGGCAGGGGGATGGCCTGTGAGCAAGTCCAGACGACCCATAAACAATGCCTGGTGGCTCAACTGATAGACAGTAATTCCACCCTTCCAGCAATTGTGCATTGCAGGGTTGTGTCGGTTGGGAAAGAAGATACAAGAGTACAGATATAAGCTGCCTGTTTGTTATAATAAACAACTCTTGTTGCATCACCGACCAGGGTCCGTGCCTTCATACACTACAGTTTTCCCCTGTAACTGTAGATTCCTCTTTATAAAAATAAATTACATTATGTAATTTGCCTGAATACAAGGAGATTCAAGTTTGTGATCAGGATGTGTGGAGCCTGGTAATGACTGAAAAACTGTATTGTTAAACAACCTCTTGCAAATCTGAAGTGAAATGTAATGATGTAGCATTTTTTGTTTTCTAATGGGTTTTAGGACATCCGATTTGTAAGATTGCAAATGTCTTTTTATGTGCTTGTGTGTATGTATCTATATATGTTTCCTTGTGTTTAACTGTGTTTTTGTAACTATATGTAATCCATGCCTTGCCTTGTCTTGCCTCCTCTTTCCTTATTGTTATTTTGTTTTTGAAAGGAAGATGAATAAAGGAAGACAGCTTCTGGGAGAATATTCCTTTATTCTAACGTGTTTCTCTAAGAAATATATACCCATATATCCCTTGATATCTGTTTGGTTTGTGGGTGAGAAGAAGAAAACAAGTAGCAGTGCAACCTGAAAGCATTTTTTAATTTGCTGACAAAAATATAAGTGATAATTTAACAAAAATAATTGTCTAACATTTTTCACATAAAATTATAAGTGAGTGACTTATAAAATTATAATTGAGTGACTCTACATGTAGTTGTCATTGCCATTTATAACTAAAGAGTAATTAGGTGTTTTACCTAAGGCAGAGGTGTTTTAACTATGATGTCATAAACTTTTCTTCACAAGAAAGTTATACATAGAGAATATTGCAGAAGGGATTCGGAAAGCATTAATAGAATATACATATATACACATATAGACACATGTAAAAAGTAAATACATATAATATATATTGGAAATCTGTCTGGTTTTAAGTGACTTATAAACTTCAGCCAAGGAGTATATCTTACCATACCTAAGAAATGGTTAAGATAGACAGCCACAGATTAGAGAATACAAGGGAATATCAAACTTTAAATTACACATATGGGAAAGCAAATCCTGTGTCTGGAAGTGTTGTGTCAGTTGAATTCAAATTTGCTCAGGTACATCATGGCTCCAGATGTTGGCAGACCCTGATGTACTCATGATGGGGTTAAACCAGGTCTCCAGAGCTGTTGCCCCACCAGGCATCCACCATGGAGGCACTGTTGTAGTACCAGGCAGGGTAAGGAGGCAAAGACATCACAGGTCTATTTGTTCAGGCTGCTGGATAACAAGTTGTCACTGGACCAGGTCCATGGTAAGGCGAGGGCAAAATTCAAGCTGACTTTATATTTCATAGTAAAGTATGCAGAAAGACAATAAGATTTACAATAAAGACAGCAATAGGCAAAAATCCAGAACATATGAAGTGAGGTTGACCCAGAAATGCCAAGAACTTATCAATCTTCAAAATCCCGTACAAAATACAGACTTTGGGGGAAGATAGGGGACACTGATTCACTTCACGTGGTAGATGCTAAGGATTGCTGTGCTCATTAAAAGGAGTACATAGCAAAAAGTGGCATTGGATTTGAATATCACCTTTTTTTCAAATTGGTTATTAACTGGTATGTGTTGTTTAGGAGAGGCTTTTAAGCATATTTAGTGTGAAAATTGGATATGAAAGCAAACTATGTCATTAAGGTATATGTTGTGTTAAAAAGCAAAAAAATCTTCAGGTTTGAAACATTATTAGTATTGCTCATGAATTTCTAGAGACTAGCCTGCTAATTAAAATCGCTGTCTATACACATGTGATTTTAGGCTGCTGAATATATATTTTCCTGAGGTTTGTAAAATTACTTTTTTTTGGAGACTGCAGTGTAACCTACTGGCTTTCGCTGTAGTGCTAGTTCATCTGGGATTAATTTTTTGACTATGTGTTGTTATCAATTCAGCTAACTTTAAGGTCAATTACCAAGACAGGAGGATGTTCTTTTTTGGACATTTTATACCTAAGCTGTGCACAACTAGTATTGTGATTAGTATCATACAGGCCTTTGCCTTAAGTGTTGATGACTAAAGGTAGACATAGAAGTAAACCAGAGTTAAGGGAATAGAATTAAAAGGATAATAAACTTCATTGTACTTAATTAATTGCTTAACAGCTCCAGTTTTCTCTGTCACTTCCTCATTTAGGGGAACTCTAGGGAATTTAGAAACTTGCTGTATTTATAAAGCAAAAAGGAAATGTGACTTTGAGATCTATAAAGCAAAAATACAAGTTTAAATTTTTATGACCTCATTCAAAAGTAAATGACTGGAAATTTAGTACCCTTCCAATTATGCAGTAATTTGTAAAATAGAAGCTAACGTGGAAGAAGAGCACAGGGTAAGCAGTGATGGTGCTTAGGAATTAAAATGCTGACTCCAGCATAGAGTTTTATATGACTTTGGGTTAATTAATTGTCTGGTTTTTCCTCTGTAAAAGCAATACAATAATATCACAGGAGGGACAGTAGGGCTAATTAATTCTTGTAGTGTGCTTTGAATACTAAGTTCAGACATATGATTTAGTATTATCACTAAAATGAATGTATTTCCTTTTGGATATTTAGCACTGCTACCATCAAGCTCTGCCTTGCTGTTATAAGAATTTTTCTTTATGGGGAAAATTTGAATATCAAAAGTTGCATGTACTATGTAAGCATGTTCAGCCATATTTCCATAATCCTACCATAGATAGTGTTTGAAAATTACACAAAGGGAATGTGCAAATGCCAGTTTCATTCTGAGTTTGATAAAGAAAAGGATTTGCTAAACAGATTTGGGTAATTTGGGCAAGTCAAGGAAGTGAGGTGTATGATGAGTGAGAAGTGAGGAGTGAGAGAAAAATGATGGAAGAGGAGGGTAGGTGTCAAGTTCTAAGCTGCTTACTTCATTTCATTCTTACTAATCAGCTATGTTGGAAACCTGAATCTGAAGCAAAGGTCTCTTGAAAGAGTGGGTATCAATTATGTAAAGGATAATTTATATTTGTTAGAAATATAAGGATTAAATGGCTTGGGTAGCTGGTGTAGTTGCTGCGGAACTTCTTTACATTTGCTAAAATTCTTTGTGTTGCAACAAGTAACTGGCAATGAAGACTACTCAGTGCTATTGAAAATCCACAGATGATTCTATGAAATGACCATTCTTCATCCCCTGTTTAATTCAAAGATTTCACCCAAAATTAATTTGTTTTAAAAATGAGCTGCAGTATGTAAGGAATAAGGAAGTTAATGTGAGATGTTACATATATTTCTATTATTTTAATAGCAAGGTGCTCTGTCTGTGAGCTGAGTGTGTATCTGCCTGATAATTACAGCTTCAGGTACTGCTGCTGTTGACAGGCATCCAATAGAGATTTACAGGATTGTTATTAAAGCATCATCAAAAAGAAGCAATAGCTTTAAAACTACTTATTTCTTAAAAGTCTGAATCACTGTTACTTTATTGCTTAGCAAGTCACTTGATTAATAGATTCATACGGCTTTGGGTAAAGAATATAATAGGTTTTTCAAATGTAATTTCATATTTAATCTGGTTTTACCAGTGATATGTTTTTGTTGATAACACAAAAATAATATTTTACTCTGTTGCTGGATGAAATGACATCTTTGCCTTTTAAGAATCACATAGTCAGTAACTCAACAGAGCTCTAGACCTTGGGCTTAGCGACCTGTGATAATGTTGTTTAACAGTGTTCTACAACACACTGGTTAGCAAACAGCATGTGCCAAAGCTTCCTAGCATGGAAAGCTCCTTGATCTTATGTTGTGAAGCTGTATTGGAAATCTTAAAGGACTTGTGAGAAGAAAACTCAACATTTTTCATTGAGAGTTGGGTGAATTTTTAGCATAGGAAAAATATTCTGTGGAGAAGAATATGGGGTATTTGAAAGATAATTTATGTCATACAGTAGGGTAAAAACTGAAATACATGTTATAGTTTGAAGAAGCATTCACCACATCTGAATGAGGATAAGAGAAGAAAGATAGTACTGACTACTTGACAGTGTTGAATGTCCAACCTGAAAATAGGAGTTTTTTTTTTTCTCTCCAATAAGTGAAAACTGATGCTAAATCTGGGTGCAGATACACTGACTTAGTGGTGAATTCTGCTTTTAATCTTCATGGGATGTGCATTCCAGACCCTTAACAGATCTTTTAAATTGCTTTATAATTTTGTCTTCACATTAAAGCAAATCTCAGTTTAATGGATAGCACCTAACCTAATAATTTACTTCCCAATTAAGGTTAAAAAAATAAAGATTAGTTTATTACCTGAATAATAATATTATTGATGACCCACTCTAGCTGCTTTTGTTACAGTGTTTCTGTAACTATGCCTACCACTAGCTGATACTACCAGTTCTCTGTTAACAAGAGCCAGGGACAGTGGCCATGCATAGTCAGCTATTCAGTTCAACTTGAAGTCCCAGTCCTACTAGTGAGGAGCAGCTCTCATTTGTGTCATCATTTCATTGCATACTAACAAATTTCCCCAACCTATCTTTTACACCAAAATAGGAAAATGGACTTGAAGAAATTTCTACAGGTAGGAATTTTCTGCCATTTGTATTAGCAGAAAATGTCCTTTACCCCCAAGAAATTCTTAATTGGCTATTTCTAGCTTACTTAAGCTACAGCTGCAGACCTTAATGTCCAAATACAATAGCTATATATTAAGTATGTTGGTAAATTTCAGACAAGAGACCTTGAAATTGCAAGTTTTCAAGCTATCAAAAGTTTGCTTTGGGGTTCATCTGTTATCTCCATCTCTTAACCATGTTCTGCGCGGTAAGAACCTCTGCCAGAATGCCAGGCTCAGCATGTTAGAGCTCTGGCCTGTCTGGCTGAAAGAGGAATTTAATTTTTCTTAACAAATTATTTGGCACAGGGAAGTGTGAACTGTGATTGTTGAGATATGAAAGGGTACATTCCTCCATACTGCTGAAAATGTTTTTTTCAAAGGGTGGGACAAGGGTCACAACATCTGAAAATCAGAATTCCTGATATTACCAGTTCTTTGGTCCTGGGTATTACAACTACTGATAAATCCAGTCACATTTCTTGGTTGTTAAGCTGTTTAGAGAATCTCTTCTTTTTAATATAATGACGTTTGTCCTACTTCCAAATACACCAGACTCTTTTCTGGAAACGTTTTTTTCAATAAATGCTAGATGTTTACTGTGAATTATAGTTATTTGTGTAAGTGTTCATGAAAGTAACTAATTCTGCAATGCCAAATACCTATATATGAAGACCTTTAATCTCAGTGATGACCAGGGGCTACATCAAACAGTTTTTGGATGTCAAAGTATCAGTTTGGTACCTTTACCAATGTACAAAACTGAAGGTCAAATACATTTGACTGTGAAGAGAGATTGTCTTGTATCAACCACACTTCAAAACACCCATGAAGGTGCAATGAAAAATCCATGTGAGCCATTGCTTTAGTAGAAAAAATATGTTATGTTGTTGTAGTGTAATAATTATGTAATATGCTTTGAGAGACCAGATTCAACACTTCATTAGTCTCATTTTTGTGCCATTCAAGCTCTATTGACATAAATAGAATTAAACTGGTATCTGTTTGGAATAACTTAAAAGTAAGTCAGATATTCTATTTTAATTTTTCCTTTTTTCATTTTACATTTATTTAAGTTCCTTTTAAGTTAATGTCAAAAGCCTGCTGGGAGCAGAAGCATGTTAGAGACTTGACTTCTTTCACTGAAACTGTCAGCTTCAGCACAAAGCTAATCTGCAGAGAGAAAGAAATGCTTAAGAACCATTCCTCAGTATTTTCCTCTTCTGTAATTTTTTTTCCATTGTATAGCACATCCATTTGAATTTGAGTACAAAAATACACAAAACCTCATACTAAAATGTAAGTTTTTAAAAGAAGAGATTTGGGTATAATATCTAGCATTATGAGTAAAATTTTGACTTTCCATTTCTTGAAAACACTTTGTACTCTGCCTCCGATGTGCTCTTTTTATATTCCCATAGCTATTTGTTGTCTGCCTTTCATCAGCAATTTACTCTCTGCTAGGTGTTATACACTAGTTTCTATGGAAAGTTTTGATCTGTTCAGAAGAAATTACAATATGTGATGGCCAATTCTCAAGCAGATTGCTTTAGCATAGGAGGTAGGGAAGTTTGGCTATAAATATGAAGAAAAGGTAGTTGGAATTCTCTGGCATGAGAGAGACTATTAGAAAAACAAAAACAATTATTTTGAAATTTTTTAAAGATTAAGTGCTCTTTCTGCTATGTATTAAGGAAATATAGCTTGCAGAACTGGAATTGGAATAATTGTTTTGTTGGTCTTGCAGCTTTTTGAGGAGATATATAAACATGCACCTTGGAAGACATTTAGCTCAAAGATTTAGAAGACAGTTTTAATATTCTAGGTAAATCCTTGATCTGTAAAAAGACAGCTCTGTAAACTGCTTGCAAGAATAGGTAATGTGCTGAGAATTTAGTGGATAAAAATCAAGATATGCTTAAAAGAATGTTGAACTCAAAAGTAACATTAAGATCTATTTAGAGAAAAAACTTTTAAAGCATCTGAGTGGAATGACTTAGTCTGTGACAGTTTAAGAATGTAGCTTAAAATGGATGGTAACAATAGAACCAAAATCTGGTCTTTTCCATTAAGATGGTTTGGTCTTTTATAAAATTAGAAGGCAGATGTTGCAATTGAATGAGACTTTACAACCTGTTGAAGTTCACGAGCATTGAAGTACCAGCTGCATGGTTTTTATTCCCTAGGCCAGTCATTATTACAAGGTAAGACATGGGGGTTGCATCTTCTTCCTTTTTTTGCACACATTTGCAGGAAGTGGAACTTCTGCTTGAAGAACATAAACCAGCTGAGGACTTCTTAAAAGACTATCACGGTCATTAGTTGCTCCATTTGTTCAGTGCACCAGTGATTGGGAGTGGACAGGTAAGACAAAGAATTGCAGTTTATTATTCCTAGTCAGCATCTGCAAATTGGAAGGTGATCCAGGCCCATCTCTTCCTCCTTTGTCTCCTTCACTGCATATGCTCCATGCCATACTGCAAGATTAATTTTGTATAAATGGATAGTGTCTCTCTAGTGCTCACACCTGCTGCTAACTATAGGAAGTAATCAGTGTAACCCCCCCTGAGAATAGACAACAGGAAGGGGGTAGGTGGGACTGAGGAGGAATATTAATGTTGGTGTGAAGGAATGAACTTTTAACAGTTAAACTGCATAGTACATATATGCAAATTGATGTCATACTTTTGATTAGGAGAGTAGATAAAAATTAAAGCCATGCTGAAGAAAGCAGGGTGAAGTCTTAGAGGATGTGTAAGAGTTGGCAAGATGGTGCTATATTCATCTGAGCCTGCATTAGCCTTGGGTGCCTATGGAGGGGCCCTAAGATCAACATTGGTGAACACAAGAGAAACAGCTTTTGATGGAGCCAGTGAAAGCTGTCCCTCTGCTGTGAGAATGGGGATGTGGCTTTTTTAATGAACAGCAAATGAGGCTGTTAGCTGCAAGTAAAAGACAAGGATTTCACCAACCAGCTCTGAAGCAGAGCTGCTCTCACTGAACATACATTCTGCAAACTTTAAAATGAACCTGCCAAAAGTGTCCTGGCAATAAAAGAAAGAGACAGTGTATTGATCCAGGATGAGGAGAAAGTCAAAACCCTCCTAACCAAAGCATAAGGTTGGCAGCACTTAAAAACTTCTTATATAGAAAACGTGCTGTCAGATCCTTCCTGAAAGAGGGATTAGCTACAGAATGGAGGATTCTGTTAATATTAGAAAAGGCCATGATTCTGACAATGTCTCTGCATGTGCCTTTGAGATGAACAGTCTGTTTTCAGAGCAACTGTGAAAGATTCATGTGAACATTAGAACATTTTCTGATTGCATCACAGGCAAGAGAAAAGCAGGAGCAAAGTAGAAAAATCAGAACTGAATAATGGAGTTCATTAAGTGAGAAATGGAGGACAAATGAAGGGGACTATGGTGATAAAGTGCAATAAAAGGCCAAACAATACTAAATATAGTAATAAATTTGCATTCATAATGTAAGGCATAAGATTTAATGGTAAAGGCTAAGCAATGAGTTTAGAGTAAAAAAAAAATACACTAATGACTTTCATTGAAAGTTAAGCCCCTGTATGTATAGATGCGTTGCTCTATTTTTCTGAAGTCTGATTCAGCTACTTTTTGTTTTGCACTAATATCTTGATTCAGGTAGAAACCTGCTTAAATATTTTTTTTCTTCTGCAGCCTTATTCTAGTGGAGGAGAATCTTATTCCTTGTTTCTGTGACTCAGTTTACAGCTTTTCCTTTCTGTGTTTATTGTACCTACCTTTCCTGTGACTCACACAGTAGGACTGCCATTTGTTCATCAGCAAAACCACAACATTTCTAGCATTGTTGCTCACAGAAAAAATAAGGACCGCTTGACAGAGTTACTTTTCTGCGTAGGACACCTGCATTATAAGAAACAGAAAGAAAGAAACTATCACTCACAAAAAAACTTACACTTCCCTGGGGAAGAAATTTGAAAGTGTTCGGTTTTATTCCTCAACAAGGAAGTGACAACAGGAATCATTCCTCAGAAAATTTCAGTTTGGCTTCAAACTGCTTGCTCTGGCTTATTTTTTAAAAAGCTGGAGACAAAATTTTATTCATTTTGCCTTCCCAAATATCTGCTACTGAAAGAGGTATTTGGCTGATATCTAACATGTTAGCAAGCTCTGACAAACTTAGACGTCTATCTGGACTGCATGGACTGGTCAGGTATCAGACGAGGCTTTTGGGAAAGAGTATCTCTTCAGTGATCCTCCGTACTTACCATTTTTTTTAGCATGACAGCTTCCCTACTAGCTCCTTAGTTACATATTACATCAGCATGTTAAGCATGATTGAGTCTTTTATTCTTGAAACAGAAATATGTTCATAATAATTACAATATAAAATTGTTCCCAGATATTCCTTCCAAATGCAGTATTTTTTCACTAATAATTTTAACATGGAGTGAAGCCTCAAAAATACTGTAATGGCAACGGTTTTAAGCTGAAAATGGTAGATTTAGATTGGGCATAAGGATAAAATTTTTTGCAATGAGGGTGATAAGACACTTAGGTGTGATAGGACACTTTAGGTTTGATTGCGCTTTGAGTAATGCAATCTAGCAAAAGACAGCCCTGCCCAAGGCAGGGGGTTTGGACTACCTTATCTTTTAAGAACCCTTCTAACTCAAGACATTCCATGTTTCTGTGAAGAAGCAGACATTCTCATACCGTTTTACCATTTTCCAACGTTAAGTTGTAGAGAGGAAGAAACTTCCCTGCAATACATCTTTTTTGGTGTGGCATTTTTTATATTTTTTATTACAATTTAATTCTACTCCTTTCTCAGGTTGACGTTTTTACACATTGTTATGGTCTTCTGTTGGAGATATTCCATTCTTAGGGTCTCTAATATTTTGTATTGCAAAATCCAAAGAGCTGAATAGATGTTTTGAAGATGGAAAATTGCTAAGATGAAGTCAGTGAAGAGCAACCATCTAACTCTACTAAGAAATAATTTGTCATTATATCCATTTTCAGATAAAGTCTCTGGCTGTATCAGGACATTATTGATGCATCTTGCCATTGAATCCTAGACAACTAGAACTTCATCATTTTTAGTTAATTTAAGAAGTCTCAGGTTGTTGACAGATACAACCTTTTCACTTCAGAGACCAAAGAAAATCATGAATCTGAACTTCCTACTGACACTCATGACCATTTTTAATAAAGCCCTGTGTACCAGTGCTCTTGAATTTCAAACTCAAAATCATTCTTCTGTAAAATGTTTTAAGAGTTTATGAAAGAGCTAAATGTTGCAATTCCTTTTTTCTGTGACTGTTAAGATATATTAAGCTCTCTTCAGAATTTATATTAAAAAAATCCAATCTCTATTTATTAATTCTACTTGTTTAGTTGGCAAATAAAGGAGAACTACTGTTCTTTTATTGTACAGTCATTTTGTTTTAGTTTTGCTGAAATACATTCAGATCTTTAAAGAAAACACCATTCTTTTTTTAAGCCTTCATATACACCTTTTAGGCTCCTAATTCAATAAAAAAACAACTTAATATTCTGAAATTTTATGGCTTTAATCATCAGAGGTGTAAGAACTGTGGATTTTTTATTTATTCATTTTACTAAATCCTACTATCCCAATACTAATAATAAGGATCTGTTTGCTCTTGAAGAGGTGATGTGTACAAAGCCCCTTTAAACATACGAGAACTCTAAGCCACTTTTCTGATCAGTGTCCAGTCCAGAAGCTCATTTGTGGTACTATTTTTCCTTTTCTCTTTTTTTTTCCCCTCTCACTTTTTCTTTCTAGCTCTTCTTCCTTTTCTGTTTTTCTGTTTTAATGTATTAGTAAGTGAAAATTCTTCTAGTCATATCAGGTTTTTATAAGTTTTCCCTTTTAATAGTGATAAATAGCAATGCATATGGGGAAAAACTGATTATTTTCCACCAAGCGGATATCATAAAACAGGCTAATAACTCTCTTAAATAAAAAATAGACAATGACATAACTCACAGCATATAATTAAACTCAGTATCTCTATTTATAAAATTTCTCTCTCTCATGTATTACTTGCTAGAAAAAGGTTAGTTAAATCAGGACTCTTTTCATTAATTTTGTATATCAACAGGTCGTTTCATAAACTGTGATTTTATCCAGACAGGGACAAAGTTCATTCAATTTCAGTCTTTGGTTTAACTACATCAGCACACCATTGTTGCAGGAAGAACAACAAAAAAAAAACCAACAAATTGCTTCAGGTTACACTATTCCCTTAGGAGCTCTAGTTAGTGTCAGGTCTGTAGAAAGAACTGTAGCAGTTTCAAGAAAATAGAGACAATGGGATTTGAAAGCGCTTACAGAAATGTAAATTCCTGTCTAAACCTTCAGGAGTCCTGAATTAGTCATAATTTACCAGGGAAATTATTTAGCCTTCAGAAGGAATATGTTTTAAAGGAATAAAATAACGTTGTTTGAATGGACAAATCATTAAGTGACAAGCTGTTTCTAATTTAAGATCAATAAAAATCCAAAGCAAACCAAACCAAAAAGAACAACCAAAAAAAAAAGTCATTTTAACATTCTAAGTATCTTTTCACACACTAAGCCCATCCAGATGTCAGGCTGTATTCTGATGTTAGCTATTCATTTCCCCATATGTTTCAGCTTTTTATCCTCAAAAATATTTTTTAAAAGCAAACAAAAATCAGATATGCTATTTTTTTTCTTAAAAAAAACCCACCACCACTCCCCACCCCCCCCAAAAAAAACCCAACTCAGAAATGCTTAGATTATAAAAATTCAATATATGCAAGATATGGATTAAGTAGGAAAACTTCTAATTGTACATGCTTTTGTTGATTGTCTGAGAGCAGCTGCAATGAAGCTACTATATACTCTCTCCTGTTCATGTTTCTCAAGTATAAGATATCTCCTCTTAAGATTCAAATGTTGGTTCAGGCAGTTCATTAGCATCTCACAGAGTTCCAGATCTTGGGTTTAAGTATTGTCTTGATATTCCTGAAAAGCCCCAAAGCAGATTTAAGTCCAAATTTTCAGAAAGCTGTTGAAATCTGATTGAGTTTTTTGAGGCATTTTGAGCAGTTTCAGAGTGGACGAAACTTCATGTGCAGATATAGCAGGAGCTTAATGAAACAAATGGAAAAGCAGTAAATACAGTTGTATTAGAAAATAATATATAAATAATTTTCTATTTATCATTATTAATATTAAACTTTTAAATGTTACCATTTCTAATCAATTTCATTTCTGGGCTTTTTTTCCAGGAAATACTTAGCTCTTGCATGTGCTAGACATCCAGCATGTCTTTTATGTTGCATATCAGTTAGCTATGGAAAAGTCACCTTACTTTGTTACATCAAACTTTAATAGGTAAGAGAATACTTCCTTGCTTTGTTCCCTACCTTGATTTGTTCGTGGATTTCAATCTCTGAAACACTGAATGCAGCATTTAAGCAACTATGTTCTATTAGGTTCCCTTCAACCTTTTATTTTCTCTGATAATTATTATAAAAAATAATTTCTAGAATAATTTCCCTCACCTGGCTTCATAAAAGCAGTTATAAAATTTTGAAATATGTAATTAATGCTACTTAAAATGAATGGTTTTGGTTTTGTTTTTTTTTTCAGAAGTAGGGTAAGGAAATGGAAAGAACTCAAAACACAAAATGACCATCCCTGCATTGGCAAAGACAATTAAAAACATTCTAACACGGGAATCAAGAACACTATTTATCTACCACTTAGCAGATATGTAGCTTGGAAGTGATTCCTCCTGTGAATCGGGATTTTCCTACAGCAAAGGTCTTTGATTGATCCTTCAGTGTTCAGTAACTAAAACTAACTCAGCAGTGAAGTTTAAAGGTCTCTCTTCCCCATAAAAATTCCTAATTTCATTTATGTTATAGGATCTTAACTGAGAGATAACTGCCCTTTTGTAAAATTTTGTTTCAGTAGATCAACAGGATCAAAATTTACCAGCTCACCGGGAGAGAAAGAAACACAATGTGTTGGGTTCATCTCACTTAATTACAAGTTGTCTCTATGCATTTACCATTGGTACCTGTTCAGTCAACACAGATAGCTACTTTCGAGAGTGCAGTTAAATTTTTAGAAACTTCAATAAGAAAATTTTTTGAAACTAGGACATTATTCTGGATTTAAATTACTATAAACCAACTTATAAATCAACATATAAGCCAACCAAAAGAAATGAAACTGTACTTTATTTCATGTTAGGATACAAATAACATCACAGTCCTTCCATTTTTTTCTATACCAGCAGGCCCAATGATTGTTTGAAGGAAAAGAGACATGAAAATGAAGGACACTATAAACCAGATTTAACATGTTACATTTGTTTTAATCAGAAATGTGGAGTCTGAAAATTAGTCCTGTTGCTAATTTCTTTGTCCCTGTTCAGCATCATGATCTAGTGTTCCTCCATCCTCCTCTCCATGTGCACGTGTACAGCAGTCACCCAGTTTTTAAGCCTTTGCCTCAGTTACTGTGGTGTCACAGATGCTATTGAATATAAAAGGCTGCAGAGATGATAAAAATGGGATTCGAAGTACCTGTTTTTCTGTTATGGGTTTTTTTTCTCTCTTAAATACAATGCAATTTTTAGGATGTTAGTATAATCTAATTGAAAATTTCTTCATTTTGGTTCTTCACAAATATAAATTGTTGAAAATTAGTCCAGTCATTAACAAATCCCTGAATAAGTAGGAGCAAAGAGCAGAGATAAAATATTTAACCTTATTAGCCTGTAAGTGGAAACTAGAATCTAGTGACTAGAATGTAGTCACTCAATAGCAGTGATTACCAACTGCTATTTAGTATAAAAAGTTTCCAAATCAAGGAGGAACAACTAATATAAGAGAGAATTTGACTTGGTTTGCCCACCTTTGAACAACACTGTCATAAAAAATTGTGAACTGCAAAAATGGAGGAAGAAATTAATTTAATTTGAGTAAAGTTAGAGCAGAAAATCAATTAAGCTTGCTTCATGCTTGAGTAATTTACGGTAGAGATAAATGTCAAGACTGTTAGTTTCAGAGATCTTTGTAGAAAGCAAGGGTCTGGTTAACATTAGAGGTACATGTTACATACTGTAAACAACATTCACTATTCACGATATTTTATGTAATGGTAATTCAATTCTACTATTTTTCTTTTATGTTCACGAGTAGTCATTATACTGTCTTTAGTGTTAAAAATTTCTGAACTTAATAAATTATTCTGTATATTTTCTTCAATTTAAATATGAATATTACACAGCCAAACCTTCAAACTTCAAGATACACTAAAAATAGTTGATTGAAATCTGCCAGCAACTCAAGACTATTACTGTTATGGCCTTTTTAAAATAATTGATTGTTACACATATAATATCCTTACCTAATGTGTATGTTTTATGTATCTATAGTATTACTTTAAGATAATTGGATGACTTTTTTATTTTTAAACTGATTAATAAAATATGGATTTCAAATTTAAAAGTATCTGAGGTCGCCATAATACATTTTTTTACTCAAATCACAAATATTGTAAAAGAATTAAGTTGCAAATGACCACACAAAAATAAATAGTTTATTAAGGCTATTGGACACTTTGAAATTAATATCATAAACTATTAAGAGAATATTTGCTGCCAGTATCTATGGACTGTCATAGAGCAGGGAAAATAGCAGCCATTAAATGACCCTCTCATCTCACAGAGAAAGACATAATAAAATCTATTCATAGGAAGAACGTCAGGAATTGAAATGAGAAAAATCTGTTTTGATGTTATCTATGAGGCTAATTGGTATCTGACTCTAACCTTCTTAATATTTTTGTCCTCACATTCAATGAGTTGTATTTTCTTTCATATCATTCAAGTCTTGAAAAAATAACTGTTTGGAGAAGAGATTAATCTCAGTATACTATTTTATGTAAGTAAGTTGTTTTCTAGGATAAATAGACATCTCTTTATAAAGCGACAAGATAATTATCCCCTCTATTTTACATGTATGGCAATAATTCACAGAGATCAAGGCCAAAAACTGTAAACTAATGTTTTTGGCCATTCCAGAAATCTAGGACACAATATTAGCACCATTAAAACCTCTTATTTGTTCAATACATAGTTGACAATGAATATATTGACTGTTGCCTATGAACACTTTTGCAAGTTCAGGTATAAATCTTTAAATACACTAAATAATACCTGAACCCCTTTTGAAATGCTACAGAAAGTAAGTCCAAATGGGGAAAAAAAACGATCAAAGTTTCCACATGTTTTTTCAAGACTTAGTTTCATGTGATAAGATTTTGTCTGAGATACTTTCTAATGCAGTCAATGTGTTCCATACAGTTGATATCTCTATAAACTATAAAATAAACATTGTTCAAAGTTAGCACAATATAAATTGCTATTAATTTGAAATTTTAAAGCCTGTTTACCCATTCCAATATTTAGTTCCTATATTTTTTTCAGAGTCCAAATGAATATCCTCATGTATGGGGCACAAAAGGCAGCTACCTGCTTCTTATTTGATTTTGCTGGGGAAGGCATACATCACATTCTTCAACAACAGAGCCCAGCGAAACACTTACGGCTTTGCAGACACTTTTCATGTTTAGTTTTCATTACAGACGTCTGGGATTTCAACAGTACATCGTAGTGTTTTTTATCACTTCACCCATATAATATATGAGAATGATATGTTTTATTTTGGATTGTTGTCTCCAATTCACTTTTTAAAGTCGGTTTATTCATTTTTGCTCTCATTAAGCACCAACTTAATCCTTAAGGAAACAAAATGTTCCACATAATAGAGATGTTAAGCTGATTTGTCTATTTCTCATTTTATTTTTCTATTTCATTCATTCTTAGTCAGGTCTTTTGCAGTTGCCTTTTCAGACTTATCTGCTTTACTGTTACATTTTCTTTTCCAGCTTTATTACATTGGTTTTTAATTAATTTCAATGGTTCCATGAAATGATGAGGTTCTGCAGCTTACATCCTAGAAAACTGGTACAAATTTCTTAGCACCTTGTGCTGTCCATAGAGATAGGTTTCTCTATGGTCAGTTACACATGCAAATTTGGATGTCATAGGATATCCAATTTAATGCTGTCATAGGACAGCATTAATTATGTGAGCCTAAGAAACAGAAGTTCTCATTACCTTCAGTTTTGGCACTGAAGTGTTTTTTCATGCCTCCTGCTAATCAATGCTTCCTGACTATTTAACTGCATTATTACAAGGTGTGTTCTTCTTCATGTTCCTGCCTTTCTCCTCAGATAGATTCTTTTCAAGGAAACAGAATGCATTTAGGAAATAAAGCATAGTTTACTAACTAGGGTTAATTATTTCTAATCATTACAATTTTTGAAGATGACTCCTAGTTTCCCTTCTCCACTGACATCCAGTAATGTTATTAGCCTGTAAGGTACACCACTAGAGTAGAGTACAAGGAAAAATGCACTGTCATAACCAATAGAACTGTTAGCTGCAGGCAAAGCTGGATTCAATTCTTTACTGTCTTTCTGAAATTCTGATCATATTTTTTATTCTTCAAACCTGCTTTTCATGTTTTGAGTTGCTCTGGTACTATTACTAAAATAGGTTCTATGCATGAAACCAAACGTCAACGCAGTGATATTTTTATTATGCCCTTCACCTTAAGGCAAAGAGCTTATCTGTATCTGAACTACAAGACTTAAGGGGGCATTTTAAAACACCTTGCTAAATAAATCAACAAAGAGCTACTATATTAAAATTTGGTGAGGTTACTTTCCTGTACAAGAAGCCTCAGAGGAGGATATTAAGGTACCAAGGAATCAAACAAGTACCAGTTGAAATATTGGGGCAATACAAGTTCTTATGACTACTTATGTTCTGTTCTTAGGATAAATAATGATTAATAATGTCTTGATTATAAAAGAATGCTAAACATTTGTTAAGCTGCATGATGAACAACAGTTTTGTTGTCTTAGAAAATATATTCTTACTAGAAAATGTCCATTATTTTAAATTTGCTGAGAAAGGAAGACTCGTGTCATTGCAATTACAGTAGAGGCAATTTTCCTGCTATTGTCTCTAAGAGCTTCTATTTCTCAGAGTTAAGTACGTCTACAAGGCTGGAAGAAATAGATGCTGAAGAATTTTAAAAGAAATTCCAGCTACTGGAACTTGTACATTTCTTTTTAATTGCAGTGCAAATGTACTGCATCTCCATGACACTATTCTCAGGATAATGGAAAATTGCAATTGAAACAAACAAACAAATAGAAGTGTTGGTATACTGAACTGAATATTTCAAATTATTGAGAATAAAGGTCTACAGGTAAGAATGCACACAGATATAGTAAGATGAATGTACCTCTGCAAACAGTGTTTGAGTTCTTACAGTCTTTGACTGATAAGAATATGAACAACATACTAACACTCTTAAACAAAAAAATGTATTTCATTTTCAAAACATGATGTCTCAACATGCAGTATTTCAAATTGTATGTGTAAATTTTTAGCTTATTGAGTATATCTTGGGAGATTTTCTACAAAGATAATGTTCATAAAAGCCTGGTGTCACTAACTAGATAGTGTTACAAAATCAAACTTATTTTTAGTAACTTACATTGCTATTCCGTTGGCATTAAATAGTGGTGTTTAAAAAAAAGCATTTTCCCTTCTGCTTACATTTTTTTTTGTTTTTATTTTTAACACTCAAATTATATTGTCTTTAAAGAATAAAAAAAAAGAAGATATTTTACTAGGTGATCTCTAGATGTCCATTCCAACTCTGAAAATTCTGTGTTACCGTGATACTAACATTTTGTTTCCTATGTAACTTTCCAAATATAATTGGATTACTTGTTGTTGAAACAGGCTTTTTACTAGTGGAATTTAGAGACTAATTTTTCCTTAGAGAAGGAAAGATTAAAAGATTCTTATTAATAAACTAATATTTTATTTGTTTTTTAATGCTCCATTTTCATCATGTATGTGATGGAGCAGGATAAGAAAACATGTTTATTCTTCCTCTTCTTTATTTTTAATTTGAACTGAAAAACTGTTTCTTGTTGCATTTTCAGACAAGAAAAAAGGTGTTTTGAGAGTCATGGGAAGAATACTACATTCTAGAGGAAATATTTCCACTGTGCACATAAAATGCTATACAAAATGTTTGAGATGGCAATGCGCTGTGAGAACCCTGCCAGTAGGGTTATTTACTTCTGATTGACCTACTGAATCATAAGTAGGTTTTATGAAAATAACTTTCTTCTGTCATAGACTCTATCTTGAAAACAAAGCCCTAAGGTAAAATCTTTCAACCTTAAAATTGATTCTGAAGGAAAACACCCATCAAGTCACATTTTGTCAATATATTTGCTCACAAAAGAGCAAGTAGTTCTAATTTTTGCCAATGAATTCAGCTTATATATATATATATATATAAATTAAAACATGAGCTTCTGAAATGAATCATCAGTGTCTAGTGCTGATCCACTGGTCTAAAGAATGCATTGAGAAAACTTGTCCATGAAAGGAGTCTGTGCAGAAATTATAAGCTAGAAATCAGACTTGATAGGTATGACAGGTCTGACACTAAAGTCATACCACTACATTATTTTCAGAGTACTTTCCTAACTTGAGTGTCTTTATTGCTATTCCTGTTTCTAAGGGATGAAGAAGAATGTTTTTAATTATATAAGACAATAAAAATGTTTTTATTTGCTGGTGTTAAAATTTCATCTCTCAAAATTATATTGCTAAGATGCTCCTACTAAAATTAAGTATCAGGTGGCCTCTATCATGTCATAAATAATGAAATAATATATCTTAAGTACAGAATATGTGTTACAGAGAACTTTATCGTTGCCCTCAAGTTGTTTACAACAGTGGCACCGTTATTAGCTTTGTAGAGCACAGTCTCAAGTGAAACAAAGGATGCTTTTACAGACCAATTTCACTAATGCAAACTTTTCCAGGACAAAAAAAATTATACTTAGTTGAAAAGCTAGCTAAAAGAACACTTCTTTTTTTATTTTTTTTTAAATTGTTCTGATGAATGAATACAGAAGAAATCAAAGCAAGGTCCATTCTATGTTGAGTCGATAAGGGAGAGAGGAACAGTATTTGTAGGTTTACAATGTCAGTAACATCACAAAAAGACAATCCAGAATTTTCCTGCAGTATTACTAAATTTATAACTTTTAATCTGTATGAATCTTTTAATGCAATCTAACATGTCACAATTCTTCTATTTTTTAGTGAGAAATCATAATCCTACAAGAATAAAAAGGAAAAAAAATATCACAAAAATAGCTTGCACTTGGGTAGTGTAGTGACAGAGTGAATTTTTCTGTCTTTGTTATCTACAATGATAATAGCATATCAGCAAGATATGAGCTGTAGGACTCATGGTACATTAGCAAGTTGTTTAGAATTCTATAGACATCTTTCTGGCATAAGTCACCTTTTCATGTCCAAGTTATGGGTGTGTAAGTTTTAACAAAAAAGTTCAGCATGTTGCATTCAGAAGAGCAGAGATTAGTAGTATATTGCTATGTTCAGTAGTCATTTGACTTACCAGCCGCATTCTTTATGGAAAAACATTTGAAAGTGCATGGACTAGTTAGCACGAATGCATTTTTTGTCTTCCTACTATAGATAACAACATTTAAGTGCCCCAGGATATCCAGCATCAGAAGGACTATCCACCAGTCTTCAGTAGGTTGAGTGCCTTCTCTACAACATGGCTGTCTTGAATGCCCTAATGCATATAAAATTTGTACCAAGAGGTTACATGTAGGTAAATTAAGCTTCATCCTAAATGATGCCATAACAAACATGTGTGAAGTGGTAATGAAAACATATTCACAGTTCAAGTGGCTCTAAATTATTACTTCTTTCAGAAAGGTTTTTCATAAAGGAATTTTTACTTTTTTACTGACAACATTTATTATCTTATAAAACAGGTAACTATTCCCCCCCTTTTTCATCATGCTGCCAAAATTAAGTGCACATTTTTGTAGGTTAGAGGGATATATTAGAATGGAATTATTGGCTGATTGATACTATACCTCTAGTAGGGTTAATATTGTAATAGGCACAATAGAGAGGAAGAGCATAGCATAAAACTGTAATTCAAAAGTTTATAAATTTTGAAAGAGGCCATTTATGATTTACATAGTAGTTAAGATGTATTGTGTTCACTCTTATGCCAAATGTTTCTTTTGTTATTGACAAAGATATTTCCCCCTACAAATTTTCATAATTTTGATACATTTTCCTGAAATTAATCTGAAAATTCTCCTTCAGACTCATGTCATATATAAATACACAACTGTATGGGATCCAGTTTCTATGTGATACTGGAATCTGAATACACAATGTGCAATCCTTCTTAATTTGCAGGATACAATGAAAAAAAAACATTCCTGATAGAACAGATCAGAATAAGAGTTTGGTTAAACTTCCCCCTTCCCCCCTCCTACCCCCAACAATTATGGGGAAGAATAACAAAGATTGATTGTTTCAAGTTTTTACTGAAGCTGCAGAGTCTAGAACTTGCTTCTCCAAAACTAGCTACCTTGTCCTTCACCAAACAATATGTTACAGTTTCTACTCCCTGAGCAAATCTCAGCTATCCTTGAAGGAGACTGTATAATTATTTCTTGCAACTTGTGATGTCCCTTATCTCTGAGAAAAGACCATGATCTGTTATTAACTCAAACCTGCAAGATCACTCTATTCATCTTTTTCATTGAGCTTCTGAGATAAAAAAAAAAAAAAGTAAGGCTTTATCAGATATTGAAAGATATTACTGAACATGTCATAGCTTCCAGTCATGCTGTGAGAATGCATCAATCTATTGCTACCCCAACCACTGCAGCTTACTTATATTTGGTATTTAAACTCTTGTTATTGCAAGTTATTTAGTCTTCATGTGCATCTCAGTAGACAGTATAGATCTATTAATTATTACATCTGTTTAATCCTGCAGTTTGACAGATTATTTATTTTGTATACATATTAAAAAAAAAAAAACCACACCAAAACAAACAAAAACTCCAACTAAATTAAATAAAAGCATGAAATTTCCATGCTGTGGGTTAGATTTGAGTTCTTTATTGAATCATTTTGATTTGAAAAGACCCTTGAGATCACTGAGTTGAACCAATAACCTAATGTTTCCAAGTCCACTAAACCATATCCCTACGCCCCATGTCTACATGTCTTTTAAATACCTCCAGGGATGGTGACTCAACCACTTCCCTGGGCAGCCTGTTCCAGTGCTGGATAACCCTTTTGGTGCTATGAAAACTATATTTCTCTGATAGCATAAAGGTGAGCAGAAATCAGCTCTGATGCTTTTGTTGTGTGACCTTGTAATGAATTTCCCCAGGCCAATATAACAAACAGAAATTTTCCTATCTGACAGTATTAAGGCCATTTAAAAATCACAGTTCAAAATTAAAAATTCCAAAATCACATTGTTAAGGCCCAGGAGAATCTTATTTTAAGTGTACTCCTAAGGTGAATTTTAATGGCTGTATGATTACAACTCCTCTAAAGGAGTTTATAGGAGGTTTATTGACAGGACCTTACCTGCATGTAAAGTGACATACGGAAGCAATGCAATTTTCAATTAGGTATATTGCTGTTTATTAACGAAGAGTTACTAGGGAATTACTTCCTTTAAACAGTGTTTGAAGAAATTCTCACAGACAAATGAGAAGGGCTTTATGTTTTTATTTTCTCTATGTACTTATTAATTTTTTATTCTCTATTTATTTCTATTGTTCTGCTTTCTCAGTTTTCAGCAGTACTTCATGTTCAGTAATAAATAAACCTTCCATGAACAACTCTATGTAGTTCAGTTGGTGCTGGCTGTCATTTTTTCTTTCTTCAAACTCACATTTCTAATTGCATTTAAGTTTAATATTAGTTTAACATTTCTCAATATTTCATGCTAGGTGAATGTCATTAATAAGGTTTCATCCAAAGGAAAAACATATGCATTAGTGCTGTGGTAAATTTAAATGGGACCTTGAGAGAAGGAGGTTGGAGGGAAATCTTAAGATTAGGGATCAAAGTACTATATCTACGTATAGTAAGAATTGAAGATCTGCTAACTTCCACAGATCTCCAGAAACTGCATCAGCTAAAAAGCCATTTCAAATCAGAATATCAGAATTGTATCAGCCATTTTATAATGCCTACTAGTTTTAGGTGGATGGATCTGCAATGCTAGAGAGAAATATTTAGAAAGGAAACAAGCAGCATTATCTCCTTTCACTTGTTTTTGTGGTTTAATTATTTGTTTTCTGGCCCTGATTCCTAAATGATATTTGCCTAAATTTCATTGCCTTCATTTCCTGCAAGGCACTCTAGCTTTTTTCTAGAACATAAGCACTACACATATATTCCACAGGTATCCTTGGTCATAAGAAAAAAGTAAATCTTGTTAGAAAACAGACCCACTATTTTTTCTACTGCTTTGCACTCACTAGTCGGATTCTCTTTCTTCACATTTCACCAGAACTAATAGTTTCCATTCTTTGTCTCTAGAGTCACAGACAATTTTGCCTTGTATTTAAGAGAAGTCAAGTGTATGTATCAAGGAGCATAAGTAGATCCAAGCTTTTACTCCGCTTTTATTTCTCCCTTCCATGACTCAGATCCCTAAAAATTTCAGCAATTTCCTTGTTGCTAGAAGCCATACATTAGGCTCTTAAATATTTAAAGTTCCTGTTTTTTTCTTCAAGCAGTCTTTTAAGCTAAAGACAACAGAGGACGGGTTTAAAGAAATCCTTAAGTTTCAGAATTGTGGACCTTAGCAGCTGCTCTTTGCAAGATTAGCCACTTGAAGACAGACCTTACACACTAACTTTTTTTCCAGTAAAAGGCCTGTTGAAGGTTTCATCCTTTATTGGAACCTTTCTGGGAGCTCTGTAACAGGAAGTTATTATGATATCAACAGCTTTTCAGCAAAAGCTACATAAATTTCAGCTAAATATAGTGATATACAAGTTCAGGACAGAATGAAAGAAATATATACCTGATTTCATTTCTACTTCAAGCCTATTCACCCAGTATTTTGCAATTAGACAAGTCCCTCTTACCTTCTTTGTAAAGAAGACAGCTACCAAGCTTTCATTTCCAAATTTTTCTGGCTCAGTAACTGTTTTCTATGCTTTATCCTGTTTTCCATAATATTCTTATAGCCTCTTCAAACATCAGCTTCTGATTTTCAGGTCTAGTCCATCTATTTTCATATATTTCTATTTCATCTAAAAATTTGGAGTGACTGCTTATTTTCTTTTCTTTTAGTAGAGCCTGAACATATATACATAATATGAACACTCAGATCGCCATGGGTTGTGTATGTGACGAATACATATACACAACTGCCCCAAGAATGTCTTTAGTTTTCCTTACTGAGACAAGAAAGATTTCACATTTATTTTGAATTAAACTCATTTCAACTAATTTACATAATTTGGTATAATTTTTTACTGTGAGCAAATTTAGTACTTAAGGAAACAAAGAACTGCTCAGGTTGGAAACTTCTCTAGAGATTGCACAGTCCAATTGTCTGCTTCAAGCAGGGTTATCTGGGGCAGGATAACCAGGACCATGTCTACTCTAGGTTTTGAATATCTCTGAGAAACCTGCTGTAGCGTTAATTAGGCAGTGTGAAAAGGGGTTTTCTTATGTTTAAACATAATTTCCTGTGTTTCAACTTGTGTGCATATCCTTCTGTCCTGTCACTGGGCATGACTGAGAAGAATCTGGCTCCATTGTCCTTTCAAAACCTGTCATCAGATGTTTACACACATGTATAAAATCTCACCCCCAGGCTTTGTCTTCTACAAACTGAACAGTTCCAACTTTCCAGTCCTTTCGTGATTTTCATGGCCTTCCTTTCAATTCCCTCCAGTATGTCCACATGTCTAATGTACCAGGGAGCCCAGGACTGAACTCACCACTCTAGTTGTATCTAACCCACACCAAGCAGAGTGGAAGGATCACCTCCCTCCACTTGCTGGCAACATCCTTTCTAATGCAGGCCAGGATACTGGTAGGTGTCTTTGTGGCAAGGACACAGCTGGCTTATGTTCAACTTTTCCGCTAGGACTCTCAGGTCCTTTTCTACCAAGCTTCTTTCTACCTGGACAACACCAGCATATGCTGGTGCCTGTGATCATTCCTCCCCAAGTGTAGGACTTCACATTTCCCTTTGTTTACCTTCTTGATATTCAAATTATCTCATTTCTCCAGTCTGTCGTGGTTCCTCTGGGTGGTAGGACACCCACCTGCTGTGTGAGCCACTCCTCCCTGTTTTGTATTCTGCAAATTGCCAAGGATGCACTCTGGCCCATCACCTAAGAAGAAGTTAATGAGTATTGGATCCAAAATACACCCCAATGGGTTCACTGCTAATGGCTGGTCTTCAACTGGACTTCTCGGCATGTTTACAGACTTTTACCTCTGTTATTTTAGGCAGTTTTCAGTTAATCTCACTGTCTACTTATCTATTCCATATTTCATCAGATTGTCTATGAAGATTTTATGGGAAACAGCATCCAAAGCCTTAGTGAAGTCAAGATAAACATCATCCACTCCTCTCCCTGCATCCACTAAGCCAGTTGTCTCTTTGTAGAACATATCAGGTGGGTTTAGCACAGTTTACCCATGGTTACTGCTCCCTGTCATCTTATTAAGTTGGGAAACAATATTTCCACAATACCAAGTTGATTTTGGAAAGGAGATTGATCAGACTTAACAGAAACCAATCAGCAAGAGGCAGTAAGATGAGAAATTAGTACATTTTTAAGGAAGAAGTAGATCTTGTCAGCTTCTCCTGTCAGTATTGTCTTTTGTATTTGTTTAAAAAACAAACAAACAAAAAAACCCCAACCCAACCAAACACACTTCTTTCCTTCTATTCCAAATTTTATTTTCCTCTCAAACTTCCCAAGAATTCAAAGAAATATAATTCTAGACATACAAGAAGAGTATTTCAACACCAAAGGTAATTTTTACGGAAAAGTATACCCAACTGGAAATAGAGATTGGGAATGGAATATTACTGCATACTGAAGTTGCTGATGAGATAATAAAAAAAAAATTAAAAATGCATTGTAGCAGGATTATACAGAAATTGGAATCTGTGACTGTGCAATGTGAGGTACATAACATATTGTGAGATTATATTTGTTTTGAGGAATTTATTCCAGCAAAGACTCTGCAATTATAGCAGAGTCTGCCCGGAGAATAAGGGAAAAATTTTACTTGGGCTTGAGCAAAGCATTTGACACTGGCCCACATGACATCCTTGTCTCTACACTGGAGAGTCACGGACTTAATGGATGGAGCGCTCAGTAGATAAGAAACTAGACGGAAGGTTGCACTCGAAGAGTTGTGGTCAACAGTGGATGTCCAAGTGGCAAGCGGTATTCCTCAGGGGTCAGTACTTTGGGCTAGTACTATTTAACATCTTTGTAGGTGACATGGATATTGGGATTGAGTGCACCCTCAGCTGACAACACCAAGATGCATGGTGTGGTCAACAGGCTGAAGGGAAGGGATGTCATCCAGAAGGACCTGGACCAGCTTTACAGGTGGATCTGTGTCAAACTTGTGAAGTTCAACAAGGCCAAGTGAAGGGTCCTGCATGTGGCTCAGTGCAATCCCATGCACAAATACAGGCTGGAGAGCAGCCCTGATATGAAAGACTTGGGGGTTCTGGTGGTTGAGAAGCTCAACATGAGTCAGCAATGTGTGCTTCCAGCCTAGAAAGCCAACACAGAAAACCAATCCTGGACTGCATCAAAAGAAGCATGGTCAGCAGGTAAAGAGAGGTGATTCTGCTCCTCTTCTCTGGTCTGGTGAGACCCCACCTGTAGTATTTTGCACACATCAAGAGTCCCCAACATAAGAAGGAATGGATCTGTTGGACTGGTTGAGGAGGAGGGTGATGAAAATAACCAGACGGTTAGAGCACCTCTCCTTTGAAGGCAAGCTAAGAGTTGGGGTTGTTCATCCTGGAAAAGAGAAAGCTCTGGGGAGCAACTTTTGAGTATCTGAAGGGTGCCTATAAGAAAGCTAGAGGACTTTTTACAAGGGCATATAGTGATAGCATGGGGAGTAATGGTTTTCAACTGAAAAAGGGTAGATTTGGATTAGATATCAGAAAGAAACATTTCACCATGAGAGTGGTGAGACGCTGGAACAGGTTGCCGAAGGAAGTTGTGGAAACCCCATCCCTGGAGGTGTTCAAGGCCAGGCTGGATGGGGCTTTGAGTAACCTGGTCTAGTGGGAGGTGTCCCTGCCCATGGCAGGGAGGTTGGAAAAAGATGGTTTTCAAAGTCCCTTCCAACCTAAAGCATTCAATGATTGCATGTTTGTATAATTTTGTGTGTGTGACTGTGATTTAATTTTTAAGCCATAAGCGACAGTGTGGATTTCTAAAGCCCAGGTATTGTTTCTGGCATTTATAATTTTGTTGTGTATTTTAAACGAAAACAGGTATAATCGGAAAATTACTGCTCTTTCCTTCATTCTTTTGCTTTCTTCATCTCTTGCATCACATTCTTGACTGAGAAAATGTAGTCTGTATTCAAAAGATACTTAATCTGGAACCAATCCAACTAAAAGTTGAAGATTCTTTCCTTTACTGTTATTGGGATGGAAACCCACATATTCTACCCTAAAACGTGTCTCCCTTAGACTCTAGGTAACTTTATACCTAGTCCAGTTTATTTTTTCCTGTGCTTTATTTCATTGCCTACATTATCAAGTTAGTGAAAAGAGACTTTACATTGAAAAGTATTTACCTTGTTACAATCCCTGAGATGTGACTTTGATTGAGAGGATAAAATGGTCATTTTGAAATGAAAATACAAATAACATTTCATACATACTGTGCCTATCCAATAAGCAATCAGATAATGCAATGGCAGCTGGATGCTCTTCTGAACTCTTGACATTGACTCATTATATGATCTGAACAAATCTACCTGAATTCCTTATCTTCATGATAAAAAGAAAAATTAAAATAATGTCCTTTGTAAAGTGCTTTGACATTAATGGTGCTAAATAGAAATGAACTATTTGGCAGAAAATATTTGTGTAGTTCCAAAAAGAAAACTTGTTACATCCCACAGGTAGAACAAAAATACCAAAGTAATAAGAATGTAAGCATTGGAAACTTCTAATAGCATTAGAAACAAATACATACACATGGACTTCAGTGAATTCTTCACAAGATCAAATGCAGTAGTCCAGATATGACAGATAGAAAATGTAATTTTGTGACAATGACCTGGACAACCTAAAATTAAATTTGTTTGTACTGCAAAAATAAGGAAAAAAAAAAGACCAATTCACAGATGAAAAGAAATAACAATTCCCACAGGGTTTTTTTGTTGTTGCAGTTACCATGTTCTGTTCTCTGACTGATACCTAGGAAAATTTAAAGAGACCAGAATTAAACCAAATTGATTTTCAGAATAAGCCAGAGTGTTTTGTCAAAATCTAGATGCCAGAGAAACTGTACAGTTCTCTAATAAAACAGGAAATCCAAATTTCTGGTTTGTTTAAGATGCCGATCTAACTTGCTGTCTGGCTTTACATAAAGATTTTCAATCCCCTTTCTCACTTCGTAAGAAGATGACAAAACACTTCAGAAAAATTGTATTTTTTTCTTTTAGTATAGTTTGTCCAGTAGTGCAACAAGCACACACGTAAGTGAGCAATCCTGCTACTTGGTATCATCCAGCTTCAGCAAACTTCCCACACTTCTAACTGAGAAAGGACACCAAATTCTTACCAAAACTTTAGTGATCAGTTTTCCATGAATAACTCATATTCCCTACAAATGGACTACAGATACTAAAGGGATTATCTCTTGACAGGAATTTCAAGCCTGGTTCACAGAGTCACAAGTGACATTGGGAGAACAATCCTTTCTTGTCTAGTACTGCAGAAGATAGTCTAGAAAGGAAGCTCCCCAGAATGCCGCAATTTTCCTCTGTCTCAGGTAGTCAGAACAATTTCAGTCAATCCTGTCTTCTGAGGACATCCTCAAGCAGACTAGCATTTGAAATATCTCAAAGTGAATCATGTAATGCATGTTTTTCAAAAGCAAGGGGACCAGGATGGAAATAGCTCTCTTACAATAGCTCTCTTATGCACATCCTAGTGATACATTATTATAGACTCTAAGCACAGGGCTTTATGTAATCTAGCCCTCCAAATACAGCATCTTTGGCTGACCTGTCAACTTAAATAAAAATGCCACAGAAATTTTAATAACTCATCATAAGCTGAACTAAACAACACCTCTTCAAATAGCAGAATGAAAAAAGTATGCAGAAAATCATTTCAGCTTCTGCTGTGACAGTGAATATTTAAAATATTTAAAAATTAGAGACTGCAATCAAATTAATGTTCTTATAAACAAGAGTTTAAAGTAGTGTTTAGTATAGTTAAGATAAATGGACGGGTGGGTGGGTAGAAACAACAGCCATTTTTTTAAAAAAGCTATTTACTATGCAGCTACAGGGAAGTGTTCTCCCTGTATCTCACTCTCACATCATACTATCTTCTCTTATGTACCCAGCTTTCACCTGCCTGATCATACACTGTCAGTTTCTGTACTGTTTTTCTGTTCCATCCAGAACAAGAGGCACATAAAGGTACCTATAATTCATTCCAGTGTTCATTTTCACTAAGTTAGAAAATGCTATTTGGTGCTGTTTAATACGAAGAGGTGATTGTTGTGCTTTAACTATTCCTGTGACATTGTAGGACTTTAGCTTTCTTAAACTCCAAAAGCCAAAATGCTTGTTATTCATATAATCATAGGTTGGAAAAGACCTTTAAGATCAAGTCCAACTGTTAACCTAGCACTGCCAAGTCCACCAATAAACCATGTCTCTAAGCTCCATGTCTATACATCTTTTAAATACCTCAAGGGGTGATAGCAACTCAACCACTTCCCTGGACAGCCTGTTCCAATGCTTGACAACCCTTTCAGTGAAGAAATTTTTCCTCCTAAATCTCCCCTGGAACAACTTGAGGCCATTTCCTCTTGTCCTATCATTTGTTACCTGCGAAAAGACACCCTCCACCTTGCTACAACCTCCTTTCAAGGAGCTGTAGAGAGTGATATGGTCTCCCCTCAGCCTCCTTTTCTTTAGACTAAACAGCCCCAGTCCCCTCTGCCACTTCTCACAGGACTTGTTCTCTATACACTTCACCAGCTTCATCACTCTTCTTTTTATCTTCTTTGTGTTCATCTTGCACTCTCCAAACAAGACTGCTATATAAAAATAAAGTGCTTTCCAGCTACCAGTACAGGTTTATTCCACCATTGTCTTTTTTGTTGTTCTTTTTGTTTCTTTCTTTCCTGGCCACAAAAGGCTCATTGGAAAGACAGACCATTGATATTGTATTTCTGTCTTCGATCACAAACTATTAACATGTGTGTGGGGTGTGTGTGTTCTTGATAAGATACATTTTTGTTGTTGAATTTAAGCACTTAGTATGCATAATCTAACATTTTTTTCTTGCTTCCACTTTATTGTTACCTTTCTCCTCTCCAAAGAAATACAAGCTACAGATTTTTAAAATTGTTCTAAAAGAAGGGTTAGTATTATAAATGAGAAAACATGATTTCATGCAGAAAAAACATAGGCATGTGTCCTTAAACCTGTCAAATCTTCTTTGAACTTTTCTGTTACAGAAATCTCAGTCACTAGATTTTCTAACCATCATGAAGAGCTGTCCACGGTTATTCTGAGCATCAGAACATGTTCATGATTGATTGCATTGACCTTGCTTTAATTTTGCGTATAATCACGCCAGTAAAGTAGTTTCTTTATACTTTGGTTGGGTTCACATTCACTGAATATTCTGACATATTGGAAAATTGTATCACAGCAGCTTTGGATCACTGCAAAGTCTAGAGCACATCTCCAGGATGTGTCATGACAATGGCAAAGAAATATCTGATTTACAAGGCAGTGGTTAGTAGTGATCACTTGGATTCATCCACCATCAAAACCATGGCACATTCTTACATCAAGACATTTTATGAATATTGCATAATTTTGTGGTAAATTAGTATTCCCCTGCTTTCAAAATAAGTTGAGCTACTTTTCTTATATGTGATACTGTCATTAACATTTTATTTTATATTAGTTTATGATGACTCAAATTCTGTTTTTGTAAAACCTGGAATTCATTTTAGTTGTCAGATTACACTCAATTTAGGACATTGACACTTTTCTTTTTGTTCCATTTTGCTCCAGTTGGTTAACATCAACATTTTAAAAATTAATTAAAAAAAACCTTACTGACAATTTGTTATGATCTTTATGTTCAACTCTTGAAAATTGAAAGGTATCTTGAAGAACAGCCCAAAAACATTTCCTTAAACAAAATTTCTTATGGCGCAGACCACATAAATACACGGATGTGTATATATATATATGAATAAGTACATACATATATTTATATGAAGTTTAAAATATGTTACATTTCTGGCTCTAAATGAAGTATTTTCCATTCATACCAATTCTTTACTTTCTCAAAACATTTTCGGTCAGCAGGGTTTTTTAAAATACTTCTCAACATTTTTGAAATTAAAAACAAGCTCAGATATTACATACATAGAATTATAGAATTGTCTAGGTTGGAAGGGGCCTTTAAGATCATCTAGTCTAACCACCAACCTAACCAATTAAAAAGCCCTCAAAACATCATTAACCATGTCGCTAAGCACTTTGTAATACCTCCAGGCATGGTGCTTCAACTACTTCCCTTGGCAACCCATTTTAATGTTTAATAACCTTTTCGTGTAAAAATTTTTCCTAATATCCATTCTGAACCTCCCCTGATGCAACTTGAGGCCATTTCCTCTTTTCCTATCAGAGAACAGACGAACTCCCAGCTCTCTACAACCTCCTTTCACGTAGTTGGGGAGAGAATTAAGGTCACCTCTCAGCCCTCTTTTCTCCAGGCTGAACAACCCCAGCTCATTCAGCCTTTCCTCATAAGACTTACTCTCCAGACCTCTCATCAGCTCCATTTCTGTTCTCTGGACCTGCTCCAGCACCTCAATGTCTTTTTTGTGGTAAGGGGCCCAAAAATGGACACAGTACTTGAGGTGGTTCCTCAACAGTGCCAAGTACAGGGGGATGATCACCTGTTGAGTCCTACTCAGTTCCTGACACAGACCAAGATGCTGTTGGCCTTCTTCGCCACCTGGGCACACTGCTGCTCGTGTTCAGCCAACAGTCAACCAACACCCCCAGGTCCTTTTCTGCCAGCTCTCCAGCCACTCTTCTCCAAGCCTGTATCCCTACATAGGGTTGTTGTGATCCAAGTCCAGGACCCGGCACTTGACATTATAACTTAGCAAAAAATCTTTACTAATGTTTTACTATTTTTTTTTTTTAATAATTTTACTCAATTGCTTAACAACTACTTTGTAACTTTGCCAAAGAAAATCTGTTCCTATTTCTTCTCTTTTCCCCATCCAATAAAGTTCAAATCCATTTAGGCTTTCTGTTGGGCTGATTCTTTCCTAATTACTTTATTACAGTTGCCAAAGTCATCAGGTGTTAAATAACTGAATTCAGACAGGCTAGACAAAGGGAATTAATCTGTCTCGTTAACTTTAGATCAGATTTTATAAAATATAACAGAGAAATGCTGACCATACTGATAGAAAATCTTATTGCTCAGGCTTACATACAGATTCATGTAACTAAAGTCACAGAGTACTTTGCTGCATCTGGAGGAAGTTAATCTCTAGAACAATTGTGTATTTCAAGAATCAAGGTTACTCTGAAGTTCAACTTCTGAATGCAGATTTTTTAATGTAAACTCAGATCTGCCTGACTTACTCAGAGCTATGATACTGTGGGTCACTCCAAAAATTGCAGATTCATGTTTGCTTTCATTTTCTTCATTCCAATTTTTCCCATAGAAGCAAAGCATTTTTTTTTAAATGTTTTCAATTCCAACAACTTTACCACAGCCTCGGTTCCCTAATTTACTCAGCAGTCAACAAGATTTTAATTATCCATCTGAACTATGGTGTGTTTAACTTACAGTTTGCTTGAATTTTTGCAGCTTTAACAAATAAAATTAAATTAAATTAAATCACATAAGATAAAAGCTTTACACTTTTCTTTGCAAAGATGAAGACTTACAAAGATGTATCAGGTCTTTAAAAATTAATTTGCCGGCTTATCTCTGCCATGTTCCCAGATGACATGACGTAACCAGTGAAATTTTAACTGTGACGTCTTTCTAGAAGGTTCTTTTCTGGAACTGCACCAAAAAAAAATAAAAATGGGACAGGGCACAATGATCTCTGGATGCCAGTTGGCAACAGTGCCTTCCTGAAAGCCAAATTTATTTCCCCTCTTGCACATCTCAGAGGTACTTTTCACCCAGTACAGTACATCCTTTGCAAATCCATGTTCATCAGCTGGCTCTGCACAGACAGACCTAAACTGAAAATCAGATTTGATGTCTAGGTTATGTTAATTTTATAGGCACACATTACAGATCACATCACTAAGGGGTTTAAAATATGAAGACTTTTTTTCACATTTCCCATGACTTTGACTTCAGTACTCGTACTTCAGTAGCTGGAGCTACTAGAACTTAAGTTATTCATAACCTACCTGTAGCTCCCCAATATCAAATTCCATTTCAATACTCACTTTTTACCTTTTCAAAACAAGTGATAAACAATTGTGTATACAAGTTCAATACACGTATATCTCATGCAAACTTTATAGCTCTTCCCCCATCATATTATGAGAATATCTAGCAAAGTCTTTCCTGTCAGATGTTTGGGAGGAATATTGCATGCCAGGCCAGTGTCCTTTCCATACTGTTTTAGAGAAAAGAACTTACAGCTGTGTACTGCTGCTTAAATAACTCCACCAGCTGAAACTTTCACAGAAAGACCTCTTTTGTCTCAATGACTAACAAATCACAGCCATTTGCAATTTTTGTGGCAAATATAAGCTTACAGGTCAATATCCTGCACAAGCATCCTCAAATCCCACCATAAAGCTCCACAGATGAACAACAGGAAGGAAAAGGTTCATAACACTTGGAAGCTAATCTGTTATAATGTATTATAAAGTGTTCCAGTTTTTTACATCTTTTATATGAAGCACAAAGCAAATTTTCATACCAAAGACACAAAATGAGAGAGAAGAGGGAGGTTAAGGAATCATCATTTTGTTGCCCTAACGAAATCTATATGAACCATATTTGTTCCATCCGGAGAGTTTCAGCGACAGAAGGGAAAAGGGGCTGGGGTGGGGAGGGGGCTGGGGGCAGGGGGGGAAAGGAGGGAAGCTACATAATATTTAAGAAATAACTGTTTCTTTATGTCAACAGTAAGAAATAACAGACAACTGACAGCAGGGCCAAAAGTGTTCATCAAAGGATACAACAGCCAGATGCCTGAGCTGTAACAGCCTTGATGGAAAGAAGACATGATATTTCATGAGGTTAGTAAACTACTTGTGCATGTTCATTGTCTACCAGTTCCATTACAATGATAATTACTTCTGACCTTATGCTGTATGAATACAGGCTTCACTTTAAAGCCTTTGCTTTGCCTATAAACATCCATTTTTTTATATATATATATGCATATATATATATATATATACACACACCACACACATCCAATGTACCCAAGTTTGCATTATGGCATAATAATCTGGTTAGTCAAGCAAGTAAGGGACTTGCTTTTCCTTCCACATAATAAGCTCTTTATCTATCTTTATCTCAGAATTTGAAGCTGTAACTCAGAAGCGTAGCTACTCACCAAAGTAATCATAATAAAAGTGATAGTTAGAAACTGATATCACAGACAACAATTGTGTGGGCAACCAGAAGACAACTGTTTATCAAATAATTCTTATCACTTACATATCACTTTTTTGGACCGTCAGTCTTGTATCATGAGAAAATGCAATTGCTGCAGGAAAAACAAAACAAAACAAAAAACAACCACAAAAACAACAACAAAAAAAAACCCAAACCAGAAAAATATCTGCTTGTAACCATGGGTGCTCATATAGCTCACTTTCCAAGTTTCACTTTAAAACATTTAGAAAAGAGAATTCTCATATAGACGTCTTTATGTTTTGATATAGTTCTAAGAGGTGCACATATCTCCAAATTCCCAAGATTGTACTCTAGAATTATACCAGTTTCAGAGTTAATACACTACACAGCCTGGAAGTTCTTTTTGAGAGAAAACATTTAGAGCAGTCTCAGGTGATACATTCACTTTGAAAGTCACTTGATTAGTCATGATTACGCTGTAAAGTACTTAGATTTTTAATTTCATATATAGTAGCAATATCCCAAGAAGCTACTGTTTTACAGAATTAAACATTATGATTTATGGAATATATTAAGCATCTAAATACAGGAGTTCTGCCATAGAGACCTGTTGAGTAAAGTACTCCAGCATGATAAATCTGCAACAGTGGGATGCAAAAGTCCAAAGACTTCAGGTTCTTTTGAAATTTGAATTGATTGTGAATTGTATTGAAGAATGATTTAAGAAACAGTTTCTATTTGTAGATAGTAATTATGTCTGCAAGCCCAAGGAAAACTGATTTGAATAGTGACTTAGTGATGTCTGTTGAAGGACTAATCTCAACCATTATGCAAAGAAAACACCTTAGGAAGTATTTGATCTTAACCTTGAAGGCAGATAAGAGAAACCACAGCAGACTACTATATTTCATTGTGTTCATAAATCAGGATGGAACTAGCATACTGTAGCATATGATTCATTATTTTGTTTGATTCCCTTTTCCTCTTCTCAGTACATGTGAAGCCTGCCATCAACTATCAAATCATAATTACAACATGCCTCATAATTTCTAAGTAACTCTGTATCTTATCTGATGACTTGCCAGTTGTTTCATTTATAGTGTGCCATATTTTCATTACACTTGGCATGGCCAAAGCTCACCTATTTAAAGGGAAGCTGGTTTATCTCTAATTAACTCTGTATGATGGTTCTCTTTTTTTTTGCTCAGAGTTGTACAAACCATCTGTGCCTCTAATATATTACTCTTAAATAGTCCCTGAGAAAACTGTGTAATTTCTGAACATTTCTGTTTAACCTTCAGCCTTCTAGTAACATTTTCAGGTCATTTAACTCAAACCAGAAACTTTGAGATTTCCAAATCCGATTATCAAGAATTAAGTGCAGAAGTATATCTCTAAATAATAATAATAATTTCCCCCTTTGGTATTGGAGAAGTTTCTGAACAGACTCAGTGTCTATTTAAGTGCTAGATGCGTACAGATTAACATGGTCACCAGAGTTTAAACACTCAAATTTCAAAATAAGAATAAATAGTAACTTTCTTTTGTTGTTCATTTTTAGTTTGTTTATTTTAAAAGTTTTTTTAGTGAGAAATCACACTTTAGAAAGACTTATCTCCCATTTTCTCAAAGCTGAAGTAATATATCTTACAAAGACACAAGGAGAAAATACAAAGGACCGTAAAGCTTTTCCCTCATTCTCCACCTAACTGCCTTGCAGAAGAGTAAATATGCACTATGCTGAAAGACAGAATGTGCTTGAATACACCTCCTGGTAAGTACATACTGCCAGAGAATTTCAGTTTCAATGTCCTTGTTCACTGGTCTTATGGAAGCCAAGGATGTAGATGGCAGACCTATATTCGAGCTCATAGTTAAGCTGACTTTTTGACAAAATGGAAAGACAGAGGAAGGTATAGTGGAGGCAGAGTATGATAAGAGCCTACTAGCCATGATTCTAGACATGCTATTTTTTGTAACACGCCTTTGATACTGGATACCAACATCAGAGACAACTTCCAAAAGTAGAAGTACAGAGAACATGTTTTCCAGCCTTTCTAGAAGACTTCTTTAAGAATAAATTTTATTGTAATCACAACTGAAATCTTGTCCTTAAATGTTTAACTTTAAGCTTTCTAATATGTACTGCCCCTCTCCAATAAATATATTTGATATTTAATGTTATTGTATTCTATTTAGTTTCCTTTGACTGAAATAAACAGGCTATTGGCAATGGCTGTGAAAGCATGAACTGGATTAATTAGACATCTGTAAAAACTTTTTTGTCCTTTGGATGTTACTGTTTGGTTTTTTTCATAGATATGATGGCATTTCATAGAAGTAGTGCAGGGTACACTAAAAACAACAATGAAATATTAGAAATATTGCAGAACTAAATAGAAAATTATTATGTTAGTTATTAAGCTGAGGTTGTGCAACCTCTTTTCATGGTTCACTTTGAGTTATGGTCCAATTTAAAGATATTAGGGTTTTCCAGTGTTGGCAGAAAGATAGATCTTTCTGCACTAAAACCCTGAAACATCTAACTTTCTCGTGGGGGAAGTATTATTTCTCCATTTGTTATTGAAGTAGCCAACATAATACTTGAGAGTGATAATTCCAGGGTAGGGAATAAAATTATTTATACTTTCCCTGGTAAAGGTAAATGGATTAGCAGCATATAAATGTTTTATTCTATTGTGTCATGATATAAATATTTATGATTTTTCTGGTCAGATGGTGACACCTTTCAGTTACAGTTTTTATGGCTGTGAAACTCTCCACTCCAACAAAAGAGCCTGATATAGACAGAGGGAAAAAAGTTCACAGATATTATTTGTCACAGCTCATAGTGGGAGTCTACAGGTACAGGGGACTGACAGATATCCTCAGAATTAGGAAGAAGAAATATCAGCTATTTTCCCAGAGTTGTAAGCTGTGTCCATGACAGAATGGAAGACTATGCTGATGGGCAGATACGCTCAATGTCATATGCCAAAGCCAGGATTCTGGCTCCACCCAACATCTTCACCCTGGCTCTGGATTAGGAAGTTATGTGCATCTTCTCATTTTCTGCAAGTGTGAAGAAGTTGGATTTCTTCTGTCCCTAGGATCCAACTTCTGATTAACTGTAAATCTGGTAAAACCCATGATTTCATAGATGCAGAAAAAAATAGTTTTATAGCAATGGCCAAATGTGGAATGCCTTACCAAAGCATAAATAAGTGTGTTTATTCCTTGGTAACAAAGCTTCTGCTTGAAAAACTTAGCAACAACGTGATACATGACACCTGGCATGCCGTTGTCAGATGGGACACAGCTATACCAGAGGGGGAAAAGAATTTTGGGGCAGGAGTTAGCAGGGCTCATAGACCGGGCTTTAAACTTGTTATGAGGGGGGAAGGGGAGATAACTGGGCCTGTCAAGATTGAACCTGAGGAAAGCATGCCACGGTTTGAAGGAGG
>JAOQGH010000019.1:66807733-66818187 GCA_025769975.1 Gallinago jamesoni | reverse complement strand
GGTTGGACTCGATGATCTCAAAGGTCCCTTCCAACCACTAAGATTCTGTGATTCTGTGATTCTGTGATTCTGTGATATGTACTGCAACAAGGTGATTGAAAAGCAATACAACACATATTATTGATAACATTTCTGAAGGCAGAATAGATCTATTTCCATAGGAATATATATATAAAGACACACTTATACATTATAATATATGCTATATAAACCATTATATATACACAATATATTTATACATATATATTTATAAATACATATAATGTGTATATATATGTATACACATATATGTATATAAATATAGCTATATTTCACAGGCACAGTGTTACAATGAATTAATAAGTGCCTTTTTGTTAAATTAAGCCCTTTTTTGCTTGTGTTTGGTTTTTTGGTGTGTTTTATTTGGTAATGGGTTTTTATATTTTTCAGCTGTCTCCCCATCTTTTTTACCCACATTTTAAGAAGAGTGTAAGTTGGAGGAAACTGATTTTAAGCCTGGACTTTTTAAAAGACAATTTAAGCAGTTTACTTAATTTATCTTTCATCAGCTAAATAAGCATCACCAAAAATGTTGTGTCCCCTAGTGAGGAAGCAACTACTGTCAACCTGTCCTTCTTTTCATTCCTAGACATGATCTTATGCATAATTTGTGCACCCTTCCAGTTTTTCCTTCATGAGAAGGGGAAAGGTATTCTTCCAGCCACTCTTTTCTTTATACTTGTTATTAATTAGCGTATTCAGTACAGCTTAACTGACAACGTCTGATTTTAATATGGCAAGGCATCCCATTATAGGAAGAGCAATACACTGAGGTTAATGAAATCTCTCCAAAACATCTTGTTTTCACTTAGAAAACTTCCAAAAATGTTTAGCGTTGAACTTTATACTTAAGCAAATGACCTCCTTTTGCAGTTCAGTCAAGCATGAAGTAAAAAAAGACTGATCTCAGGGCTACTGAACATATAGTCTATTTAAGCAATAACCTCCTTGAAATCAGTCATTAATTGGTTTTGATAATTCTCTTAATTTGCCTCACAAGCGTTGTCAGCCATCTCTGATGAGCTGATCACCATCTGTGGCTACTAAAAATGACTACTTCAGCTTCAAAGAGACTGGGATTAAAAAGAGATTAAAAAAATCCAGTCCACTTTATTTATGTGGTTTCCCAAAGCAACATTTTATTGGGAATTCTTTCTGTCTTTCAATTAGTAGAATGGAACTGGGTCATAGACTGATCCTTTATTCTTAGTTAACAGTAAAGATATACCAAAATTTAGTCATATTCTTGTAGCTTTTAGAATACAAAACATAATAAATATAGTGCTACATTTTAGTGATCTGTTTGTTTCAGCCTATATGATTAAGTAAGAATGGAGATCTCTGGCATTCTGTTCTACTCAGTTGCAATCTTTGTGTATGTTTTTACCCCACCAGGAATTGTTCATGCAGTCTTAATACCAACATAGGTCCCTAGGAACACAGTTTGCTTTCTCTTGTGGTGAAAAAGTGTTATGCAAGGCTTTGGATCATAAACAACTGCCAGCTATATTTCCTTTTTAGCAGTATTTCTTCCTGAAATTCTTGGATTCTTAGTCATAAAAATGTTACAGTTTGATTTTCAGAAGTGCTTACCATTTTATATCATAAATTATTCCAGTATGCAAGAGTAACCTTCACAGAGAATGAGTCTTGCTCATTTTCAGCGTCTGTGGTATCTTCAAAAATCTTTAAGTGCAGGAAGAGGAGTCTAGGGCAGGTAGATGATGGTAAAGGAAAATGACTACCACTGTGAACAGTTAGGCTAAATTAATCCCACCTTTCAACTTCTTCAGATAAAATCTATTGGATAAACTCTTCCCCATATACACACAATCACATTATTTTTTCTTAACATTCCTCTAAAACCCTTATGACTATGCTATATTAAGTATACACTCTATGGTTAATATATTAAAATTTTCAAATCTCCACTTCTGTACCCTCTCTTAGGAATAATGTTAACACTTCTGTAAATACAAAGTCAAAATATTTGTCTTCAGTGACAGTGCAAGCACTGTAACTGTTTCTGCTCCAAACCAAGCTTCTCTTAAACAGCAGCAATAATTAAATACCTTCTGTTAGCACAGAATTTCTATTTGTCCAGAAAGACCAGAATACGTTTGCATGCAGGCGAAAACAATCTCAAAGATGACAGAATTATGCAAGAAAACCTTCTTTTACATGCACTTCTGAAAAGAAAAAACTGGAACATAGGATGTTTCTAAATTTCTGTTGGACATCTTTCAAAAATAATCAGAATAACTCTTGAGGAAGTTTAAATTAAACTGTATCTATTTCTACCTTATTTGATAAGAACAGAACAAGCGGAAAAAAAGTAAATAAAATATTAGCTGTGTGGTGTAAAGAAAAGCAAAAGTTTTTGGCTACCTCCTGGTATTGCTGCAGAGAAAAATGTCTGTAAGACACTTTCCTGACATAGCCAAACGAGAACTGTGGTCTTCTCTGAGGTCTCAGTCATCACTTAACATCCCTAAGATACTTTAATGATAAAGAATAAGCATGACAAAACAGCTCTATCATTTAACTGACAATAAAGATATACTCTTTCAGATCTATAAATAAAAACAGTGTAGGAAAATCTATCTCTTGTTTCTTAGGGTTACTGCTTAGATTATCAAAAAAGCCACCAGAGGCTTTAAAATATTGCATTCCTTTGGGAAACAAATATAACCAGAAATAAAAGAAAAATTGCATATCATACCTTGTCTTGTATTTTACAGATTTTTCAATTTTGTTTGCAATTCATAGTCAAATGAGCAATTATGTCTGTGAAATTAATCAATGTCAAACAGAGGTGTATGTTTCCTATATGTAATTTATTTGCTCTCAGATGAGTTGTATTTAGTATTCACCTCTATGTATTAATTGATTATGAACAGAGAAAATAACTTAGGAATTCTTTTAATTCCATTTCCACACACATTGACTTTTGGGCAGATCACTAGAGTTAATTAAACTCCCTCCATCTAATACGCTGTGTAGAACAGGGTTCTCCAATTCAGAGCATATTAAAGGAAAATATCAGATTCAGCTGTGTACATCTTTCACAAACCTCTGGATGATAATCATACAAGATTGTTTTCATGGCAACATGCTAGATATTTAATTAACATTGTAAATCTGATTACATTCTGACCTCCAAACCAGTCACCCATTTGCTAATTTATAATACAATTTGAAGATCGACTCATGTGCATGAAAAGTGCAGTTTTCACTGAAGCTCTTATTCCAGCAGGAGGTTCTAGGAAGGTTTTATGCTATAAAAGAAAGATCTGAAAATAATGTTTAAGTCTCCTGATATAAAAATGAGTAAGATTCTGTATTGTCAGACAGTTACATGTTCTGTATGTATCTTTGTCTCAAATAATTTTGCATCTTAACTTCTTCTTTTCCTCACCCTCTTAGAGAGTCAGTATGTATGAAGATGTAGAAACATTTTGAGTTGTGGTTTGTCAACTTTTAAAAAGAGGGGGATGAAATAATAATATATAAAAATGTGCCTAACTACCAATTGTCTGATTTGCCTATAATCAGATATAGTTTGTGTAGGTATTGAAACAACAGCATGTGTCAGTAAAGCGTAAAGAAATAAAGTGAGAAGTTTCTTAAGACATATTTTATATGTGCTCTAGACAAAGCCACCACAGTTACTACATACTGTTTGATCAATAATGGGTGCATAGATGGAAAAGATCTCACCTGTGACAAAAAGATTTGTAGGCTACTTAGTTAGGCCACTCAAACAGAGAAAATGTATTAAGACAAAATACTTTTCTTGTAGTACTCATACAGTATTACAGCTCTTGCATGACAAATCCAGTCTCATCCATGTACTGAAAATCAATCAGGTCAATTGTAAGAGAGTTTTCCAAACTTTTCTCTATGTTTCTTTCTTCAAAGCTTTTTCAATATTGTCAGCCTTCATCTGAGAAAGCTTAGTTAAAAATAGGCTTAGTCATGCCTGTCTTGTTAATTTATCTTGATGACTAGGCATACCTAAACTTTCTGCAAAACACGAATTGAACAATAACATTAATATCTCACTTATTATTACTATTCTTCCTTTTTATTTAGAGATCAAAAAAATTTACTGAGTACCACTGCAAAATCGGTACTTTTAAATGCTTTACCTTTACTTTTCACAGCCCCTGAATGAAGCTTAAAAAATAGGGATGACCTCATTATTGGTCTCAAGACAAACAAAAATTAGATTGTTCCTTGTTCTCAGCCATATCTTTATTCTGCATCTTGAATACTTGGTCCAAATACACAACACAATGTTTTGCCCTTGGATTTACTCTGCCAACAGGTATGACAATCCTTCATTATCAGGACATCCCCTTGAAATTGCTTTACATTAAGCGTATGAACAATAATTGCAAGAACACAGTTATTATGCACACAGTAGGCAAATTGGGCTATTCATAACCCAGCCATCTATTAATCACTCTGTTGAGAATGCAAAGTTCTAGAGGAATAGGAGGTTAGGCCTTATCTGTACTAAGATATTTCAAACATCATTACATTGGTAAAAATTTTATAAGTTTCAGATGTGCTACAAAAGCACATAGTGACCATGTCTGAGTTTGTTTTGGTTTGAACATGGAGGATAGAAATTGTAAATTAATTCCACTAGCATAATTTAAATGGCAATATTTCTGTAATCAAGTCCTTATGGCTCATTTTGACATGTGGCTAATGAGTTCCTGGGTCAAAATAAACTACTGTATCTCCATCTAAAGTAAAGCTAGGCTGAATTTTAGGGACTGAGCATCTGGCTTCTCTAAATTCCAAGTTATTTTTTACTGGAATGCAGTGCATATTTTATGGTGAAGAGGACAATTCCATTTACTGCAATATTTTTATTATAAACAGGATACTGTTTGATAAAATGTTGCATTCTTCAGATTGATAACTAAACAGCAAATCCCAGAGAGTTGGACAGTTCTGTGTAAATTAATACTAATTCTACCTTTTATAAAAAAAAAATAAATTAAACATAAATCATACCATAATTGGCAAACAATGCGCTAAATTTGCAGTACTATACTATAGTGTTCCTTACTTCTTAATGTGTCCATTTGGAGATGCAGAATATTTGGTCAATGTATCCATAGTAAGGAAAATCTGAGCCTCTCAAAACAACAATTTTGTGCTTTTTATGAATCATGTATAGATCATCATTAAGGGTTTTTTTATTATCTACACAGAAATTAGCCCAGAAAAAAAAATAAAGTCATTATCATAAATATATTATTAAAGCATTAATAGGATTAAGCAGAGTGTGAACCCTGGGATGTATTATTTTTATAACATAGGCTAATGTTTTACTGAGCAATTGTTGGATCCTTAATTAATAATAATGTTCATGCTTTTCTCTGAAACAGTACTTTCATTTTAAATCTTCTGGACTGCGTATAGAAAATTTGCTTCTAAGCCTAATCACTGATAATGTGCAGACATCTTTCAGGAACTATATTTTATTTAAAGATACTGTGTATTGAAGTAGAATTATGGAAGTTTTTGCTTTCCGTGCTTTCCTTTACAGTCCTTATCATGAGCCATGAAATAATAAAATCATATTCCATATTCAATAGTACCACAATATTGGTATTACTCTTGTAATATAATTTTTATTTGAATCTTGGAATGAGTTTTTTCCACCCAAAAAGGTACATTATACTTTAGGAGCATGGTCTGGGAAGATAAGCTTCTCAAGCCCAAATAGAAACGCTATAATAGTACTGCCTGATAAGCTTTCCTATAAGAATGCAATGTGATTTATTTATGGTAATTAGTTCATTTACTTAGAACAATGTGCTGTCTGCTCCAGCAAAAATGAGCCACTGTCTGCCCTTCACTTGTGCACAGTCCCTGTGATCAAGTGTATGGTGTGATGCCACACATAAGGGAAACTGCCATGCACCACTCAATGTCAAGGGGCTGCTACCAACTCATGATGAAGGTGGCAAGCAAGGAATGCATCATGCTATTGACAAATGGATGCTCAGGTTTATCAACTTTCCGTCTTTTTCTTGGTTGCATTTCCCTTTCCATAACCTCAGTACTACCATATGGATCACTTCCCTGTTCTTCAGTGCTCTTAGTTCACCATCTTGCTCTACCATCATGCTGGGTAATGCTTTAGAATAGTAGTATCACAAGGAAAAGGAGTAGCTGGTTGCATCGATGAAATCTAACTAATGATTTTCCAAAAGTTTGTGTGACTTGTTTTGAAAACTGGAAATAAAGCTATGTATTCATTTTGGTAATGTTAATTTCTGAAAAACAAAAGTTTGACAGATATATTTTGAATTTATTTGATGCTGGTTGGCATGCTTACTGGGTAGATATTATTTTTTTCCCAGTCATTATTATAACATTCAAAATAGCATAGTCAACCTAAATTTTCACAAAAAGCTTTGACCAACAAATTTTCTTTTTGAAATATTCCTACTGATTTCTTGAAATGTATGAAACATTCCTTCACCCTTCTTCCCTCCCATATGAAAAGAAAATCACAGAATCACAGAATTGTAGGGGTTGGAAGGGACGTTTAGTGATCATCTAGTCCACAGCATGGTCACCCAGAGCAAGCTGGACAGGAACACATCCAGGCACATTTTGAAGATCTCCACAGAAGGAGACTCCACAGCCTTTCTCAGCAGTCTGTTCCAGTGGTCTGTCACCCTCAAGGTAAAGAATTGTTCCCTCATGTTCAGACAGAACTTCCTGTTTTCCAGATTATCTCTGTTGCCCCTTGTCCTGCCACCAAGCACCACTGAGAGGAGCCTCACCCCATCCTATTGACACCTGCCCTTTAGATATTTATAAGCATTGACAAGATCCTCTCTCAGCCTTCTCGAGGCTAAGAAGACCCAGATCTCTCAACCGTTCTTCATATGAGAGGTGCTTCATTCCCTTGATCATATTCATAGCGCTCCACTGGACTCTTTCCAATAGTTCCTTGTCTGTCCTGGACTTGAAAGCTTGGAACTGGACTCCAGATATCACCTCACCAGGGCAGAGTGGAGAGGGAGGATGGCTTTCCTTGATCTGCTGGTTACACACTTTTCAATGCATCCCAGGAGAACATTGGCTCTCTTGGCCACCAGGGCACATTGCTGTCTCATGATCAACTTGTTGTCCAACTTGTACCAGCGTGAGGATTATTCCTCCCTAGGGGCAGAACCCTACACTTGCCCTTGTTGAATTTCATTAGGTTCCTCTCTTCCCAGCTCTCCAGCCTGTCCAGGTCTCATTGAATGGTGTGTCACACAGTCTTCTGGTGTGTCAGTCACTCCTACTTTTGTGTCATCAGCAAACTTGCTGAGAGTAAACTCTATTCCCTCATTCAGGTCATTGATGAAAATATCGAACAAGACTGGATGTAGTACTGACCCCTGGGGAATACCACTAACTACAGGCCTCCACTGGACTCTGCACTGCTGATAACAACCTTTCAAGCTCTGCCATTTAGCCACTTCTCCATCCACTTCACTGTCCACTCAGCTAACCCACACTTCCTAAGCTTACCTATGAAGATGTTATGGGAGACAGTGAGAAAAGTCTTGCTGAAGTTGAGGTAGAAAATATTTGCCATCTCCCAGTCAACTGGAACCTCCCCATTTAGCCCAAACTGTTGATAAATGATGAAAAATGGCTTGGTGAGCACTTTAACAACTCCCACAGTATATTGTATAGATCCCATCCAGTCTCATAGTCTTATTTGCATCTAAGTTGTGTAGCAGTTTGGAGGGTTTGCTCCCTTTTCCTGTCTTCCAGCTTGGAGGGCTGGGTACCCCGAGAACAATTGGTCTTACTGGTCTCATCAGTTCAAACTGGGCAGAAATGTTCCAGGTCTCATTTATCTGAGCTGTGCTTTGTGGTAGGTTTCATCTTGTAGTGTCTTCAATGATAACTTACTAGTTATCTCCTAGCTGCCAGGGAGAAATACTTTCTTTTTAAAAATCTAATTCACTGAATCACTGACCTTTGTTTCCCTTTTCATGTGGGCTTGGTTCTTATTTAACTTTCACTGTGTTCTTCCCTTCTTTTTCCACACATTATCATGTATGTTAATGTTGGGTTGAATTAAACACTGAGCAAAGTGGTGGATGACTTACTTCGTTGACACTAACAGAAGAGTATTTAAGCAGTTTTAGAATGAACAAGGAAAAATCCGGACAAAGACAAAACATTTATGGAACACTACGATCTAAGAAGTCTATTTTGCATGTTACTTAGGTATTTGTATTGGAGGTTTTGAAAATACAAACCCTTATCCTTACCTAAGACTCCATACACAACATTCAGTGAAAGCAACACAGTCTGAAAATAATCAAAACCTAAAACATGCTTGGTAATTACATTATCCTTCTTTCTTCTATGTATGACTTAAGGCCATAATTCCCATACCACATTTCATTCACCCTTTCACCATTAGAAATCCCTTCAAAAGAATTTACAGCAGGAGAGATGAGAAATTTGGGATTTTTTGCCTAACATATCACATCCCAAATTTGTAGTCTAACATTACATATAAAATATAAGAAATTTCTCCTGGGGAAATAGCTTCATCATCATTAACAACAACAACAAAAAGGTTTAATGCTATCCTTCTCTTTCTCTTATGAACAGGAAAGAATTAATAATTTCATTGATGATAATTACAATTACCCGTCATTAGTTATCATGGCATTACATGGAGACCAGACTAGAAGATCAGTTCAAAATATAGGTAAATTTTTTTTTTAGTTAAAGAAATATTCATTATGCTGATCTCAGAGCTTGAGTGTCTTTTATAATGTTCTTAGATGTCCAAAAGGAAAAAAAAACTAACATGTCTTGATACCTTTAAAATTACTTTTCTTTTAAAAACATTCTTAAGAAATTCCATAGAAGGAGAAAAATCTGTCTTAAAAAAGGCTAAATTTGCTGATATAAAACAGTTCAAATCTGTCTACTGTAATCCAAATGTGTGTATATGCTTTGAAATATACAGCTATAATCTATGAATCCATTATAAATTCTTCTTTAAAAAACCAAACCAAAACCAAAACAACCCCCCAAAAAAACAAACCAAAAGCCCCCAACAAAAACCAACAAAAAAACAAAGGTCTCTCCTTATTGCAGATGTCTGATTTCTATCATCCAAATTGCCATCACCAACAGGAGTAAGTGGGTGGTGTGACTTAACAAAATTGGAGAACCTGCTTAGGAAGGCTGGGCGGCAGCTGACCAGATGGGAGTACTGTTGAAGCAGATGTTGCAGTCCCAGTTGCTCTCCTCAGTAATATAATTGCCTGGAAAAGACCTCACTGCTAACACAAGCACCCAAATATCCAGTTTGTTCGTCCAGGGGGCCTACATTTCAGTGCAGTGTAGCAGTTTTTCACAGAAATATCCACAAAGGCTTCTTGCCTATATGTTCATGACAGGAAGACCTGTAGAAACTTATTTCTACACAGCACTAGTAGGATAGTTTTGTTATCACAGAGCATGAACCACGCTAAAATTCATTTTGCTTTTTTGATTTATGACTTAGTCAGAACTTGCAGATGGTATTAATTCAATTTAACTTTCCTCTCATTTACTGCTTTTATTGTTATTTTTACTGTTAAATACCAAATCTTACTTTCTTATTGTAAACATTTCAAGTGTTATCACTCGTCTGCATCAACAGTTTTAGATAAGGTTGTAGCATAATTGCCATATGCATAAAATTAATGATGATTTATTTATTCACAGTAGTGGTGTTTTAATTAGTGACATTTGCATAATTGTGGCTCTAGATTCCTTTTTAAATGGCTTGGTAACTGCAAGTAATTATGACCCATTTTTATTTGCCGATTAACTAAGTCTTCTAATTTAGAGAAACAAAAAACAGTTTATTTTTTCTGTTGTGACTTATTTTTTCAGAGTGACTTACAACTTTCCTGTCTTCATTACTCCATACTTCAATGTTTCAGATTGTCCCAAGCCTGCAAGATAACATCATTGATGAAAGATACAGGTGTACATCAAAAGGAATATATTAACTTATTATATTATTGTTGTTGTTATTGTTATAATATAAAATATAATTTTCATATGTTTATTTATATGATGTTTACATGACTTAGATTAGATTAGATTAGATTAGATTAGATTAGATTAGATTACTTTGTTAGTTTCCAAGCATTCAAGTATAACTTCACAGAATCACAGAAGCACAAAATCATCATGGCTGGAAGGGACCTCTGAGATCATCGAATTCAACCACAAAAAAAAAAAAAAAAAATTCCCCCCCAAAACACCCCACCATATCATACCTACCCACAAACCAATAATCTTGGGCACTAGAGCATGCCCTGAAGAGCCATGTCTACACATTTCTTAAATACCTCCAGGGA
>JAOQGH010000019.1:66747561-66807633 GCA_025769975.1 Gallinago jamesoni | reverse complement strand
CTCCCCTGATGCAACTTTAGACCATTTCCTCTGGTCCTGTCATTATTCCCTTGGGAGAAGAGGCCAACACCCACCTCTTCTTCAAACTAAACATGCCCAGTTCCCTTAGCCCCTCCTCATATGATTTGTTCTCTAAACCCCTCACCAGCTTGGTGGCTCTCCTCTGGACATGCTCCAGCACTTCAATGTCCTTCTTTAGTGAGGGGCCCAAAACTAAACACTTGAGGTGAGTACTTGAGTACCTCACCAGTGCCGAGTACAGAGGCACTATGACTTCCTTATTTGTGCTGGCCATGCTTTTCCTGATACAGGCCAGGATGATGGTGGTCTTCTTGGCCACCTGGGGACACTGCTGGCTCATGTTCAGCCAGCTGTCCACCAATACCCCCAGGTCCTTTTCTGTTGGGCACCTTTCCAACCACTCTTCCCCAAGCCTGTAGCATTGTCTGGGGTTGTTGTGACCAAAATGCAGGACCCGGCACTTGGCCTTATTAAACCTCATCCCGTTGGCCTTGGCCCATTGATCCAACTTGTCCAGATCCCTCTGTAGTGCCTTCCACCCCTCAAGCAGAACATACCCCCACCTAGTTTGGTGTCCTCTGCAAACTTACTGAGGGTACACTCAATCCCCTTACCTGGATCATTGATAAAGATATTAAACAGGACTGGCCCCAAAACTGAACCCTGAGGGACACCACTGGTGACCAAATTCATTGAATAGCAGGAAGTCTCTGGTGTGAAATAACTCTTAAAGCCTTCAGAGAAAAGGTTTTTTAATTATATACTCACTAGTTACAAGTGAGCAGGAATTATTTGGGAAAAAAAATCAGGGAACAGATGGGGAATCAGAAAACAGTGGAGAAAAAAAAAGGTAACTACACAAAGAGGAGCAAAATTCTATGAATTTCTGGACAACAACATTGGAGAAAGGGGCAATAATAAACAGTAGTGTCACATGAATGCATTATGATAAAATCTTTGTCTACCTTGAAACAATGTTAGCCTGTAATACAGCAACATTTCATTTCCGTAGTACAGCATTATGCTTTCTTCCGATGTAAATCCACTTGGCAGAGCATTGTAGAAACAGATAGAGAGGTTTTAGGGACAGGAGAACAATTAGAATATATTTGAAGACTCACTCAAAGCTTTGTCTTTCATGTTAATTTCTATGACAGTGTGAAGGCAAGAGCAGAAACTGGGCTTTAAAACAAGGTAAACTTTAGTGTGTAACCAGATGATTCTTTGACAAAGGCAAACATGCTTCTCCTTTCCTCCTTCATTACTGCTGCTAGGAAAGAAAGAAATGGATGTGGCAGATGATAATGAGGTCAGGCACTCCTCACCTCATGAGTCCTGCATTTGCTGACTTGCACTCCTTATCTACTGTCTTCAGCAACACAGACTGGTTTAATAGCTCAGAATTTTCAGTTTAATCTCTACACAGATAGAACCAGGATTCATTTATGAGTAGTCTAATAGTCTGGAAATCATTGCACGTGAATATTTGCTGGCCTTCTATCAGACTTTTTACACCTGTGATTAAAATAAAAATTCCCAGAGCACATATTATCCCTTTCATTCGCTATAGTACAAACATGTGACAACTTCTATTTTAGAATGAAGCGGATAACTCAGAGATTGTTAGTAATAGAATCATATTCATATTAGTGGCAAATAAAATATGTAGACCCATTGGTCTCAAGAAAAACAAAACAAAACAAACCATCCGAAACAAAGCCCACAAAAAAACCCCCAACAAATCAAAACCAGTAACTGAACAATTTTACTGACTAGATGGTATGAACAAGTTCTATTCTCATAAAGCTGAGGGGTGTATGATCTATTTAAGGAGTGTAATGTATGTTTTCTTCAGGACAAGCCAAGTCCTAGATCATGGCCAAAAATAGTGCAACCATTCATGTTCAATGGATTTGAAAGTTGAAAAGAGTTCCTGCAACAGCAAACAAGGAAAAGAAACTGGATTGAGAGGGATACAGGTGAAAGAAGTTGTCTCTCTTTCAGCAGAGGAGGATATCTGTGCCTCTGGTTTATATTTTATCTGTCATTCCAGTCTCAAGCTACTACTTTTCCAGCCACCCGGCTGTGAAGTGTCAGTTTTACAGTAGTTTGCAGTGTCAACCAAACAATTACACCAGTTTATGTCATCTTATTGCTGCACACAGAAATGCAGTGCACCTTACACAACTTAAAGAGAGGAGGCTTTCTATGTAGGCACTGTTAATTGCACACAAATAATTTATGCTGCTACTCTTAATTAGCCTGCATTCAGAGTAAAGTTTTATGATGAAAATCAAAGTCTTACATCATTGTTTATTAGATTTTAATCATTTACGTCTATACTCAGACTGCAACTTGTGCAAATACATTATTCAGGGAAAAGAAGCTTATTTCTATTTCCTCATTTCAGAGACTTGATTATTTTTCCTTTCTCTTCAGTTCACATTAGTTTGTTATTATATTCATTAACACATTGCCAGAACTCAGGAATTGAAACATCCATTAATCAAGAGTTCTAATAGAACATTAAACTATGCATGCACTGAAGAGAAAACTTTGCAGCTAACTTGTTTATTACAATCTAAATTAAGTGATTTGCTAGCTAGGGCCATGCTCAATTCCTTGTGAGAAGAGAGGAAGGAAGAGAATACCAAAAAAAAATGGAGCCTCAGGTCCTTCGAGACTAGCAAGTCAGACTTGTTACATCCCTGGAAGCCACCAATGTTCTGACACTAACTACAGGAAAGTAAAACTTTCTTCCCCAAGAACAGACCATTCATAGATAATCACACCACTCTATGTGAGATTTCAGTCTTGTGACATAAGGATTTTTAAAGAACAGTATTTAAGAAATTTCTGCTACCAATGATATATTCTCTTTTTCTTCTGTTTTTGTATTTCTCCTTTTCCCTTAATCGTAGAGTGCTTGATTCTGCACACAGAGGTCAACAGCACTCTGAAATACCAAGATAACAACCTGTTTAACTATAAAGTGTAACCTGTGCTATGATACAATAGCTCTTTTAACTGGCTAGTTGCACAGACTCCTTGCAAAAGTTCTGAAGTCTTTATCTGGTGATTTGGGTAGGAGACCATTTACATTTGCCAACAACTTGGACCCATTTGAGGACTGCTGCCTACCAATGCCATGTACCCTTCTCATCTTTTTCCCTTTTCCTCCAAACTCATTGTGACATTGACCAGGTGGGTTTAGGAAAGAGTCTACAATTTAGCACTTAAAACTGCTTAAGCAACTCAGGATAAGCATCCCTCATGATTTAGCCCTGCCGGCTATAATTAGAACTGAAGCAGTGAGCTGTGGCTTGCTGGCTGAACACTCCAACTCAGTGTTAACTCTAGTATATAACTATGAATTAGACCTGCAGAAAGCACAATGTGAGTAGCATAGGAATAGAAGAATCCAGCATGTTGGATTCACGTGTGCTTATCCCCAAAATGAAAATCTGTTGTGGCAAACCACCGTCATGTTTTCCAATAGTATATCAAGAGGCACCTGAATCAAGAAAGGAGAAAAGCATCACTATTTCCTGCATCACTTCAGTTCCTTTTCTTCTGTTAAGATTATAAATCCAAATGGATGCAGACTAGACTCCGTATAAAAGTCTAAAGAACTACTATTTTGCTGTGATGTACTTCGTATTGGGGAGGACAGGAGGGGGGCAGAATCTACAACAAAATTTTTTAACAATCATATTCTGTATGTCTGTGACCAGTGACTGCATAAACACAAATCCTTCACAATTTCTTTTTCCTGCCTTATGACAACAGTCTGTCTTTTTCTAAAGTATATCTTCCTTACTTTTACTCATGCACTGAAATGCTGTTTTTCTGAAGACTGACTGCTATTATTTAAGCCTTCTTTCAATGCTCCATTTTTAATGCTGTTTCAAAATAAATATTTAAAAAAAAAGATTGAGATATTTCAAATATATTTTATTGTAGAGTCTGGTCTGTCTTGATTTGAAAGAGGAATGTAAATTAAAAAGGGAAATATAGCTATTCTTTACAAAAGCTTTCAAGTTTTGAGCCTTGAAATCTCAAGGTCTTTTAGTCTATCAAAATACCATGGTATACACAAATACCATGTGAATAGCATATGTCATTTAAAAAGAAAGATACCACTAAAATGGATTCCTAATGTCTTGCAACAGATATAATCCAAAGAAACCCTATAAAATGGTTCACAAATGCTTTTACTGTCACACTGTAAATTCTTAGGAAGAATGGTATGATACTGTATTACATTGATAAGGCAAGATAAATGTATATCAGACTGAAATGCAATAATCTCAAATGCTGCTTTTCATGGTTAGGCAGATCTGTGAACCTTGATTGCATGTGACAATCGAGTTTGAATTATTGTTATTCAGTAGACGTTCTTGTGCCTTGTACACTGCTATTACACTAATATAGCGGTCATTAGGTCAAGACTCTAAAACACATATACAATTTAGTTATTTTGTAAACAGTCCAGAATAAAAACTTTGAGGAGTGCTATGTTTTTGGTTTTCTGAACACAAAGTGGCTGCACATTACAAAGAAGACGGGAGTTCCTTTGGTATCACTTGAAGGCTTAAGAAGATTAAAAACTCTGAAGCATTTACAAAATCAGTATGGAAACAACAAAGCAACAAAAAGAATTAAAGAAAATGTTATCTCAGGGAGTGGTACTGTTTGATTATTATGATGATTAAAGGAGACTGTGCATAAAATTATTTTTTTAAATATTTTTAAGGTTTATCTATATCAGGCTCAATCCAACTGAATGTTTATTAGGCTCAATCTAATCTCTTCACTGAAGCTCAGCCTAGCCACCAGTAAACATATTCCTCCTTGATAAAGGCACCACAACACGAAAAGTTATGTATATGTGATCTGTGGGGAGGGAATGGGTGGAGAAATAAGAAGGAAAAGGTAGAAAACCTCTCAAAAAAATAGTGGGAGAAAGGGCTGAATTCATTCATATTTTCTCTATTATCTTTTTTCCTTGAAAGCAAAGCACAGCTACAGTACAACAGGGTTGTCTGTGGTAAGGGCATTTACACAAAAGCTGAATCATTGGGATTCAGCTTCAGTTCTTCTACACCTGCCACATGGCTTTGAGAAGGTCCAGTGCACAAATTATTGGCAATAGCATGGAGCTGGCAGCTGCAGCTTTTCTGTTTTAACTAAAACACTTTAAAATCGCAGCTGAGTCCAGCCTTTACTCCCATAAAATACTACAACAAATGGCAGGGCCCAATAAACTATGATGAAAGAAGGAAATAAGAAATTAAGACAGTAAAGGAAAGGAGATGGCAAATTATGTTGGTGAGAAAAGGGTAAATCTAACAGTAAGCTGAAATGATAGTAGAGATAAGTAAAAAAGGGTTGAAGCATGAGAATGAAGGAAGGATTTTAGGTATCACTGGCCTGTGGATCAGGCCCTTTACCTTTGCCCAAGAAAAAGAACCCTAAAGTAGAAGTCTCGAATTTTTTATTGTTCCAGCTGGACCTTCTTGGTGGGGACTTACAGGCGGAAGTGTTTGGCTGAGCAGGTATGAAAGTGGTCTCACTCTTTCTCACCTGGAAAAGGTGGGAAAGTAGGAGACTTTCACACTCCAAGGTCAAAAATGGTTATACAACTCTTATTATTTTCATAACTAAGTTTTAGGATGTCGTCAAGCATCTATAGAAGACAGCATACGTCCTGTTTGGAGAAAGGGTAACAATTTATTTGAGTTGAGATATATAAATTATATTAACATATAAATTTGGCAGTGGTAAACGGTTTTTCTCCCACAAGTGTATCACTGTGTCAGAAGCTCTTGTTCTTACTGTTTGACAGTATTATGCCAAAGGCACAGTGAATATACGAATATGCAAATTTAACAAACAGAAAAAAAAAACCACCAAACTCCCCAAACACCAGAAAAGGTAAAAAGCAAGCCTATAACCTGCTGCTAATTTTACCAATGGATGTTGCTTGAAAAACATGAGAAGAGTAGCATAGTTAGTTGTGTTCAAGTGAATATGGATCAAACCAGAAAGGAGCAATACATCTAGCACAAGCAAAACAGTGTGAGGTTACAGGTCAGTTACACAAATGCAATGTCCTGGTAGAGTGCAGGAAGATAATAGGGAGTCTGGATGTTTTGCTACACACGGATTTCTGTGTGTAGACATATATATAAATGCCATTTTTTCAGAAGAATCCAATATCCACAACTGGAACTAAGCAGTGTAAACTTTTATATAACTGCTTCAACTGTGTCCTGGTTTGAAGTAAAACTGAACCAATTTTGTGTTCTGTAATTTTACATTTTATTTAGGCCTCCTCTAACTCTCTGAAATTAACAGCATATTGCGGAGAAAACTTCTCGTTCTCAGAATGATAAGGCCAATGTTTGTGATAAATGCCAAAGAATGGTATGCAGAGAGGCCGGTGCTTATACTTATTGCTATAACAACCGAGGTCAGCCAATTTTCATTATTTGCCCCTCGGAAACAGAAAAACATAGAGGGGTCACTCCTGTGGGGAGGAGTGGACAGGACAGGTGACCCAAACCTGACCAACTGGGGTATTCCATCCCATCTGCATCATGCTCAGTATAAAAACTGAGGGATCAAAGGGTCAATCTCTTCCTGCAATGGCCGACGTCCAAAGAGGACCGTGTCTGCTCATCTGCCTTTGATCCTGATCTGTGTGTTCCTGATTCTGGAACCCAGTTCCCATCCATTGCTGAGTCCAGTCTGGGACTTCCCGAGTGCCTGCCAGTGATGGGACTGATATCCTGGGAGCTTGATACAGTTTGTATATATTGTATCTATTTCATTATTTTCTTCTTTTTTTTTTTTATTTTAATATTAATTCTTCATTAAAGTAGTTTAGTTCATTCTAAACTTCTGAATCTCCTTATCTCTTCCTCTCCTTTCATTTGGGGGGAATAGTGGGAGGGCCATCTGTCGGTCCGGTTGCAGTGATTTTGACTGAAACCATGACAAACTGAAATGAGTGCTAAAGAAACAACTTGCAGACTTTGGTGTATGTAACAGAATGGGGTGGATAAATTTGCTCAATGCTTTGTGCTTTTCAGAAGCATGACAGAAAAATCCAAGCACCTTTTTAATGCAGGAAAAAGGTATACAAAAGAATCATGATGACTCAGACAGAGGACTTGCTTAAATAGTTTCTATAGGCTAGGGTATGCCTTGAGAATACTTGGCAGGGAAGGAGATGGAAAAATCTCATTATAGCCTAAGCCTATAAGGCTCGGAACTAAGAATAAAAAAGATCATAGGGTCAGTTCTTCAGAAGCATGATATAAAACATAAATTGGAAATACCTCTATGTGGATTTTTATGAAAATATTTACTTTCTGTAGTAGAAATTCAGATAAAATGAACATATTTGAGACTGCAATGTTTAAATTTTAAGTATAGCCTGTGTGGTTGCCATTTTATCACCATTGTAGTGCATTTGTTTTTTTTTCCTTTATCATTTATCCTTTACCACCCACTGCATGTACTATTTCATACTATTGTACTGAATAACAGATTTAATGAGTATTAAAGTTCATTCTAAATGCATCTAGTAATAAGGAAGATAGGTTTTAGTGGGGGAGAAGGACTGGAACATGGTCTGTGTTTTCCTTGGAAAGGAAGAAGAGAAATATCTAATCACTGAGACATAACATAATATCCAAAATTCCTTCCATTTTAAGTTCTATATGTCAATTACGTGGTCTACTTAACAAAGGTTAATTTTCAGTTTCTTCAGCATGTGTCTGCATAAGCTACAGGCACAACCATGTGTAGAAATAATCTGTTCACACTCATGCCTTAATTCTGTACAAACCAAATAAACAAGCTACACCTGAACCACTTTTAGGAATTCACTTCAATGTTTTCAATGTACCATCCAGACCTAGAATTAAAAATTTCACAGGTGGGAACTGCTGGGCATTTACTATGATTGTATGGTATCTGGTACAGGATATATCGAATATAGGTGGCAAACCCTTCTACTGCATGTGGATTATTCTGCTTATAACTACCTTCATCCTCAACTAAGTTTTTTTTTCTGTGACTGTAGGTCGATTTTATTCACCCTAATCAAATACTGTTTCACACTAATTGTTCATTATGATTTCAGAGTATCTTTACAACAACAGATTTTCAAATTATATGATTTTCAACTTTGTCTTAATTGCCAAAGTTAAATTAATTGTGGATTAAGATACCTTAGCTGAGATGATGACATACAGATTTAGTATTCTTTCAATAAGACAGTTATTAATATTCATTAGATAAGCCTCATGATTGCTTTGCAGTATGACATTGATAGATAAGTGTATGTCACGGGTTGTTGGAAGGTAAACAAAATAAAACATCTAGTGGATACCTTTTAAGGTGTAGTACGTGACGAGCACGCAGTCTTTTCAAGTGGATAAGGTAGTACCATGGTGACAATGCTTTTTAATTCCCCTCAATTTTCATTTCATTTGAAATCTGATTTTCTATACTAAGTATTTATCTTACTGTTGCATTTGAGACATTACTTTTGTCATTTCTTAAGGAAACAAAATTGAGAACTTAATCTCCTTATTTCTTAGGGGAACATTGTTATTTACTGAAAGGTATTGCTTTGATCAGTTTAGCATGTTTCATTGCAGTGGGATGAACCCCATGGAGCTGAAGCAACACTGAATATAAATTCTGCTATCTAGAACCTGAGCAACAACACTGAAACAGCCTTCCCATTTCTCTCGCTGCCACTGTGCATAACAAGTCAGGAAGGATCAAGAGCAGTGTCCAAATCACAGATGACTCTATCTAATGCACTTAGATGACGGCTTATCATGCGTGAGCTATAGCACAGCCCGTTTCAACAGGACCTGAATGCAAAGAGAGGTTAAAATTGGATTGGTCTTACAGAAATGAGAGATCAATGTTTCTCCCACACAGAGCAACGAGAAAAATGAGCTCTGTGAAAACAGATGGGGTTGGGGTGGGGAGGAGGTCGAACTCAGAGATATTGTGAGATTATACAGTGACTGTCTTCTCAAGGGGACACAAGCATGTCTTAATTCTACTCCAGCATCAGACTGAGAAATCATCACAAAATATTTTTTTTTCTGATTTTCAATGTTATAAGAAAATACACAAATTTCCTCTCAGGGGTAGTAAGTTGGCTGTTCTGAGATGTTAGAGATGTGTACTATTGTCTTTGTAACTGTCAAAGACTCTCCGTCCAAATTAGAATTAAATCATTAGCGGATTGTAGATGATGTGAGGTTGATGTTTGAATGCTGCCCAGGCATGAAACTCTGCATGATACTTCCATCTGTAAATCTGGTGATCAGGAATGCGTATTTAACCCTGATAATGTTAGTATTTATTTACAGTCACTTGCACTTCTAGGAAACACAGATAGGAGTATAGGACGAATTAACTGTGACTAATAACAGCAAGAATTTGGTGAATAGTTTCATCTTTCACCAGTTTAACTCTGTGAACCTAGGCTTCAAAAATTATAATGCTTTGATTCTCCCACTGCTCTAACAGCCTTGTAAAACAATGAAATAACCTCCAGATAGTTGTTAAGAATCTACATGTATTTTCTGTTTCTTTGGGGGAAAATATTCTTTTTCTTTCCAACATAAGAAAAATGCAAAATTCTGACAGGGAGGCATACAGCCAAACTGCAGGCATACGTATGTCGTATGTTTGTAGTGGTTTCTCCTCAAAAGCTCTAAGCTCAGTACTGTTTAAAATACCTTTCATCCTTTGAAGATCTGTGCTCTGAGTTTTCGAGTTAAGTATATTTTTAGCCACTTTGTGGCTTTCCCTAGTAAACACTCCTACAAATCATCTCCTGAGCAGAACAAACTACTTGTGATGTATGCTGCAAAGCCCAGTTTTAAGTTATTTGTTAAGGCTCCCGTAGAAGCCCTGTGACAGAACTGCCACAAGACATTGCTCAGCTGCTTCAGCTGAAGCATCATTCTTTCTCCTTGCTTCCCTCATGAGGCTGAAGAGGTGGTTGCCATATTCACTCATAAACACTGGGTTATTCAACAAGTTAACCCAAAGTAATATCCTCCTGGAGTGAGAAATTCTGATGTATTCTTAAAGCAAGGCAGCCTAGTTAAACTAAATATGAAAAGGGCGCAGTGATAACTGGATTGTGTGTAAAAACTGCATGACAAACTACACCAGCAAGATAGATAGTACTGCTTTTCTGCTTTCAAATAATTTTCAAACTTCTGAGTACTTTGATTTATACTCTTAATTATTAAGTCTGAATATTAAAAAAGTAATGGAACTTAGAAAGAAATAGATGGAGAATATCTTACATTGTTGCTTTGATATAGATGTGCCTGAAAATTTCTCACATCTTACAACACATCATAGTCAAAAATCCAGTAAACCACTGGGAAAGTACTAAATATAAGAGTTCTGCTAGTACTGAAAGTACTGCAATATGTATTTGTTGTTTATATATATAAAAATGCAGTTTTCCAAAAGCAATTACACCTTTCCATAATCTTTCTTTCTTTAAATATTTATAGGAGTGAATATGCATCATTTCCAATTAACTTCCCTGGGTTACAATGTTTACAGGAAAATGCTAAATGCTGCAATATCCGCAGCAATTTCATATACATATCACATTTTAATTTCAGAGTGCAATTTTCTGTCACTATTTATTTGTTGCATATTTATTTTTTTAACAGTTCTTTTTGAAAATGTGGAATTACATGTATTCGTTCATAAATATATTCAAAATCTATAGGTGGACCTCAAATAAGAGTATTTTAAATAGAAATAAAGATATTAGAGTCATTACTAGATAGTGTGGAATGTATGCTTCTGGAGATAAACTTTATTGCCAACTATCTGCCTAAAGAGGCATTTCTGCTGCTAACTGGACAAGAAGAGGTGTGTTTTGATGAGCTAAATAGTGAGCTATGGGTGCAAAATATAAGTATAAATTACACAGCACCTCCAATCCCCAGCAAGGAAGAATCTATCTCTGTAAAATGGGGGAAGCATTATTGGATGCACTGGGATAAGTCTGATTATTTCTCTTCATAGCTATTTCAGCTGATGAAGGAACCCATATGAAAATAAGTGTTAAATTCTGTTATATTAAAATCCTGTAGGAGTTTAATCACTGAGACAAACACAGATGTTTCCACCTCTTAAAAAAATCTCACCAGTCCAATGAAGAGGGGCTCCACTACTGTTGATTCTTGTATTGATTCTTTCATATTGATTCTTTTAAAGCCCTATTTGACTGACTCGTGGGCTTAGGCAATCTTATTAGAGGACTAAAGAAACAAATTATGCTTCTTTTCAGTGATCATTTTCGCTTTCTTGGATGCTCAGATTCCAAGAAAATATCCAAATCAGACTTAAATAAAATTCAAAAGTAGATCTAGACCTGAATTACTAACTCATTTTAAACAGTGAAGTCATATGTCATTTGAAGATACAAAAACTGGAGAACTGTATGCCAGAATCATTCTTTTTACATGTTTTTAAACATATCCTGTAGAACAACAGATGTTCTGTACCACATTTTTCTTCCTTGAAAATAAAGAGATGGGACATATGTGGATAGAAACACAGAACAGCTCTCATTGGAAGGGACCACAAAGATACTCTAGTCTAAATTTTCATGGGAAAGGGAGCTTGGATGACATTATCTAGCACTCTGTTCAATTGCATCTTGAAAACCTCCAGCAATGGGGACTATACCACATCTCTTGAGGAGGGTGTTCCAGTGAATGATTGTTTTTACTGTAAAAAAATTTCTTTCTTATGTTGAGATGAAACCTCTCCCGGTGCAACACGTAACTATTGCCTGTTGGCTTCTCCACATGGATCCTTGTAAAGAGAGAACCTCCAGCACCTTTGTAGCCACCTCTTGTGCTTTCAGAAGGCTTTTCTTGTGCCCCCAGAACAGAAAAGCTTCTTTTCTCTCCATAGTTGCTTTCTTTGGACTCCTACACAGCTAGGCTCTGACAGTATTGATGTTGGCTCTTCAAAAATCTGGGGTCTTTGTTCTACTACTGGTCTTCACTGTGCTCAGGGGGATCTTAAAATCCATAATGTTATGGTTGTGGTATCCAGGCCTACCATTTCCAGTTATGTTGTCAAGTAAGTCTTCTCAGTTTATGAGCAGTAAATGCAGCAATGTGCCGATCCTAACCAGTACGTCCAGTAGGTATAGCAGAAAGCAGTTCTCAATGCATTCCAGGAATCTGATGGACAACTTGTGCACTGCTGTATTATTTTACCAACAAAAGTACAGGTTATTGAAGTGAGTCATGAGGACTGGGTTATGTTGGACCAAGATTTCCTTGAACAGCTGAAGAAAGTTTTCATTGGCCTCGTTATCCTGACAGGGAGGTCGGTAACAGATACCTAACATAAAATCGCCCTTGGTGATGATTGCTCTAATCTCCATCCAAACCCATACATCTTTCATGGCCTCTGTAGTTTACCTCTATACAATCAAATTTCTCTTTTACATGAAGTTCAACTCCAAATCGTCTGCTTCCTTTCCTGTCTTTCCAAAAGAGATTGTAGCAATCCATTGTGGTCTTCCAGTCTTGTGACTTATCTCACCACATTTCTGTGATTCCTATGATATCATAACTCTTGGACAGGGCACAGAACTCGAGTTCCTCCTGCCTAGACTACATGTCTTGGTATACATGCAGTTAAGATAGTTCGACTTAGGGTTCTTGCCTTTGGAAAGTGTTGGAGAGAATTCTTCAGTACTCTGGTAGGTGTGCTCATCCATCTCATTGCTGATGGACAGCTGCAGACCCTACCCCCAAAGTCATTAGTTTAAAGCACAATTCACAAAGCTAATCTGCTAGTGAAGACTCTCTTGCCTCTTCTAGATAAGTGGACACCATCTCTCCCCAGTGGGCTGTATTTGTTGAAAAATGTCCCTTGGTCATAGAAAACACCACCAGCCACAAAGCCAGGTATTGATCTGCATGATACATCAATTCTGCCTGCAATCCTATCCCTGGCTGGCAAGACAGTACAGACCACTTGGGATCCTGTGCTTTTCACTTGGGCCCCCAGGGCTTTGACGTCCTCCTTGATCTGTTCCAGGTTTTACTTGCACTGGTGCTCACATGGAAAAGAAATAGAGGATAGTAGTCTGTGCTTTTAACCAGTTGTGGCAGTCTCTCTGTGACATTCTGAATCTCCTGGCAAGCCACAAACTTCTCGTGACTGTGTATCAGGTTGACAGATGGCTCTCCAGCAGAGCACACCCACCACTAGCACTCTTCCCTTTCTTTTGCTGCTTTTATTATGTGCTGCTGTTGCAGTTTCTCCCTATGAATCTTGCTCATTCATTTTGAAACCATGAAGATTTCATATCTTTTGCTAGCTGGTACATACGAGGAAGGAGAGTGAAGTGATATCCTACTCCCAAGAGTCACCAGAGACCATGTCTCTTCCTCCTCCATTGAGGCACAAGAGGCATAGACTCCTCTAAGTGGTGAAGCAAAGATGTTTATTGTTTCACTTTTTCAGCATATGTAGTTTCTGTCTTCTGATCACACACTGTGCCCTTTTCATAGATAGATTGTGAATGATGGTCCATACACCGTTGTGAGCAATACAATTGGCTACATTTAAACGTTTTTCCCGCCTAGGCTAACAAAACATTACTATTTTGGCACACTGCTGTTTGCTACATTTCACACCACACACACATCACCATATAAGGACATTGTTTTACTGATCTCAAGGCCTTCTTCCCATCAGTACAAGAACACCTGCTGAGTTCTTGCTCAGCAGTGCGTCTCCAACTTTCTCATTCTCCACACTCCATGGTGTTGTCTGTTTGCTAGCACTTTGTCTGGTAGTCCTTGGAAGTCAGTGCAAATGGGCCTTACTATTTCTTCTTGCAGTCTCAAATAAGTATCTATTCCTGGTTCCTCCTCCCTAGTACAGTATAGCCTGATTACTTCCCTCTTCAAGTGGGTGGACACTGCTTGAGTGACCCCACTAGAACACAACTCGTATAGGTGGGTCTTCCACTCTTCTCCACCCTGGAGGGAGGGGTGCAGTTTTTGCTGCCTTCCACCTGGACAGTAGCTCTGCAGATAGGAAGCTCTGTCTGGGAAGTAACCTCTACTCAACCCAGACTAGCCGGGCTAGGTAGGTAGCTGGTTCCTGTTACCTGCACACACCATTGCTTGGTCTCTACCATCATGTTTCCGACAACATCTAAACACTGCCTACCCTTTCCTTTCTTGCCAAGACACCGCCACTTGCTGGGTAGACTGGCACAAATGCCAGTTAGGTGAGATGACCATTGGTTCTGCAGCCTAAGCCCACAGGTGAGCAGAGCAGGCAGCAGGCTGCTAACTGGCAGAGTGCACAGCCTTTCCTGAACGCCCTTCCCCACAAACTGAAATGAAGACTCCCATGCTACTCCCTCTATGTTTGCACACCCTCTTTGCTGGTGTTTCCTATAGGCCAGTTAAATGTGACTTCCCACAGTCCAAACTGACCATGGACTCCTGGTGCTGCCCAGCTCTCTCCCACCTGTCTTGTGAGACCTGTTGGCTGCCAGTTTGTCACTACACACACAACCCAAGGAAGCCATGGACCTAGAAAACCACTCAGACAAACCTCACACTCCTCCCAACACAGATCAACTGATACTGCTGCTGTTGGCATTGGCTTCTTGCAACAATTATATTTCAGTAATAAAATAATGCAGATGCTCAAAATATTTCTGCAATTTCTTTTTTAAAACAGGATTAAAACCAGTCTACATTTATGGCATAATGGGGACATTCAGTAATATAAGAAATGACAGGTTGTAGAAAGCCATTTAATGCTCGTATTAATAGAAACATATTTGATTCACATCCTTGAAGGTATTTGCGTAATCTGAAATCCCCAGGCAATTCTGAGAGTCTGTGTGAGTGGAGACAACAAAGACTCTCATGGGACATTTTCAAGACTAACCTAGGAAAGTCCTATTCGAATTTCTCATTTTCTCATTTCTCATGCATGGCTTTCCTGCTTATACACAGATTTTGTGCACTGAGACACTAATTTGCTGATCAATTATGTACAGAGAAAAAAATAATTGAATGGCCTTATAAAATGCTACTGTTAGGGTTATTTGAGCACCTAAAGTCTATAGAATTGTCTGAGAGGAATTATCTAGAATTTTCTTTAGAATTTAATTGAAAAAGCTGAAGAGATATCTTCTGATAAAGGTTTCTTATCTTGCTTTTTGGAAATGTTTCAGAATTTCATTTGTAATATGATAAAACCCCCAAAATCTCTTCATGGAAAACATAGTGAAACAAGGCAAAACAAACAAACAAATGAAAACAAATAATTGATATAAACTTTATTGAGTCAACAATTTGACTGGAAGCAACAAACTATTTTTCACTTGGAATTTGGTTATTTCTGTTTAGACAGAAAGTACAATGAAGCCATTTTCCAGACCTCAGACCTCTTTGATTAGTCCTAAACTCTCTGTCCAATGATTGTGTACTACTAAATCAGCTGCAGGGCTCTGAATTGCCTACTTCTTCCCAGGGACTCATTTACATGGGCTAAACTTTCTAACATGAATGCAAACCCTTGTCTTCAGTGTAGGGGAATCTGAAAAAGTTCTTAACCACAGCTAGAATAACTTTTCTTGCTGTATTTCCGAAGTCCTATGAAGGTCTATCACAACTGATGTTTCTACCTTTGTCTCAAGCCCTTCCTTCCTGCTTGCAACTTACTGTTTCTATTTCTGCAGGGGAGTTAGTTAAGAGTCACATTGACATCAGGTTTCTTGTTAGAAGGAGAAGTCTTTCTCTTTTATGGACTGTCAGCATCACCCCTAACTTACAACATTCCTCTGGAATGTTGTTTTGAAGACAGTAACAAGGAGGCAGATGGACCTTCCTCACTCTTATCAAAGACTCAAACATTCGCATACTATTAAACACGGAGACAGGAGAATAACCCAAAAACCAGCACAGGGATAGGTAACAAAGGCATATGACCACAGGGATATGTAACAAAGGCATATGACCACAGAGAGCAGGTATATAACAGACAATGTAAGAACTTCCAAAAGGTCACCAAAATATTATTGTTGGCAAGTGGAACAATCATACACTTTTGTAAAAAAGCTAATCAAAATTGGTCATCTGGAGAGTCAGAAAGGATAGAAATGTTCAGTTATTCTACAGAATAAAGTAGCACAGACCTTTGGTACCATTTTCTGAGGTTTGTCTTCAGAAAGAAGCATACATACTAAAATGTCTTCTCTAAAGGTTACTTTTGATAACACAGAATATTTTAACCTGATGACATTTTGTGATCCTGTGATAACTGGCACCAGTCACAGCCAGAGAAGACTTTTATGATTTATTGTATTTGTTTTGTTGGAAACAAAAATAATGGAGTAATAAAATATAAACATACCAAATTATTTACACAACATTTATCTATTTAGGGTATACACAAATACACAATTTTTCAGATTCCAATCAATTTAGGTCAAAATCCAATAAACTAGGCACAGAAAACCTAGAAGTTCTAATCTTTGGTACACTTACCGAGCAAGAAAAAAGTAGAAGCTTTGATACTTCCATCAGAAAAGAATCCATAAGACCTGTATTTTAAATTTAGGTAACTTCAGCAAATCAGTATAGGAATAGGTTTTACAAACCAAATGGTAGGGCTTTTTTTTTTTTTTGTGGTGGGGGGGTATAATTAGCTTGTGCTTGCCTTCTAGAGCCATATGGGTTTTTTGTTTTTTTAACAGCTTAAAAAAACAATTTTGTTCCAAGCACAGAATCCTCACAAAATGGCAGGTTACTTTTAACCTCCTTCTAGGAAACCAACTTTTCTGCGTAGCTGATTCTGTGATTCTGTGATTCTGTAATAGGTGATACAGATGTTTAGAAAGAATGTAAATGGAGGCAACCACTGTTCCCAGAACACCAAGGTTGTGATTAGTGAAATTGCAGTCGCAGCAGATTACTGACTGTTAAAGGGTGGTGGAGGAGGTGTGTGGGAGATAAAAAAAAAAAAGAAAAAAAAGAAACATTTCCTTCAGAATCTTCATTCCTTTCATTGAGCCAACAGAGAGTTCATGAAGGTAAAGAGCTGTCTTACCTATAATAGGCTACAGTACCAGCATAAAGCACAGCAATGATTGCTGTGACTTAAAGTGCATGGCACAGAGTCAGTGGTTTCTGCTATCATATGCTGCCAAAAATTTCACAAGTTTCTTCAAGTGCTTTCCACCCTGTGCCTGCAATACACATGACAACATGACATTTTCTAGCTGAAATACACTGCTGGCCACTGATAAAATCTCATATGCTTTCCATCTATTATTTTTTTCTTCTTTTCTCTTTCCATGCCCTCAATACTACCATATGGATCACTTCCCTGTTCTTCAGTGCTCTTAGTTCACCATCTTGCTCTACCATCATGCTGGGTAATGCTTTAGAATAGTAGTATCACAAGGAAAAGGAGTAGCTGGTTGCATTGATGAAATGTAACTAATGATTTTCCAAAAGTTTGTGTGACTTGTTTTGAAAACTGGAAATAAAGCTATGTATTCGTTTTGGTAATGATAATTTCTGAAATAAATTTTTAGTATATTGCATAAGTTTTTCCATATCTGGGGAAAACAAAAGTTTGACAGATATATTTTGAAATTAATTGATGTTGTTTGGCATGCTTTACTTATTTTTTTTTCAGTTTTTAAGGATATACATTATTTTAACATTCAAAATAGCACAGTCAACCTAAATTTTCACAAAAAGCTTTGCCCAACAAATTTTCTTTATAAAAACTTGCTACAATTTCATAAGATGTATGAAATGTAATCTTTCCTTCTTCCTTCTTCTCTCCCATATGAAAAGAAAATAAATCCAGCATATTTTACTCATAAATTATAGACCTGGTTCTGTTAAAGCACTTTTTGATAAATATACCAAAATTTATATCCATCCCCTCAGCAGCTACCTCTTTCTGTTGTAAATCCATGAGATTTTTTATGTCTGGAAAAGTCAATGGAAAGTATGGCAACCACAAACACCTCACTTGTACCTCATACACCTAGGAATTTTTAAAGGAGAAATTTGTTACATTGTACACTGATTTAAAGCAATTTTATTCAGAAGAATGAGATTCATATTAATAATGATAACAATGTTATCGAGATTTGCTGCACAATCTGAGTAGCTGTAAATCAACTGCGTTGATTTACTTAGAGGCATAAAAACTTTCTTTGAACAGATAATGTGTCATTCAGATTTTCAGATAGCATAGTCTCCAGAGCTCCAAAGAAGACAAAGATTTTGTATGCTTTTGGTACCTAATGCCTTTTACTTTTAAAAATCAACCATCACTGAGGAATTTTATTTAACAAGGTGAAAAAACACTGTTTTTTTAACATGGTTAAAAAATCCTTAAGATAATAAAATTTGACTTCAAACTCCTGCTTAGTTTTACTGGTACTAGCACATTGATATTACCATGCGAACACACAGGTTACCTGACAGGGAAAGAAACTGACTGTATCAAAGTGAGGGAAGGAGTTAACATTCACACGTTCTGTTTACTACCATATCATTTATAACTTATTGAATCTGTAGAGAACAAAGGAAATAATAAATCCAGGCATTGTAGAGATCCGTGGGAGCTGCAACAGTGTTCAGGAGAACCGCTCAGGTGACGCTGTCTGTCTGCTTGACAGAAGGGCAGGAAAGTGCTGTGCTCACTGACCGTGTGGACTTTGCCCACTAAGGAATCCAGGACAGTTTTGCAGCAACTTGTTATCTTGTTGGTAGCAAGCACTTTCAGTGCAGTCTGCTACTATGTCAAAGCAGCAACAGAATTTTAGATTTCTGACCCAGCTGTGCATTTTGATTGATGCCTAAGTCAAAAGACACAGTCATCCAGGCAGGAAGAATCTGCAGAAAGCAGTTACACAAACAGTAACCTATGTACAGATGATTTTTTCTTACTGGATGTTCCTCCAGAATCTTACCTAATAACAAGGATGCTTCATGGACAGTTTATGTTATAAAATGCTATATCTGCAGCTGCTATTGTTATGCAATTGCTTTTATGATTGCAACACTCCATAGACATACTTTATCAAATCTTGTTTCCTGAGTATTTCCTTTTGGTCTCAGGTTTGGTAGTTTATGCTAAGCTTTCTATTGCTATAGGGAAACTTATTCGAAGTTAAATCTTAATGTGAGACCTCTCCTTTATATTATACTTTTGAAAGAGTATTAGTTTTCAAAACGTGATTCATGTACCTTAGAAGGCACTGTGTAGAATATGAGATTTCAATATCTGTCCTGTTCTATAAAGTAATTAGCTGAAAGAGATAAATGTAAGAAATGGTATTAGAATTCCAATATTTCTGATATTAAAAAGATGTGGGCATACTTGTCTGAGTGGATGTCTAATATTTAGAATTATTTTCTTTTGAATCAGTAATCAATAAGAAAAGCCTGCTTCCAAAAGTAAACCACCAAGTTGGTTTCCCTATTCAAAATCCCCATTTCTGCCCACCCTGTGCAAGTTATTTTGCATTATCTTTTCTTCATAACAGCTTCTCCAGATTTCCCACTTCTAATCAAGCTGCAACTGAATGGATATCCTTTGCAATCGTTGAGAAAATCCTCCACAGCACGCAGCTTTAAAATAACTTTTCAAATAAACTTGTTGATAAACAAAGATTGATTTTCTTAATTAAAGAACCTGATAGCTCTTCTGCTGAAATTCCATTGTATTCAGGAGTTATTAGTATCGGCAAGTTTTGTTTTTTTTTTCTTGGTTGGACAGTCCAAGCTGCTACAGAACTCATTTTGCTTTCAGCCTAAACTTTTCTACTTTCTGGATATTTAATGTGGGCTGGTATTTTGAGCCAGGGTTTTCTTACATGATGGTGAAAAACTAAAATCCAGATTAATTTACAGTCTTGCTTTTGTGAAGATTTCTGGAAAAACTATCAAAGTGTTGGTAAGAATATTCAAAAGAGAATGGAGGATTTCGATACAGAATGTTATTGAAGAGTTTTCAGGCAGATAAATATGGGAAGTTTTTTGCATTTGTAATACTCACAGTGTTAAGGCACACATCACTTGAGCCTTTTTAATGCAGGAAAATACTTTATGTAAAAACAGGCAGCACAGTGCTCTCTTTTTACTGTAGGTATTTCACTGGCAAAAAATATGCAAACATTTGGACCAGCTTTGAGAGATGGAGCTAGGGAAGTTATTAGGGCTTTCCTTAACTGGTCAGTACAGTGAGCAGGTTAATAATTAATTGCTGAAGCAAAAACCTTCAGCAATTTGTGTTAACAATGTGAGAAATCCTAGAAATTTTTTAGACACTTATAATTAAAGACATTTATGCAGTTTGAAGGAGCAGGTCGCTATGGACAACTGAAAAAACAATGCATCTTTCTATGAAAAATACTATTAAAAGAAGGGTGTATGAATATTTGTCAACATCTATTGTTGAAGAGGTTGTAATAAAAATATGTATAAAAATTGTATTATATTCTATAATGAGAAATGTCTAACAGACTATTATAGCCATTTCTGAGCTTTGGTTGCTGTGTACTAAAAATATGGAAAGAGGCTCATTGCTGCTTGTCAAAAATCCATAATGGAGTTTGTATGTAGCTAGCCTAATTGTACATTAAAGAACTCATTGATGTTCTGCTAAGCTACTAAGCGGCCATGCTTGCTAAACTCACATGGACACACTGCCAAGGAAGATGAAGTTTTCTAAGCTTCCAGACAAAACAACAGGAATTTGAAGATATTTTGTTGTTTTCATTAATTCCTTATTTATACCAGAGGCACACCTCATAACCTGTGCTACAGGATGCTCTGGGTGCACCTCTGATCTTTATTACATTGAAATTTAGTATAACTTGGGTTTTGCTGAGGCATATTAAAATATTCTGATGCAATGGCAATCCAAACATGGCCTTTCTTACACAGATCAAGCCTACAGCTTGGATACTTAACCTGAAGCATAAGGGCAATGCCTTGAAATGTTCCACAGTTTTAGTAACCCTACTCAGAGAGATAAAAATGAAGCCCACAAGGAAAACACTGCATGAGAACATGTGCAAAATATTACATGTTCAGTATTTTTGGCTACATACGAAGAACTAACAAATTGGATTGGAAATGTAAAAAGAAAGACAGTAAAAGACATCTGTACAAAAAGCATCTTGGTTAGAAAAAATATTTTAATATGACACATTATTTTGGTTACTCTTTGTTGCATAGAGTTTTTTGTTTATACTTTATAGATAAGTTCTTGAATTTCTCCTTATGTTTGTGTTCTTGTTTGTACCACCAACACAAGCTTCAGTTGTGGAACTATTTAAAAAATGAGAAGTTCAGAAAAGAAACTATTATAAATATTCAAATAATAGGATGAGGACTGTTTATAACACAAAGAAAGTAGTTGTAAACAATGACATTGGGTTTTTTGTGTTTGAGATTCTGTTTTGACTTTTGAAATTGCACAATATTATTTGATCTCACCTATGTGATATAATACTATGGTGTATCACTTAGCATATCTAATTGCTATCAAAACCAACAAAATTCTGAGCCCTCCAGAAACTTATGAGTTGTCCAGGATTTTGAAAGACTTTTGAAAGAAAAACTGGCTTCCCAGAAAACTGTAGTTTACACAGCTAAATACAACCTTACATATCTATGTTTGTGTGTATATATATATGTATATATTTAAATAGATACATAATTATAGAAAGACATTTGGAGTTAAAGAAATGTTAGAAGTGCTTGACAAAAAGAACTATTTATTTTTATGCTGGCTGGCACCACAGCCAGCAGGATATGGAATGACAGAAAAATAGCCTTTGTTTCTGTGTGCAATTGAAGAGTCCTTAACAGAATGAGAATACAGGGAATTGTCATTCAGTGTGTAGACATGTAAGGTTTTCAAATCTTTATTGATGAAATAATTGGGTAATGTCTTTGCTTCCTTCATAAGAGGTAATGAGTGTCTGTTTACAGCTAACCAGAATGTAGTATTTTCTGTTTCAGTTATATATTCCAAATTCTTCTACAGTGCCTCCCCACTTCACTAGTAGAAGTAGAACAATAGCATTTGTGTAGTCAACTCATTTCAAAGCCTGTGCTTAAAACTGTGATTAATTTTAATCCCTAAATGTTTTCTGTGAACAGGAAATTACATTTGCCAGATTCACATTGTCAATGCGTTTAGTCTGTGATGAAGTCAAAGGTCTTCTTTGAGGGTGGAGATGATGCATTTTGACTTGTAACTCTAGAAGTAACAAACTACACAAATACAGATACCAATATTTGAGCCATGTATTAAGGAACATGTGCCTTCTGTTTTGTGATATGTATCTCACTTATTTTTGCAATTTAAAATTGTCGTTAGTCCATCATTTAAATCTTCCCTTCATAATGTGTTTTCATAGCAGAATCAGCACCATAGATTTCAAAAACAAAGGAAGGTCTCCTATGCTATTATACAAAGTTATCAGAATCAGAGTACACATTCCAGGGATACCTTTTAGCAGCCTTTCATTACTACGGGAAAGATGGGGAAGGACTCTATCAGGGAGTGTAGTGATAGGACAAGGGGTAACAGATTTAAATTGAAAGAAGGTAGCTCTATATTAGATATTAGGAAGAAATTCTTTAGTGTGAGGGTGGTGAGAGACTGGAACAGGTTGCCTAGAGAAGCAGTGGATGTCCCATCCTAGAAAATGTTCAAGGCCAGGTTGGATGTGGCTTTCAGTAAGCTGGTCTAGTGGGAGGTGTCTCTGCCCATGGCAGGGGGGTTGGAACTAGATGATCTTTAAGGTTCCTTCCAACTCTAAGTATTCTGTGATTCAACTTTGCACAACCATGAAATCCTCCTTAACACATACTTATTAGACTATCTTAACTTTCATTTATCATACCACTTAATATTTCTAGGAGCTCAAAATACTTTTGGTGGTAATGATTTTAGATACTTTAGAAGATATTTTATCTTATCCAAAACTGAACATGTAGGACAAGTCAAAAAAAAATGTATACTATATAGTCCTTTAAGGCTTTAGAGACTTCAACCTTCAACTTTTTTTATTATTTATGTGTTAGCACATCTTTCTAAAGGTTATAAATATGATAGACTTGTACATATTACCAAAGGACTGTCACACTATCACCTCCTTTTTGCAATGCATATTACTATAAATTTGATTATGTACTTCAAATAGCCTATTTTTTTTCATTACAATAGGAAGTTCAGGAGTCAATTTCTGTTTTTTTATAATGAGGTAGAGAAATTACTGAATATGGAAAAAAATTATAAATAATGGAACCTTAGAAAAATTAATAATTCCCACATGTTGAAATATATCTGTATTCTTACTTCAGAGGAATTCTTCTTAAGAGTTACACTAGGACTAAAGTAAACAGTAGCTGATAGACTAGAAGATTAAAAAAATGCTGCAGCATATCTAAATTTTATGATGCAGTTTACTGTTGCATTGTGTATGAGTCCACTGTGTCCTTACCTTGTAACTGGTTTATTGTGATAGAAATTTAATAATTTGATCACTGATTAGTAGAGATAGCCAAAAGCATCTTAGAATACATTGAAACTTGGAACTGCAAGTTGCTTTTGACGTATGAGCAAATCTCCAAATAGCTTTTTTCACTCATGTACTTTGATGAAGTACCTTTAAACTGATTTCTTCTACCTTCAATTTCAAGACAGAAAAGATTCTGGGAGACAAATGGTAAGAAGGATCTTTCTTGCTATGGGAAAGCAGCTTGGGTCAATAACAGCAGGGAGAGTGAGACACATCGATCTGTTCTACAGACATGCATTAGAAAATTCTTTCTTTTGTTTAGCCCACCAGATTTCCCTCTTCTCATCTTAGACTTTCTATGGGATTGTTCATTTTTTGTTAAAGTACCACAAACTTCACAGTGCAGTGTCCTAAAGGTCTCATATAGATGATGAGTTTCTTTGAAGAAAATACTAACTTATATTCACACGTTACTGCAGTTGACATTTATCCTGTTGTAATCCCCTGATACTGCGTTTAACACTCTCATAATCCCTCCAAGGGACATTCTTAGGTCAGATAAAGGAGTAGAGTCCGCCTGAGTAGTGTGTTTCTTAACATTGTCATATTCTTTGGAAAAAGTGCAAAGTCAGATTATTCACAGTTTCTAAAAGACATGGACTGCCATGGGGAGCCAAATCGAAAAGTTACTCTTGAAAATTTAAATGCTTAAATGTGATTAATAAAAAAAAAATATTACTCTTTAAAATTTCTAGAATAGTATAAGGACCAATGTTGAGTAGATATCTATCAAACTCAGAAGATAAAACTGCTCAGTAACTTATAGAACTTGGGAAGGAGAACAAATAAGAGATGGATATCTGTATTTTTCCTGAGGCTTCCTAACAAAGACATTCTTTTAAGAATGTCCTCTGCTATCCTGTTGCAAAATCAAATATTTCACAAAAAGTAATAGATTTATTCTGAGTTATAATAGCATTTTACCATGTCTAAGTAATTCTTCAGAACCCATATTTCCATATATTCATATACTTCTATGCTTCTAGAAGGCAAGAGTCAGATATTCGGGGACTACAACTATTAGTTGCTTTTCTTCACATTGTTGAATTTTGACTCTGACTAACAAAAAAAAAACAACCTACTGATCCATTCACAAATTCTGTTAACAGGACATGAATTTGTTAGCTTTGGCTAGACTCCTGGATTAATACCAGGGTTGTTTAGAATGACATTGTAGCCTTCATTACCATATTACTCCACTTCCTGACTCAAAGCATAGTGTCTGGTAACTATCAAAGATTTATTTTGAACTCTTGAATAAATATACATCTGATGAGCACAGCTACAAGGACTGGTGGCAGAGGATTAATTTCTTTTCTGTCCTTTTCCTGACAGATAGCAAGACTCATCCAGAGCACAGTGGGGAGGACTACAACAGAAGTTCTGATCTTCTGAATCTAGTTCTCGATTATTATGGCCAAAAGCTAAATTGTATTCCAAGTCCAAACCTTAGAAGTCATTTCTCTACTCTTTGCCTCCCTTTTTTCAGAAATCCTTCCTTACTCACACTCCAATTTTAGATGGTATAGATAAGATGTTTTGGGGGGGTTGTACACTAATGTTTCTCTGTGTGGCATAAACATCACCCTCAAGTCCTGACTATATCAAAATAGCAATAGTGATATGATATCTAATATGTTTTATTGATCAAAACATAAATCATGAGAAACAGAAGATGAAGCTTTAGGTTTTAAGCAACTTGTTAATCAAAACTTTTTCAGAGAACTGTTAATAACATTGTTAATTCTATGCTCATGGTCATTAATATTATTTAGCTATGGATGACTTTCTTTTTATCTGTGAATCCTAGCTTTTTTTGAAGATAAAGAAATTACTTATTCCCACATTTTAGGTCTTGATGGTCTTTGCCTGTAAAACGATGTATGCAGTCTCAACTCATTAGCCTACTATGTTGCTGATCCAAAGTGGGGGAGGAGCAGATATGAATATTATAAAGAAATAAGCACTGGTTTGGTTATTTTTCTATGTTAGAGTGTCAACTTTTTTGCTTGTTACCATGCACTTCAGTTCATCTGCTTAGTTGCTCTGATCTAGAAATACTATGTTCATATCCTGAAGTCAGATGTGTAGAAGGACTTACTACTGTTGTCAAAGATTTCTGAAGGACTTGCTTCTGATTTTATTTTGTCCTCAAAATACTTCCCTGACCTTTTAGTCTGTCCTCATTGCAGTTATTTGAAACTTCAAGTTATTTGGGGACCAATTCAGATCAAAGCTCAGAGGTGCTGGGAAGAAAAACAACCTACCATGTTTGTGTGCTATAGGTAAAGCTCCTTTTTAAAACTTTTAAATAGTGAACACCCTTCCCAAAGAGCAATGTGTCTTTAGGGAGCACATTCTCTTTCTCCTTTAATGCTTGTGGTTTCTTTACACTTTTTCAGCCACAGTCCTAGCTAATAAGCCCTTATTTCTGAGATAGTCACTGAAAGACTCAGCACTTTTTTATCACATAAAAAATGTATAAGCCAAGTTGTTGCTTACCAAATTAAGAGAAAGTAGAGATGTAACGATCAGTATCAGTAACACCCCTGAACCCTTGAATATCTGTGTATTTTAGTAAACTGAAATATACAGGTTAATAGAAAAAAAATATATATATATAATTCTTCAGTATTAGAAAATATTTTGGCAGGGATGTATAAAGAAACTAGTCACTTGCTGAAGTGGAAACTGAGGAGAAATCTGTTTCCAAGCAAAGTGAAACTTCTTGGGATAAACCAAATGCTTTTTACTGAAAACAGCTAAATTTTCAGAATCTGAAAAGCTTTAATTACAAGAAAGTAAGCAATAGGTCACTGAGGTTGTCTAAGCTGCAATGTGATATGCAAGCATGCTAAGGCATTTTAAGGTATCGCAATTTATAAAAGCACCTTAGGTGGCTCAAGTAACTGAAGGCAGACAGATTGCGATGTTTTCTCATTTAGGCTTTCCACTCAAAAAAAAAGTCAGTGCGCTTATGTCTGATCTTTTCTTTCTCTCCTCTCTCTGTATTAACAGTAGTCTGCAAAAATGAACCAAACTTAATTTATCCTGCCTTAAACAAAACCGTAGGGCATACAATGTATCAGCAAGAATATTCAAGCAGGGTAGCCACAGTAGACAATTCAGGAGATTCCTGGAGTGCACTGAAGGTAACTTCTTAAGCTAGATCATAGACAGCCCTACCAGAGGGGATGTGATACTGGACATGATGGTCACATACCTGTGCAAGTGAGCTAATCGGAGACATCAATATTGGTGGCAGCTTGGGCTGCAGAGATCATGCATTAGTGGAGTTCACAGTACGGAGAGATTTTTAGGAAAGCAAACTTTGAGCTGTTCAAGGAGTTAACCCAATAGGACCCCCTAGGAAACTGCCCCCAGGGAAAAGGGAGCAGAACAGAGCTGGCAGATCCTTAAGGACACTTTCCATAGAGCATGAGAGCTTTTGATCCCCAGGTGTACGAAATCAGAAAAGGAAAGCAAGAGACCAGCATGGCTGAGTTGAGAGATGTTGGTCAAACTAAAGGGCACGAAGGAAATGCACAGGCAGTAGAAGCAGGGACAGGTATCCTTGGAGGAATATAGGGATACTGCCTGGTTGTGTAGTGATGAGAGCAGGAAGGCCAACATGTGGCTGGAACTGAACTTGGCAAGAGGTGCACAGAATAATAAGAAAGGCTTCTGTGTCAGCCAGAAAAGGAAGGTCAAAGAAAGTGTACCCTTCCTGATGGACAGGACTGGCAAACTGGTAACAACCCACTGGTTACCCACTGGTAACCCAGCCAGGAGAAGGTTGAGGTAGTCAACAGCTTTTTTGCCTCAGTCTTCATTTTCAGTTTCTCTTCCCACATCTCTCAAGTGGATAGACCACAAGGAAGGGACTGGGGGAGCAATGTCCCTCCCACTGTAAAAAAAGATCATATTTGTGACCACCTGAGGAACCTGAACATACAGAAGTCTATAGGACCTGATGAGATGCAACTGAGAGTACTGAGGGAATTGGCTGTGGCAGTTACCAAGCCATTCTCCATGATATTTGAAAAGTCATGGCAGTGAAGTATCCAGAGACTAGAAGAAAGGAAACATTGTCCCTATTTTTAAAAAAAGGTAGACTTTTTAAAGAAAAGAAGGTAGACTTCTTCTCTAGAAAGGAGGACCCTGGGTACTACTGACCTGTCATCCTCACCTCTGTGCCTAGGAAGATCATGGAACAGATCCTCCTAGAAGCTGTGCAAAACCACATGAAGGGCAGACTTGAGACACCCAGCGTGACTTCCCCAAGAGCAGGCTTGCCAGCCATCCCCCAAAGTCCAGATACAAGTTATCACAGCTGCTGTTGTGATGGCCATGGTGGCCAAGGCCTGAGCAGGAGCCGGGGTGGGGGAGGGAACTGGGGGAGCACACTGTCACACAACCAGAGGGACCTGCACAAGATTGACAAGTGAGCCTGTGTGAACCTCGTGAGGATCAACAAGGCCAAGTGCAGGGTCCTACATCTGGATTGGAGCAACCCTAGTATCAGTTAGTCTGGTGGATGAAGGGATTGTGAGCAGCCCTGTGAAGAAGGACTTGGGAGGTAAGCAGGTTTTTTTGCAAAAGAAAAAAGACCCCTGATCACAAGATATATAAAGCTCAGTGCTTTACTTCAGCTGTTAGACCTAATCAAAACAGATAAGCATGCAGGACTCTGAAAGGCAACACAGGAAGCTTCAATCAATCATATCTAGTGTCACACTTTCATTTTCAGTTAAAGGAAAAAATGTTTCAAAAGAGGCTTCTGGTTTTTGTTGGTTTTTTTTTTAGAGTCCCTCTACAGATTTTATAATCAATGCAAACATTCTCCACTGGAAACTTTGGGAATTCCCAAGAAAATTCCTCTGGGAATTCTGGAATCCACAGGAAATACAAACATAAAACTAAGTTCTGAACCTTGAATAATTTCAATTCGACTTCAGTGTAGCCACACACTTTTGGGATACTGCCAGGCATTTGCTCCAGTATTTGAGGCAGCCATGTATCTGCAGAAAACTCCAGCTTTTAGTCACAACTCACCTTGCAGCCAAGTTCTGCACTTAATGAAAAGGAACTAAACTTCAAGAAAAATACCGTCTCTGTTCCCACGAGGCTGCTATTCTTGGACATACCTTCTGCCACTTCAGGCCCTTCTCTGAGCTTATTACCCACAGTTCAAAAATAGGAAAGCCCCTGTATATAGTAAGTTATATCATATCATGTTACATATACAGGAATACACAGGTATACCCAAGAATCAAGAAACCCATCAAGGTGGGGAAGAACAGCACCTCAGAGTAGAAGTTGACAGGAAGATGCATTGCATCTCTCTACCCGTTGAGAACTGCAGAGTTACCATGGTGCCACCTTCAGGGAGATAACATACAGTTTTCTTGCCTTATTTTTTTTTGTCAGTGAGAGATATGGCAGCCTGGAACTAGGCTTTTTTTTTTTTTTTCTTTTCTCACAGCATTCTGCTTACAATAAAACTGTCATCAGAATTTGCAAAGGATCCCAGAGCAGCAGTTTAAAATTTATTCCCAGCCATCCTATTTAAACTACAAAACTGTGTCTGCTTATATTTATAACTCATACAATAACAAAAAATAAATGAATGAAAAATATAAACACTATTGTACTTTGATTCCATGTTTTTATAAACGCGTGAATCCAGTCTTAGATATTAATACAAGAAGCAAAAAGACATTAAACATCCTCAATTTAAAAAACAAACAAACAAACCATAAAAACCCCAACAAATAAATTGAAATTTTTGAAACAAGATATCTTGAGCTTAAGATATCCATGAAGTAAAAAAATTAGTGTTTTGCATTGGGATGAATGTTTTCTAATATCTTAAAAATAATTTTTAAAGAAGTACCAATAAAAAAGATATGTTTCTCTGTTAACACAGGGATATTTTTCCATATTTTCTGCCAAACTGGTCCAAATGATTCCTCTTAGGTAAGCAGTGTAGCATTCTAAAATATGGCCTTTATATCATCTATATGCTATGTTGTTCTTCTGCCATTCACTTTTTCAAAAATAAAGAAGGAAAGAATATTAATCCTATTGATACAATGTGCAAAGGTTCCAATTTTGGACAAGATTTCAGTATCACCTAACATGCGTAGTCTGTCATTACATTTATACCAAGAATTAATTTTTTCTGGGAAAAAAAGAAGATATATTCCAGCCGTGGGAATTTGCAAATTGTTTTAAGCCAATCTGTGTCAAATGCACATGACAAACAATAATGAGACGAAAGTCAGCAAGATTCTTAGACAGCTGTATGCAGAACTTAATGCTGCTATAGGTATTTGGTTTTCAGGTGTGAACTTATTAGTAAGAAAGAAGTGTTGGTTGCTGTAGGTTTTCTTCCATGGTGAAAGAAAAAGGAATTTCCTAATTTTTTGAGGGGAGGATTCATCTGCAGGTGAGATTAGAGAGCTGACCTACTTTGAAATGTAGGTTTTTCAGTTTACAAGAATGGACCCTGGAAACAATGCTTACAGTACCTTTCCAGGAATCTAGAAACAGATTTATTTAATTCAAAAGTATGAGCACCAGAGATGTTTTCTGAACTCTTGTTTTGTAAAAAATAATAATAAAAAAATTTAAAAGAGAAAGAGTGAATCCTCAACCATTCTGCCAGTCTGGAAGTTCTAAATTCCTGCAAAGGGTGGACCAAATGCCTGTTGATAGGACTCACTGACTGACTCCTTGCCCTGGCACTACCATCAAACTGCCATTTGGCTCTAGCTATCAAGTTATCTCATCTCAGCCAGTAGATAAAACCCTGTTTTGTCTTTCTCCAGGTGGGGATTATCCTATACAAAAAATTAGTGTAGGGGTTCAACTCCATCTGAGGAGTAGCTGTAGATCCTTCTGTAATTCTGTAATGCAATGTTTATCATTACTGATAACAGAGAAAAGGTTTCCAGGCAGCCATTTCTCTGCCAGTCCAAACAGAACTGTGCTTCTGAAGGAAAAGGTCAGGTAGAGAGAGGAGGCATATCCACAGACTGCAAGGACCTGTGAGCAGCAGCCTGTCTTGATATTTTATAAGCTTCTCTGTTACAACTACACAACTGTTCTCAATAGCTTAATGAGAAGTTTTCTGCTTGTTAAACCTAGCTACCACTACCAGTGATTTTGCAATTATTCAAGCACCATATATCTTGAAACAACAGATGTCACTGGATTCATTATAATGGGAAATATACTTCCAGTCTATTAAGTTCCATGTTATTAAAAGGATATTTCAGTGCAGTCATATCAAACTTACTGAGTTTGCTCCACATAACCACCTCTCAGCATTTTTTAGTTATAGATACTACTTAGATTCTTAAATTTTAATTCAAACACGGCTCCCATTTTACCAATCTCCATTTCCATCCATGTCTTACAGGTGTCACATAATGCTGTGCTTCAGTACTTTTCAGTTTGGTCAGCAGGGCTACCTATGCAAAAAAAAAAAAAAAAAAAAAAAAAAAAAAAATTAATTAATTTTGAATGAATGAGTAACAGTTTACTTCCATGCTTGCCTGTCCTGAATTAAAACACTCCACACACCTAACATGCGTAATTTCCCAAACCATTCTTTGCTGACAACTGGATTGTGTTTTTAGTCAAGAGACTTTTTTGAGAATATATGCAATCTTCAGCCTATGCAATGCCAATCTTCTGCTTCACAGCCTGATTTCAATGTCCAACCTAGACAGGCTTTGTAAAGAACCAGAAATAAAAGCTACCACACCAGAAACATTTTTGTAAAGGGGAAAACTGAATAAAACCATTACTCTTATACAGGCCTGCGAAAAAAAAAGAGGGCTTGGCTGGCCAAATGTGAGACATTCAGTGACATTTGCAGCATGACCTCTGTGATACAATATTTAAGAAAGGGTTAAAAATCTCTGTTCAGTAACAGCTGAAAGAAAGGAGTGAGAATATGTGAGAGAAAAAACACATGCAAACACCAAAGTCATTGAAGAAGGAGAGGCAAGAAGTGCTCCTGGTGCTAGAGCAGAGATTTCCCTGCAGCCCATGGTGAAGGGATGCTGTCACCCTGCAGCCTATGGAGATCCACGGTGGAGCAGCTATCCACCTGCACTCCTTGCCAAACACTATGCCGGAGCAGGTGCACTGAGGGAAGGTGCGGCCTGTGAAGAGTCCATGCCAGAGTAGGCTTTTGGCAGAAGTTGTGGCCCCGTGCAGCCCATGCAGAAACAGGTTTTCTGGAGAGACCAGTGGCATCTTATAGTGTCCACACTGGAGCAGTTTATGAAGAACTGCAGCCTTTGGGTAGGACACACAGAGGAGAAGTTCATGAAGGACTGTCTGTCTCCCATGGGTGAGACCCCATGCTGGAGCAGGGGAAGAGTGTAAGGAGGGAGGAGAAGCATAGACAACACATAATGAACTGACCACAACCCCTGGAGCCTGTCCTTCTACACCACTTGGGTGGAAAAGGTAGAGAAATCAGGAGTGAAATCGAGCCTAGGAAAGAAGGATGTGAGGAGGGAAAGGTATTTTTAGATTTATTCTTGTTTCTCATTATCTTTCTCTGATTTGCTTAGCAATAAATTAAATTAATTTCCTAAGTCAAGTCTGTTTTGCCCATATGGTAATTTCTGAGTGGTCTCCCTGTCCCTGTGTTGACCCATGAGCTTTTTGTTATATTTTCTCTCCCTGTCTTGTTGGGAAGGAGGCATGATATAGCAGCTTGGTGGGCACTCAGCAATCAACCAAGGAAAATGCACCAACAGTTGCACAGTCCAGTGTTTTGGTCACTGAACTCTTGTCTTTGTATCTATTAGGTGCCTGCTAGAGCTTCATCACTGCAGTGTAAAGGAACCTCAACATTCCTGTTCTGCCTGGTGTATTCTGTCTGAACTTAACCTAAGTTGACTGTAAATGATAAAAGATTGGATTGGGGATTTTTTTTTGAGCTAGTAGGGAGCGGCAGAAATTCAAAACATACAGGAAACTCGGTACAAAACAGTTTTATAGAATATGACTTCAGAGTCATCAATATCTAGACCAAAGAAATTAGAATAATGAAAATCTAATGCATTGTTAAAACAAATAGCTTTGGCAATGGTAGACTATTTGGATGTGGCTTGTTGCAACTGCAAAATTAACCATAGTCATCAAATGAATTTGATGTGTGTCAGGAATATCTAGAACTTCAAGCATTATGGAGTGGTTTTCTAGAGGAGACATTTGTTGTAGGTCCATTTGGTTAGAAGGTGGCTTGGGCCTGCAGATGTTTTATTCACATCTGAGCAGGTCCTATCAAGCACAGACAAAGCTCTTATGAATGTCTATGCAAGGGACAAAATCTAACTGACATAATGAGCTCTGAAAGAAAAATGCCTTCCAGGATATAAAAAAAATAGCTAACAAAGATATCTATTTCTTTTCATTACCTGTGGGAATTACAAACACAACAATCCATGGGATTTATCTTACAAAACTGTTTAGGTGTTTGCTTACTGTTGCCTTTGTGCATACTGTTAAAAGCCTTTGATGAAAATTAATTCTATGTATATTTTTGCAATTTACAACAAAAGCCTGCCTCTGACAAGCACTGGCTGTGAGAAACTCAGGTATCCCCTATCACCTTTTCCCCTCAGACTCAGTTCTGTATTGAGTGTACCCTAGCACTTCTACAATTATTCCTATAGTGAAAAAAACACAACAACCCAACAGCAACAACAATGACATGAAAAGAAAAGGAAAAAAGTGAATATTGATCATATGATACATTACAGCAGGTCAATCCTACCTCCCGCCTTCTGAGATGATTTTAGGGCTGGGAATGTGCTTATGATATTTCATAGATAATTTCAGAGCAAACAAACAAATTTGCTTCAGCTCCTTCCATGTTATATGTGATTGTGTTTCATGCCCAGTGATTCACATGCAAAAGGGAAGCCAAATGTCTTTACTTATTTGATTTCCATTGCTCCACATAGGAAAACATCTGCTTCTCCTCCTTCTAGGGGAAGGTTCATTTAACATGGAATTATGTGCAACAATTTGGTTAAAGACTGCACCTCCACTAAAACAGATAAATCAACAGCCGCCTTCTTTGCAGAACAAAGGTAGAAGGAGTAGGACAAGCTATACAAAGACAACAATTAGGCAAAAGGGATGAGAAGTAATTATGATCCTAAAGAGAAAGAGAGTTTTAAGTAACTTTTTTAAAACACAGAGTAAAATGAATTTTGCTACATTGTAATTTTATTGTGCTAAGATTTTTTTTCTATTCTTCTGTCAAATTCAGTTTGTTTTTCTTAAAGGAGGGAGGTGGAAACCACCTGTTTTTCAAAGACTTTATTTCCTTACGGTACACCAAATGTATTTTTTCTAACAGAGGAATAACAACAATTTTGAGGCTGTTCTCTTGAAAGTTATGGAAATAAAAGATCATGCCTTGGTTCGCCATCATTTCATCAACAGAATAATAAAGAAACCATGTTGCATTTGAGACAGATACATCAGAATAACAATATTACATGGTTAGTTTCAGATTAAAGAGATTGTCTCACTAATTAATCAACAATGTTATACTGTATCTCCAAAGTCCTTTTTTTTTTTTTTTTTTTTTTTTTTTTACAGGTCAGTTGATTTCATTATTTGCCCCACTGGAGGATCAGAATAGGAAAAGCAAGAGGTCACATCTGCAGGGAGGAGTGGACAGGACAGGTGACCCAAAACTGACCAACAGGGGTATTTCATCCCATCTGCCCCATGCTCACTATAAAAGCTGAGGGATCAAAGGGCCAGCCTCTTTCTTCAATGGCCACTGTCAAGGAAGACTTTGTCTGTTCATCTGCATTTGATCCAGATCCATGCAGTCCTGATTCCAGATCCAGAATCCAGTTCCCATCTATCACTGAGTCCAGTCTGGGACTACCCCAGTGCCTGTCAGTGACATGATCAACATCCTGGGTGCTTGATATGGTTTTGTATTTATTCTATCTATTTCATTATTTTATTTTTATTTTATTAATAGTATTTCATTAAAGTAGTTTATTTCTTTCTAAACTTATAAATATCTTTATGTCTTTCTCTCCTCTCCTTGGAGAAAGAGGTGGGGAGAGCACTTGTCATTCATCTCTTAGACCAATCTGGCCCAAACCATGAAAACCCATGTAAATGACAATCTGTTGCAAAGAGGGTTGCAGAGTGGGAAATTTGCAGAGTAAATTGCAACTAATACACCAAATTTTTCAAAGGAACTGAGAAGATATTAATAATGTAGAAAATTACTAAAGGTATTAATTGAGAAGGAGGACCTGAAAATCTGCAAAACACAGAGGATGTGAGAGGATGAGGATAACAAAGAGAGAACTAAACATAGATTAAAATAAGTGACAACAATACTGCCTATACCTAGGGAGGTAAAGTCCTCCTCTACATGTGAGATGCTTTTGATATGTCATACACAAATGTTTCAGTGTTCTGATTTTACACTAGCCAGATCCTGCCAATTCTGAGTTTCTGCACAAAGTTCAGATTACCATTGGAATCATTCTCACTGGTACAGCACATGGACAGGGACTTTGTAGGAGCTGGTCAACCCTGCTATATACGGAGGAGGTGGGGGTGCAGGGAAGTGAAAAGGACAGTCTTCTGATGGACACTTTGTAAGATAAATAATTTTAAAAATATATTAACTTTGTGTACACTTTATATTATTCTACATGGTTTTAGCAGGTGGGTTTTTTTCAAAGATGTTATACTTTTTTTGTCTGGGACAGAACCAGTTTTCTTCATAGTAGCTTGTATGGGACTATGTTCTAGATTTGTGTTGAAAACACTCTTAGAATCATAGAATCATTTAGGTTGGAAAAGACCCTTGGGATCACTGAGTCCAATCATGTCTCTTGATAACCAATGTTTTAATTGTTGCTGAGCACTGTTTACACAGCGTCAAGGTCTTTTCTGCTTCTCACACTGTCCTGCCAGTGGGTAAGCCAGGGAAGAAGTTGTACAGGGGACACATCTGGGACAGCTGACGCCAACTAACCAAAGGGATACCTCATACCATATGACATCATGCTTGGCCATAAAAATTTAGGGGGGAAGAAGCATGCCAAAACTGCCATTGCTCAGGGACTGGCTGGGCATCAGTTTTCTATTGGAGGAGAACTTCTGCACTGTTTGTTTTTCTTCATTGTGTTTTTCTTTGGATTTGGGTGTTTGGTTTTTGTTGTTGTAGGGTTTTATTTTTTAATCTGTCTTTATATTGACCCTAGAGTTTTTTCACTTTAACTTTTCCAGTACTCCCTACCACAACAGGGATAAGACACAATAATAGATAGACACAATTAATAATAATAATAGACACAATAATTAATAAAATTATTAATAATAATGGACACAATTTGTGTCTATTGAACCACAATAGACACAAATGGAGTTTCAGTGTTCATCCACTATTGAAAGACGTTGAGTCGAGGTAGGATTGAGGACCAACAAATAAAGAACTCAGAGGAAGAGTTGGTGGAACAAACGATGAATGTTGACATTTCTTCTGCATTCACAAAGAAGAGGGAAGAGGAAATTCTATCATGAAAGAGCTATGAGATATTGTGTTCTGTCACATCTCACAAAACAGATGGTGGAAAAATCCTTTTTCTTACAAGAAGTACAATTTGTTTTCTTCTCTCTTTACTTGGATCAAGGAAAAAATATCATTTATGAATTAAGTCTGACCAGTGAAAGAACTTATTACCTTGGTAGGGAGACTGGACCTATAATTATATTTTGAATGGAATAACCACCACAGCATTCTAGTTAGTGTTTGATTTAAATGTCTTATGTTATCTTATGGCTTTAGAACTAAGCAAAACATTCTTGGTTATAAGCTCATCAATTAATCTCTGAGGGGCTTTATACTGTTTTGTTCTCTTGTGTAAGGCTCCTTTTGTCAATCATTTCTCTTATGAATAGCGTCCTACTGTGTATAAAATATATAAAGCATTATATTTTATGGGAAGGACTGCTGCTGTAGCTGCAGCACCTTTGGTTTTGAAGAGCACTTCACTTGCAGGGAGAGCGTGTGCTTGTGTAAGTAATTGAATGCAATGCAAAGACCAAGTGATTACATAACTCTTCAGGTGACAGAATCCAAGGCTTTTGATGTTGGTCTTTATTCACCTTTAAAAAACTTATTCTCCTGAGTCCTTATACAAAGATATTTATACTCAGTACATAAATGTTCATTTGTCATTTTTCTATTAAGTAAGAAATAAATGTCAGCTGTTGGACATTTGATCACCACACACAGAGAAAAGTATGGATCCATCATGATCCCAAGAGTTTTGCTTCTCATAAAACCTTTTCTTCTCTTCCTCATAAATGAGATCTTTTGAGATAGGGTCTGTTGATCATGTCGATAGATGGCTTTATTAAAGCAGGATTGATCATTTCCTTTTGGTGTCTCAGATCATGAAAATTGTAAGTCCCTTTTTAATGACAATGAACTTGAATTTATTAAATACTCAGACTCTGCCAGAAAAATTTGTTTTTAAAACTATAATGTCTTGTCAAAAGATCACAGAGACAGTGGGATTTGTAATGTTTGTAACGTTATTTGTATCTGAATAGTTTGAATTCAAAATGAAATCGGAAAATGCTGTAGTTTGAGGCAATTGTGAAATCTGGACCAAAAATAAATTATTTAGAACATGGGTATAAAGTGTTCTTGGGATATCTGGAAGGCAAGGATCAGGCTGTATAATATGTACATCGTTGGAACTTCTACCAGGTACTTTTCAAATAAATGTGAGGTTAGCTGAAATTTTCCATATCTAGTTTTATTTTGGGGCTAAGGTGAAGACAAGGGTCATGAAAGGTGTCAAAATACTGCCAAATATAATTTAAGAATTCAGAGAATCTAATTATTTGGATAACTATCTTATGGTCATGGACAGAAAGATGGTGAATGCAACAATGAGATAAATCGTGATCTGTACATGTAGAGCCAAGATAAGGCCAAGTGGCATATTAGAGTACTTTGCAAGGTGCCAGGGTCCATCCTAAGTGAACATGGGTGAAAACTGGACAAAGTTCATTAGATTTCTTTAGCAGCCTGTTGTTAAGTTTGTTATATTACTCTGAGATCTAAACATTCAAGTTTACATTTTAACTCCAATTATTGTGCTTTAGAACTCTTCTCCTTTGTTTAGAAATCTGTATTGCTAAATTTCAGATAATGAGACTGAGATAACCTTATGAATGTGAAGGAGGAAGAAAAATTCAAAACAATCTATTTACTGTGAGTTTCTTGGAGTGATAAATCTGTTCATCACATCACTACTTCCACACAGCAATTAAAGTGTTAAAAATAAAATTAAAAAATTCCAGCTTTAAAAGCTTATATTCTTTACAGTGTTTTTCAGATGTCCTGGTCTGACCCATCCCACCTGGAAACGCTGTATTCCTGTGTTATGAATACTTCCTGGCTCCCCTCAAAAAGGAGCCCTGCTCTAATGAGGAGGTAGGACAAGGATCCTTCATTGTCTGAAGAGATTTTCAGATGAAGAGAAATTCATCCTTATGACTCATAATACTGATTTATTTAGAGGTTACTTGGACCACAACCAACTGAGAAAGATTGCTTCTAGCAGTTAATGTATACTTTGTAAAAACAAATAAATAAGCCAGTTTTCTCCAATTCTTGATCCCAGGAGGATCAAGAAATGGAAATGTATGTCAGCTCCCTCTGCTAGCTGAATGTCACCTGTTCCTGAGATCAATCTCTCTGTTTTTTTTATTGCATAAGGTTGGAAAACAGCCACCATAAAACAAGGTAGAATGTCTTCCAGGTTTTAGAACCTTTAGAAAGTTTTCAAGAGAAAGTTCACAGTTCTACATTTGTAAAGCAATTGAGTTACCAAAGTAAATTATACTACTGATTGTCTGTGGTGTGTTTATAATCTCTCTACTCCTACTCCCTGCCCTGAGCAGGCTCAGCCACAGGGTTAGGCCAGGTTAATCAACAATATAGCCAACATGGGCTGGAAGGAGGGAGACAGCACCACCTCCCTGGGCCCTGGACTTATTGTCTGTCCATCATCATATATCCAGTTTCCTTGGCCTTGCTCAGCTGGCTTCCCTCCAGGGCCCAGAGCCTTCTCCACCAAGCTGCCCCTGGCTTCCTGCCCGTTACTCTTGACACAAGTGCACGGGGGCTCTGTTGACCCCTTCATCCCACCAATACCAGTCCCTTGAAATTACAACCTCATGGACATTAATTGGTCTCCACCTTTGGCATCACCTGTAATCCTAACAGAGTGCACTTTGTAACCTCCCTACATGAATAGTGATGTTAAATAGAACAGGCCCCAGAAGGGAACCTGCAGCCCATTATGGGACCCCATAAGGCACCAGCCTGCACGCAGATATGACCTAGTGCCTACCACCTCTGAGCCCAGCTGCCCAACCAGGTATTCAGCCACCCTGTAGAGTACCCACCCAGACACCCTAACTTCCAGCTTGGCTACAAAAACATGGTGGGACAGTGTTGGAAGCTCTGCTGCATCCCCTCTTCTCTACTAATCCCCAAATGCAGCCATTTTATTGTGAAAAGCCACAAGTCTGGTCAGGCACCAATTCCTGCTCAAACCACACTGACTTCCCATCATGCTCTTCTCTGTGATATGCCCAGATATGTTCCCCTAAAGGATTCACGTCATGATTTTTTTCAGGAATCAAAATCATATTAACTGACTGGCAATTCCCCATACCACCTTTCTTGCCCTTTTTGAAGATAGGTGTGATGCTTACATTTCTCAAAATGCTGTTCATCTCCCTTGATATCCACAGCCATTCAAAGATACCTGACAGTGGCCTTAAAAGGACACCATGCAGCTCACAGGTGCAGCCATCCCAGCTCCCACAAAACTGTATGGACTGAGTTTGTCTAGTTAATTTCCAAATCAACTTTCACCTACTCCTAGTTGTACTTGCCCTTAAACTCATTTTTCTAAGCACAGAGTCTTGGGAGATGTTTGTGAAGTCTGATTTTTTTTTCCTTTTAATTAGAAGCCTATTTGCAAGAGGACAGAAGTGTGAGGTTTTTCTAACATAAAAATTTCTGTTAAATAAGTCTGTACTACAAGAAGTGAAGTCTGTGGGATATGAATAGACACAGGACACATAAATAATATATATGCACCCATAACTCCCCACATATTTACATGAATGTTAGAACTTCACTCTGGGAAACATACTCCTTTTCTGACAAAAGTGTTTATAAGAGTCCCCTTAAACTTCACAAAACTATAAATATTTATGTTCTTACATAATTATATGGATGTAAGAACATATGAAAACTTCCCTTTGTTTGACATCCTGTGGGTATTTTGTTTTATAGAAATAGTTCAAAACTTGAAAACTTTGAAAAAAAAACACCAAAAGAAACAGCATATGAGTGCCATATAGGGGATAATGAGAAGAAAATTAAGCCCAGTTCTTAACTTAAATTTATGCAGTTACAATATATTACTTAACCAAATGCACATGCATCAGTAAAATCAACGAAAAGTATCACAGTGAATCACATTACCTTGTATAAATGACATTGTAATACAGTATGATTGCTATGTACACATTTAATTCATACATATGGGCCTAGCTTAAACAATAGGAAAGGAAGAAAATTGTATTTTATGGTAAACTAAAATCAGTGTATTGTAAACCATTTACAGCCACACGTGCTGAAGGTCGAAAAGCTTGTAGGCTGTGCTATGCATTTAGTGAGCAATGCTACTAATGGTTGGCATGGTGACTCAGTAAGAAAGCCAGAGGGCTCACTTGTAAATCATGGGAACTCCAGAGACAGTACTTTGATTCCTAGAGCTATCAGTCAAATTGAGAATCACTGCCATGCAATTAGCAGCATGTTTCCAAAGCTCATCACAGAAAGTAGACTCCTTGCTTTTTAGAGTGTTTGCCTTCCTGAAACCATGATGTACTGGAGAGAGACAGTATTCACCATGATCAACAGATTGACAATCAACAAGAGTCTGCTATAGGGAATTTCAAACAGGGTTGCAATCTCATTATAATGCTTTGTCAAGTCATTCCATCCAATTTCCCTACCAGGGGTTAAAGAAAGACAAAGAAAAGCGGCAAATCTGTAGGGGGGTTATTGCGATGATGGTGGTGCAGAAAACTTGATAACAGCAATGTAAAGTTTTGTTTTTCTGTCCTTTCTGCTCTAATGCACAGCATGACTTGATGCGTCATTGCATTATATGCAGTACTTTACCAGTGCTCCTGGGACTCAGCTCTGTGAAAGAACTCAAGGAATGTGCTTATAGAAATTGGCATCTGTTTGTCTCCAACAAAGAAAAGTTGGCTCAACAGCTGAGCTGGGAGGAAAGAGGAGGGTGGCACCTTTCAGCACAGGAAAAAAATTTGCTAACGTACAGAACTAGGTGACAAAGAGGGGTGTAATAGTGGGAAGGGAAGGGAAGGGAAGGGAAGGGAAGGGAAGGGAAGGGAAGGGAAGGGAAGGGAAGGGAAGGGAAGGGAAGGGAAGATTCAGCTGGAGGCAGTCATTCAGCTGAATTATCTGTTCTGTGGTAATCTTGCATCAGTTGAAGTGAGAGTGAATTAATCTTCTTCGGAATACCCCCTAGACTGACTTTTCAACTTCAGCAGGCCTGAGAAAGCAGATGCAAAGGACTCCTTTTAATACCCACTTATTTGGACTTTAATCACCTTTTTGGGGAAGGGAGAAGGGGAGAATTGGAAAAGTGAGGGATACTTTTGCATAGATTTACCAAAAAATCCCTGAGAACCCCCATGTTGTTGTTTACAGGATAGCGTCAATGCAACTGCCATGTTATTAAAAAAAGTTTAATTTCTTTGTGTAGCGTATGAAGTCACGGACCCCCATCAGCGATGCAACCAGAATTGTTTATTATAACAAACAGGCAGCTTATATAGTACCAATGTATCTCCTTTCCCAACCGACCCGTCCCTGCAACTCCCAGCTGCCAGGCGGGCGGAATTCTCCTCCATCAGTCGGGCTGTTAGGCATTGTTTATGGGTCGTTAGGACTTGATCACGGGCCTTCCCCTGCCAGTGTTCCTGCTTCTTCTATTCCTTCTTCTGGTCTCTGCTTCTTCCACAATCCTGTTCACCCACATCTTTGTTGTTCTTATTCAAGCTCACATACAAAGATGAATTAACTAGAAGCAGCAGACAGTATTCATGCAGCTCCTGGACACATTAAATGGAGTTAAAATTCTTTTACTTCTATAGAAACCTAAAGATTTATGTGATTTAAAGAAAATGTGATCAGCCCAATCACATTGTCTCAGTTGAAAACCTGAAAGAACAAGCACAGGAAAAACAAATCATTCCTTGGATCTCTTCCGGAGAGTCCTGCTATTAGAGTTTAGACATGTGGATTTGGAATTTCCTGACAGGTGTTCACCTTGGAGACAAGGATAAAACTTTCCCTAATTCTCTCCCTCTCTATTTTGTCCAATATTTTTGAATTGTAACACTCCTCAAAACTTTTTCTTATAAAATGGAAAAAAAGGTTTTTTCAAACTACATATTTTCTGTCTTGCTCCACAGAAAGAATAATGAGTGAACCCACACTGTCTTATGACCTCATGCAGATCACACTAAGATAAGGTAGGAGTATTTTTTACATGGAGGAGTATGACACAATTAGGACATTAAGTAGTACGTTAAAGAAAAGAAAATGTACATCCGGGCCATTGGGTGTGTTTCTTTTAGAAGACTGGGTATTTATTATCAGGAAAATAAATGAGCAACTAGTTGCACTTCTATAATAACTATGATCCATGGTTTTATGAGATACCAACAGGACCATAGTAATGGGGAAAGTAATAGCATTTTGAATGGTAAGAGAGAAAAATATTAACAGAATAAGAACTGACAGAGAAGATTAAAAGAAAATAATGTATATGGGAGATATTCTGATGAATGAACCATGCAAAAATACTCTCAGCAGGACACTGAATCAAGTAACCTTGAATGAAGCTAAAATTATCACTATACAAGCTGAAGGAAAAAAAAATCACAAACCATTATGAAGAAAGAGATAAAGCAGAACTTCTAGTAAAAACAAAAGTAAAGGAAGAAAAATTAATAGTTCAGTAATATTTTTTAAATAGCTGGACAATTTATTAAACTCAATATTTTGACAAAGCAAGAGAACATTAACAAGATACTTCCTGAACTCTAAAAGAAGCTGCATAAAATGTGTTAAGATTTAATGAATGCAGGATTTATTCCACATGCAATAAAACTGACATGCCTAGAAATTAAAGCAAGAGCAAAATGACTGAGTTTGAAATGTAAAGGAATGAAATGACTGAAGCTGCACAAAAATTCTCCAGTATATGATGAACATGTGAAGGGTATCTTTATACAAATGAAGAATATCTTGTTCAGCTTGATTTCCTAGGTACAAGTAGAAAAAGAGAAGAAATGAAATGGTGGCAATGAGCACTCAATTACAAAATCAACAGCATTGACTGATCCAATGATGAGAGGTGTTATGATGGATCTTGTTCTTACCAAGAAAGAAGGGAACACCAGGTTTGGGACCACCTAAGGAGCACAAAGGTGCACAAATTCATAGGATCTGATAAAATACATCTGTAAACGCTGAGGGAACTAGCAGATGAGGTTGCTAATAATATCCATCATATTTGCAGGTGAAGTTGCCCCTGCCTGGAAAAGTGGAAACATAACCCTTATTTTTAAAAAGAGAAAAAAAGGATGACACGGGAACTACAGGCCAGTCAATCTCGCCTTTGTGCCTGGCAAGATCATGGAGAAGATCCTCCTGGAAAGCCTGCTGAGGCACATGGAAAATAAGGAAGTGATCATGACAGTGCACATGTCTTAGCTAAAGGCAAACCATGTCTGACAAATTTGGCCTTCTACAACAGCACTACAGGGCTGGTGGAAAAGGGAAGAGCAACAATTATCTACCAGAACTTGTGTAAATGGTTTGACACTGTCCTGCATGATACCTTGGTCTCTAAATTGGAGAAACATGGACTCGAAGAGAACTATATGCTATTATTACATGCTCACAGCAAAAGTTTCATAGCAAAAATTTCATAACAAAAATTTATGACTTTGGTAGAGAAGAGCTTTGATTCAAAACCTGCTGTAAGTGCAGGTGATGCACAAGTCTTCTCATTATTTATAATTATTTAGATTATAGGAGGATTTCTTCCATCTGAACTAGATACTTTACCATTTCTATGAACCTTATAATCACTTCAAACATAGAAAGATTAATATTTAAGTGCTGTTTTACAAACAACCTTTTGACAGCAGTCATGGCATAAACTGCCCCTGCTTCTCCGTGATAGCTCATTTGACCACTGCAATAACTCATGCTTTGTGCTCACAGAAGAGTTTTGTTAGTGGTATAAGTTTATGCAGTATTCAATTCAGTATGTATTGACTTTGGTGAAATAACAGGGAGGGGGAGGCAGTGACTTAAACCTGTTTACTTCACACATAGAAACCGCAGACCTGGGGAACAATGCGTGTACAACACAAACCCCGATTTCTTGCTTTGCTTCCCATTCTTTACATCCCACCTATGATTGCAGCATGAAACACTATTTGTGCGTCTGCAGAGGGAACTAAGTCAAGCCAAATTTCTATCTGAAGATGGACCAAACCAAAACATAGAAATCACTCCCTCCCTCCCAGCCGCACCCCTATTTCGGTTTGGGGTTTTTTTTTGGTGTTCAAGGAGATATGCAACTAATTGGTACAGCTGAATGAGTGGCTGTTACAGCTGTTGTGGTAGAAATGTTGAAAGAAGGGTAACTGTGAGGAAGAGGTCAGTGGAAGAAGAGGGGCAGTGACACCTTAAACAACTAAATGATACTGTCAGACACAGTGTGAACTTACAGCCTCATTTAATACGTAGCTAGGTAAAGCAGGCCACAGTAACTTGGGCAATGGGAGACCTTAGTAAGTATAGGTTATGAACATGGATAGCCAAAATGAAAACATTTGCTGTGAAAGCTCTGCCAGAAAGGCCATGGTAACTGTAAGGAGAAAAAGGCATACAGAGCACAACAAGATGCAGAAATGAACAAGTAAAAGGGGAAGTTTTTCTATCTCTCTGCCTTTGAAACACAAAATGCTACGCATTTTGAAGCTGTTCATTTGAGTGGCTAAAATTACTTGTAAAATTACTTTTTCTAGGTTTATTTTGCACATTATAAATTCCATCAGAATACAAATTTCCTGGTACATACAGTGCCTTTAATATTACAGTGACATCCTTTGTTTACTACATCAAACAGGCAGCATCAACTCACTCTTTCTAAAGTCCCCTTTTTTGTGTGTGCTACTGCAGCCAATGCCTTCTAGAAAATTGCTGCTGACTTAGGCTGACTCAGTAATAAATGAGGAGAGCAAACACATGGTTCAGTCTTCCGTAAAGGTAGTAGAAGATAATTCTAAAGGCTCTTTTCCTGGTAGCTTTTACAAATCAATGATTTTGGGGTTACTTTAGACTCTAAGATCTGTACCACACATTCAGTTAAATCTATTGTTTTAGCAGTGAGGAAGCCAAACTAGGTGATGTGTGAAGGCAAAACTATGGATGCATAGAGGACAGTTTTTCTATCAGAAACACAGAGAGGGCCAAAAAATAACAGGTGATTAATAAACGTTTATATCAGGAAAAGAGTGGAGATGAAAAGTTTATGCATGGAAAAGAGTGGATCACCCAGCACCATACAACCATGATAGCAAATTGTCCTTATGTTACCAGGACCCCCTTGCTTTTAAGCAAGGACACTATCAAGGCTTCAAGATATCTAGCAAGCATCCAAGACTCTGTGGAAATTTGGTACTTGTATTGCTCCCACCTTAGCTGGCTTGAAGTTACCTGTCTATGCTGAAGTTGCATATCCTCTAGTCTCTTGGGTTAAACATCCTGCCTGCAAAATTGCAGACCAAGTGAAGAGCTTAAGTGAATGCTGAACTCCTTCCACATGGTGCATAACTTGTTTGTGTCAGGTGTGCCTAAGTGTGATTACTACAACCTTGGACTTTTACAGAATCTCTGTGAGGCTGTTGAGCAGCTGTTGCCTCCAGCCACCTCACCTTATTTTAGCACCTTAATGATTAGAAGAGAACAAGGATCTGAGATGGAATAATGGTCAAGGAAATCATCTGTGCCTTCTGAGCTCAAACCCAAACCTCGGCATGATCACAAATGCTTCATCTGTATTATACTAGTAATTCCATGCTCCTTGACCCAGTAAAGCAAGCCCTTCATGAAGACAGTTCCTCCTCCATCCCCACAATAATATATAAACAAAACTCTATTTGAAAGTGGTTTCACAATTCTACTGGTCTTTGGAGACAATTTTTCCTTACATTAAAACCATAAATTTCTGTTGTGGTTTATCTGCAGAAAATCTTCTGCTTTCCACAAAATGACCCTTATTCTGCATTTCTGTTGTGGTTTAACCCCAGCCAGCAACTAAGCATCACACAGCTGTTCACTCACTCACCCCGGCAGGATGAGGGAGAAAACTGGAAGGGTAAAAGTAATAAAACTCATGGGTTGCTATAAAGCAAAAGTCACACATGCAAGAAAAGCAAAACAAGGAATTAATTCACTACTTCCCATCGGCAGGCAGATGTTCAGCCATCTCCAGGAAAGCAGGACTCCTTCACATGTAGTGCTACTTGGGAAGACAAATGCCATAATTCCAAACAACCCCCCTTCCTTCTTCTTCACCCAGCTTTATGTTGCTGGGTATGATGTCATATGGTATGGAATATCTCTTTAGTCAGTCGGGGTCAGCTGTCCCAGCTCTGTCCCCTCCCAACTTCTTGTGCACCCCAGCCTGCTCGCTGGTAGAGTGGTGTGAGAAGCAGAAAATGCCTTGACTCTGTGTAAGCACTGCTCACCAGTAACAAAACCATCCCTGCATTATCAGCAATGTTTTCAAAACTAATCCATAACTTAGCCCCATACTAGCTACTATGAAGAAAATTACCTCTAACTCAGCCAAAGCCAGCACACTTTCTTAACTTTCCTGTTGTGGACTCTGGCTGACATGTTGTTCCTCAATGAAAGGGTGGGAGAGAGGTCACAATAATTCACCTCTAGCAAGTGGAGTAAGTGAAGGTTACTCCACTAGTAACTAGAAATACTTTGAGAAATAAGAAGGACCATATGAATTCAATAGTCCAAGCAGATTTATTCTAAATATACACAGAGGGAAAAGAAAATAAAAAAGGTTTAAAAACTTGATTATCTGTAGACATCTTTCAAAAAAAAAAAAAAAGAAGTTATTTTCAGTTGGGTTTGACGCCATGTTTTGGGCACCCTCCTAAGATAAGCCCTAGATGATTTCTGTTTCACAGCTTCTCTGCTGGAATTTTTGTATCTGGGTTGGTGAAGATGTTTTCATTGTCTGGGGTCTCCTCAACAAATAATCTTAGTGGAAGGAAAGGATTGCCTGTCCTTGCCATGATCAAGAGACATGATGTAAATGGATAAAATCATAAAAAATGTTAGGCATCGATATAATAAAAAACTGCTAAACCACATTGCAGAAGTAAAGGGTGTCACAGCCACTCAAGAAGTCCCACAATACAAAGATATCGCTCCCTCCTTGGGCTTACCCTTCCTTGGTAGAGCTTGATTTTATGGCACAAACATTGATAAAACCATTTTACAGTAAAGACAGTTTGACAAAGACTGAAGAAAATAACAACATAGTTAATAACATGATGCACCTGAGCCAAGAATTGTGGAATAATGGGGATATTATGGACCAATACTTTTAAGAATCAGTTAAGAAAACTGGAAGTTCAAAGGATATATTCAGACTTATGTTAAAGAGTAGTAAGAGTGATGACTAGACAGGTAATTATAATTTAATGTTGAGAGGATCTGATCTTGAGTTTTCAGGCTAAGAAAGTATTGGAATGCTTGATTTTTGTTTATTTGATTTATTATTATTATTTTCTTAATAAACCTCTGAAGCATGTGATTTTATAACTACCTATTTTTTGAGGTGCCTTTATAGAAGGATGCAAAAGTGAACTGCCAGTGCTATTCTCACTACACAGGACAAAGGCAACTCCTGTAACAATGCCTACCCTCTGTTAGGTGCAAAACAAACTGAATATATTATGCTCCACCAAGGTCCCATGGATAGAGACCCAAGTCTCAGTCTAACAGCCGTAGGATGAAAAGGTATTGAAGATGAAAATCCAGTACAGTCCAAGCCTTCAAGTTGCTCCTAAAAACACCCTCACAGTCTGTTCTTTACTACTGCCAGATGGAGACTGCCCAGAACAGACCTCACAAAAATTTGGCTGTCCTTGACATGGATTACCAGCAGAAGAGAAGCACAGACATCATTCATACCATAACATGTAGTGCACACTCCTTGGTACATGCTCCCTCCTCCACTCCTCAGGGCAGATAAATCACAGCATTATAAAATATCTCAAGTTGGAAGAGACTCATAAGGATCACTGAATCCAGCTCCCTGCTCTTCTCAGGACTACCTAAAACTAAACCATATGGCTAAGAGCATCATCCAAACACTTCAAATTCTGAAAGGCTTGTTGCCATGACCACTTCTCTGGGGACCCTGTTCCAGTGACCTACCACCCTCTCAGTGAAGAACCTTTTCCTAATGTCCAATATGAACTTCCCCTGATGCAGCTTCATTCAGTTTTGTCATGTTCTATCGCTGATCATCAGAGGAAATCACAGAATCACGGTATCTTCGTGGTTGGAAGGCACCTTTGAGATCCAACCACACACAAAAAAAAACAAACACAAAAAACCCACCCACACCACACCCAACCACAGACATAAAACCCAACAATCTTGGGCACTAGAGCATGCCCTGAAGAGCCATGTCTACACGTTTCTTAAATACCTCCAGGGATGGTCACTCCACCATCTCCCTGGGCAGGCTGTTCCAGTGCCTGACCACTCTCTCAGTAAAATTATACTTCCTAATATCTAATCTAAACCTCCCCTGATGCAACTTTAGACCATTTCCTCCAGTCCTGTCATTGTTCCCTTGGGAGAAGAGGCCAAAACCCACCTCTCTACAACCTCTTTTCACGTAGCTGTAGAGGGCAATGGGGTGCCCCCTCAGCCTCCTCTTCTCCAAACTAAACATGCCTAGTTCTCTCAGCCTCTCCTCATATGACTTGCTCTCTAGACTCCTCACCAGCTTGGTGGCTCTCCTCTGGACATTCTCCAGCAGCTCAGTGTCCTTCCTTTAGTTAGGGGCCCAAAACTGAACACCGTACTTGAGGTGAGGCCTCACCAGTGCCCAGTACAGAGGCACCATGACTCCCCTACTCCTGCTGGCCACGCTATTCCTGATACAGTCCAGGATGCTGTTGGCCTTCTTGGCCACCTGGAGACACTGCTGGCTCATGTTCAGCCGGCTGTCCACCAATACCCCCAGGTCCTTTTCTGCTGGGCAGCTTTCCAGCCACTCTTCCCAAAGCCTATAGCGTTGCCTGAGGTTGTTGTGACCGAAATGCAGGACCTGGCACTTGGCTTTATTAAACCTCATCCCATTGTCCAGATCCAACCTATCCAGATCCCTCTGTAGAGCTTTCCGACCCTCAAGCAGATCAACACCTCCGCCTAGTTTGATGTTCTCTGCAAATTTATTGAGGGTGCACTCAATCCCCTTATGTAGATCATCAATAAAAATAGTAAACAAGATATTAAATATTAAACAAATCAGCACCTCTCTCTCTGCTGCCTGCCTTGAGGAAGTTGTAGACTGTGATGGGGTCTTCTCTTCTCCCAAATGAACAAACAAAATTTCTTCAGCCAATCTTTTTAAGTCCTGCCCTGAAGGCTTTTCACCACTCTGGCTACATGCTCATAGTCTGATGTCCTTCTTATAATGAGGCATCCAAAACTGCACACACGACTCAAGGTGGGGCCACACCAGTGCTGACTGAGACAATACCTTCCTTGACTAGCTAGCTGGGATGTGCTTGATGCACCCCAGGACATGACTGGCCCTTTTGCGTGCCAGGGCACACTGTTGACTCATATTCAACTTGCTATAAACCCAGACACCCAGATCTCTTTCTGCAGGGCTGCTCTCCAGCCTCTCATCCTCAACTTGTGCATATAATCAGGATTATCCTGTCCCAGATGAAGAATCTGACACTTGCTGAATTTCACACAGTTGTTGGTTGCCCAGCTCTCTAATCTATCCAGATCTATCTATAAAACCTTCCTACCCTCAGGGGAGTCTGCAGCTCCTCCTAGTTTACTATCATCAGCAAATTTAACCTAATATGCATTCAACTCCTGTGTCCAGATAATTTATGACAACATTAAAGACCCTGAGATTGAGCCTTGGGGAACCCCACTGGTGAGTGTCCACCAGCTTGATGTAACCCTATTTGCTACAAGTCTTTGAGCCCGACCCATTAGCAAATTGCTCATCCAAGTTACTACGGACTCATCTAGCTGTATGTTGACAGTTTACCCAGAAGGGTACTGTGACAGACAGTATAAAAAGCTTTGCTGAAATGCAAAATCACCACATCTAACGGCTTCATCTCATCAACTAGATGCGTGATCTTTTCATAAACCAAAACTAAGTCAGTTAAGCAGGACTTTCCTCACATAAACCTGTGCTGGCTATGACCAACAACTGCGTCGTCTTCCAAGAGTTTTTCAATAGCTCCCAGAATAACCTCCATAATTTTACCAGGCACTGAAGTGGGTCTGTCAGGTCTGTAATTACAAGGGTTTTCCTTTTTACCCTTCTTGAAAACTGGAACAACATTTGCCATCTTCCAGTCAGTCCTGAAATGACAGCCAGCTCTTTCAGTTCCTTGGGATGAATCTTATCAGGCCCGATAGATTTATATGCATCCAGCTGGAGCAACAAGTCTTGAACAAGTTAAGGCTCAAATGAGAGTTTATCATCCCCCAGTCATAGTCCTCCAACACAGGATTCTGGGGGTCCCAGGTTCCATTATCAGTGTCAAAGACAAAGGCAAAGAAGTCATTAAGTGTCTCCACTTTATCTACATCCTATATTTGTGAGGTTACCAGCCACGTCAGGTAATGGACCAAATGTTATTTCTAATGTTCCTTTTCCTGTTAACTTATTTTTTAAAAAAGCCCTTTTTGTTGTCCTTCATGGTGATGGCCAGCCTGAACTTGAATTGAGCTTTTGCCACACAAATTTTCTTCCTACAGTGGTGAACAATATCTTTATAGTCCTCTGATGCCACCCACTCCAGTTCTGAGTTGGAGCTGGGAGATGTTCATAAGTTCTGGCACATTGACTATCTCATCGCAAGGCAGATGAGACAACAAGGACAACTTTGATATCTGTATGCAGAAGAGGTCTCTTTGGAAACCAGGGTGCTTCACTTACCTCCAGACTACTGGTTCAAACTAATTTGCTCCCTAATAATGAGAAGTATTTTGAAGTTTTTAGACACTGTTTCCCTTCTTTTTCCTTCTTCTTTTTGCTTTTGGTTGGGGTTTTTTTTGTTTGTTTTTTTTCCCCTCTTTTTCCTACAGGAGTTGCTTGACCATATATTCATAGCAGTACAGGTGTATGCTACTCTGTCACCACCACTGGTGAAGTCAATGAATATTTGCATGCAAATGTACAGTCATGGGCTCATATACAGAATATACCTTTTGCTATTTCAGGCCTCTTTCTGACTTACAGCAGAAAATGACTTGCTTTCTTTTGCTGAACACTTTTCAACATTTTTATAATTATGATGCTTTTTACCAGTTTGAAGTCTGTTTATTTTCTTTGTCATTAATATTCTCAGTGTTTGTTCAAATGGTTCCCCATAGGACCTGTCATCTTTTCTGTACAGGATGCGCACTCTTCCCTTAAGTAGCATGTTAATTTTTTTTAAAAGAAGGATTTGTAGTTATGGACAATTATAGCAGGAATGTAAATGGACTGCTATTTATGTTTTAAGGAGAGGTGAATAGATTAAGAATGAATGACAAGCTCTTTTTTTTTTAAAAAAAAAAAAACAACATAAATTTAACAGTTCTCAAATATAAAGTTTATTTTCCTGTAAGCCTCTGCTCTGTGTAATTCTGTAGAACTCAAGGTACCAGGCATTTATTATTCCTAGAAGTGCCAAATATCTTCTTTGAAGGCTGTGAATATTTCTGAGAGTAGTAAAGGATGGGATTTCCTCTCCCTCAAAACTTCCCACTTCTCTCCTCCCTTCTCCCATTCCTCCATTCATTTTTTGCTGGTAGTCAACACTTCTAGGTACTTTTTCTGGCTCTATAGGGAGATAAAATATAAGTATCTATTTTCACAGAGGCAAATACAGGTGACTCAAATTTAAATAGCATGTAAATTGCACATAACAGCATAATATAAATTGTGAAATTGTGAATAATTGTAATTTTACCTTTTTTTCCTTTTTAAATGGCAGAGAGAGAAGTCCTGAAATACTGTGGAGAAAAGGAAGGAATATCTGACTTCTTTCACAAGAAGATGACATGGAGTGCTCAGCCATTATCATTTTAGGAATAGGACTGTTGCTAAGCAACAAGTCTCACATAATCTTGCTGAGCTTTTGTATCTGAAGAAAATAGAGGCAAGAAAAAGTTTGGAAAGCTAATGAGGAAAAAATAGCTTCAGTGCAGAACAATCAATAATACTCCTGACCAGAAAATAAACTGTTAATGGGGACAGAAAAAACAAAGCTACTTATAGATACTTAAAAACAAATTTATTATTATCAGATATGTTTAATTGGTAGCTTACAAGTTTTCCTATATCTCTGTGTCCTTTATGGAAGGGAGAACTGCTTCCTTGGATGTGATTGTAATAACATGCAATTGCAACCTTCCTCCTCAGTAAGTTTTAACAGTGGAGCAAATAAGGCAGTGGTTTTTTAATGCCATTTAAGCATGCAATTAACTGCACATAGCCTACAAAAGCACCAAGAGAATAAGTAGGATCACTTTTCAATTTTGCATGGATGCCTAGCATAAAAGCTTAAAGCAGGGAATAATTCTCAAACACCTTTTTAAGTCAATTGACTTAAATGCATATTATTGGTATTAGATGACACTGTGCCTGCCAAAATACATGAAGTCACCAACGTTATTTTCAGCTTTGTCTTGAATTCAGCTCTATTAGTACAGACCCTGATGTATCATCATGCTATTCTTACTCATATATAATGGTCTGAAGAATCCAGCCTATGGCATCCAGTCCAAAAGGGTAAATGGGCTTTGTATGGGCAACCTGTAAAACATCATAGATCAGATGGTTAACTGCAGTTACTAGAAATATCACTCTAATTAGTTGCTGGTATTTATTGTTGTTACGGTGAGAATAGTGGTTTAGATGCAAGTTAGCTGACTACTTTCTTTCCGTTGACTTACATCAATCCACTCTATCACTAAAACAAAGGAAATGTAACATCAGCATGACATATGCAACTTGACAGTCTGATAAGCAAGTGCTTTTAATTTTAAAAGACTAAACATAATTTCTAATGTAAAGGAAGGCAACAACTGGGAGCCAAATTTTAATGATCCAAGCAATGACTTCTGCTACTTAAGTACAAGCTAAAGCAAAATCTCCTACATGCTTTAGCAAACAATATGATTAAAAAAAAAAAAAACAACATAGGAAAATAAACACAGATGGTCATTAATCATGTCTATATGCTTTTTAAAGGAGAAAATAATAATAAAAAAGAACATGGGTACACAAAAATTGCTTTAGTTACAATCTTTCTTATGTCTTCCTGTGTGGAGCTTACATTTTTTCAATGAAGACCTGCTTTTGGAAAAAATTCAAGAACCTTATTCCCCAAACAAATAGAGGCTTCTACTTAGTACAATTTTTAAGTCTTTAAGACTAAGGCACATGATCCATCCTACTTTCTCAGAAGCAATAATTCAAGGAAAAGTTGTGGGACATAAATGATCATTAAGAATGTTGAATTCAGATCAATCTTACAATCTTTCTTTATTTGTCAAGTTTATCATAAGCCTCTCTGTCCCCATAACTAAGTCAAAGACAGTTTACTGACAGGATAAGCTATCAGTATACTATAAACAATTCCGTATCAAATTAAAGTGATGATAATGAACACATTAATCTCATTTGCTATCAGCAGTATGGCAAAAATTCATCTCTCTGTTGCTGAAGTAAAAGGCTGCTTTTTCTTGATGTTCTTTTCTTCTGTTTGTTTGGTCTGATTGCTGTTGCTAGTGGTTTGCTGGCGGGGATGAACAGGAAAGAGCTGTGCTGTGAAGTTGAGTGATGGGATCAGAGCATGCTGCTGCTTGTTCATTGCTGAACATTTTACATTCTTTTCTTCTGGAAAGAGAAAAGCATATTTCTGTCATGGCTTACAAAATTTAAAATATCTATGCCTGTCATACTTTCATTTTCTCAGCACCTTCATGAGATTGCTTGGCTAGTTTTAACTTTTGAATAGCTGCTATGCTCCTATGTATGTAAGCACAGGAATTTTCCTCAACTTGAAGATTTTCTACCCTTGATTGTGTGACAAAAAATTCCAGAATACATTCATAGGTATCTTATCTCCAAAATAAACTCAGATTTCCTCTTAGGTTTATCAACATTTAGTAGAAGTTGAAATTTTAGATTTATCTTCTTGTTCTTGTTTTGTATGCAAAGGTATTCTGACCTCATAGGTGCTTTGTAATGTAATCCTTAAATAGAGTCTTTAGGCTTTAGTAGTCTTAAAAGAAGGCATCATCTCTTCTGAATTACTTTTGTAGAGGAGTTTGTTATCTGCTTTTGATAGAGTAATTGTGAAACTGCTGATAGGTGACTAATTCATTTTCTTATTTAATTTCTACACTTTATGATGAAAGTGGTTATATAAGGAAGGAGTTGTTAAATTCACCCTGATATATTTGTGTAACTCAAAGCAACAGAAAGAGTAGACATTCATGAGATCCATAAATTATTTTACCATGGAGTTTCTTTGCGGTAGGCTGATCCTTGCTGCACAGTTCCACCTGCACAATGAAAATTCAGTTTCCTCAGCCAGTAAGCACAGTCTGACCAATTGTGTAAGAAAACACTCTGTCAGAGTAAGAAAATACAATTCAAAATCATATTTATGCTCCCAGTCTGAGCTGCAATGATTAGCAGTGTTTATCCAAGGGGTAATTGAGGAATCTGAAAAAACTTGATTTTGGGAAACAGAATGGTTTTATAGCATGTGTACAACACTGGAGGAAAACTTCATTTTACCTTAAAAAAACACAGAACAATATTCAGTACAGTAAGACAAGGCTGACAAGGATAGTCAGTCTCCCATGTATAAAAAAATGATTTTAAAAGAAAAAACAAAACAAACAATAACCTATTGGTTGTTTGACATACTGGGCCAATATTGAATTGGTTTCAATCTTCAGCTCAACTGCGCTATGTAACTTTGGGCAGTCATTTGCAGTACATTCATCTGACACAATTAATTTTATTCCAAAGTAGATGTTTTGAGTGTTTTAATCTAGTCTAGTGTCATGTCTGCAATAATTTTAACAATACACATGTAATAATATTAACAGTATAACGTCCCCTTCACCCTGCAATTAAGTCTCTTTTTCTCCTCGTTATCACCAATTTATTAAACCAAATATTTTGATTTGTTAACGGAGGAAATATTCAAGACTGTTAAGAGCACTGCAGTAATTTTAAACATTAGCTTCTCTGCAGAGGTGAAAACTTTGTTGAATCATTTAAAGGCCCAGGCCAGAGAAGTTCTCCGTACATCACTTTGAAAACACCACATTGTAAATATTTTCATATTATAATATGCATCTCCTTGTTTCATGTCTTGATCCTTAAGTTATGTTACGAAATCTTTTGTTATGAATATGCACATTTCTGTCTTTTCACAAGAAAAAGTATTTCCTTTTGTAAATATATTTCAGTCTACTTCTGTAATTATATTTCAACAAATCTGCTTTTTCTCAGCTGACCCCCTCAGATACTGAAGCATTAAAGATGTCCCCTGACAAATAAATGGGTGCTTAGCAATTCCTTCTCAACTGTCCAATAATAATTACATCATAAGTACTATTCTATTATCTGCAGTTTGATGAGCAGTAGACACAATTACATACCCATCTTTTGGCTGAAGGCAAAAAATTGTTTATGTAGACACCCTTGCACCAAGTGACATATCTCTCTTAGGGTGAGAAAGCAACGAAAGCTCTTCTTTGCTTTCAGTGTCGTATCTAACGTTAGAATGTAAACGCCAAACTGTTTGTCAGTAGAAAGCTGCTGCAGGAAAACTTTATGATGAGGCAGATTAATATAGGATCTTTAAACATAGTTATTTTTTATACCATAAGTTGTAGTCTGAAGAACACGATGCAAAAGAAGTTTAATATATTCTGTTTGCATGGCAGTGGAAATTTGTACTGCCATCCACTGACTATGGCTGTAGGGGTCAGGCAAAGGGATCCAGGGTCCCCTTCACACAGCAACCATCAGCAGAAAGCTTCTGTCTTTCTGACTGCAAGGCGATGTCCCAGCAGTCTCACTCATGATGAGCAGTTGCAGTAACCCAACACAGCAGCTGCTGCATCCCAGCCAAGCAGCCTGAATCCCTGGCCATTGTCCCCACCAACCATACCCAGCAGGAGCCACCACAGCCCCTATCCCATTCCTACATAAGAGCACTGCTCTGATGCAGGCTTCGTAGTACTGCATCTGTGTACTGCAGGTACAACTCCTGAAAGTGAGAAACTGATGGCACTAATTAGAACTCAACACTGTGCCTCTCACCACATGGCCATGCCCATATTTCTCAGTTTTGGCCTATTATACTCTTCTTAGTCTGTCCCTGTCCCTGTCCCCTGCTAGCCCTTTGCTTCCTGTCAGTCATGTCAATTAAGTACGTCAATTTTTTTCGTTGTTTAATGGTGTAAATGCTAGATCACCTTTATTCACTTAACATGCACTTTCAATTCAGGCCTCCAGAGACAGAAGGTTATTGTTGGTTCATCTCAGGAAGGAAGGTATCCCAGTGGCCGTCTACTTCCCTTCAGTTTTAAATCCCCATCTCTACATATTCTACGTTCGTTTTGAGAAACATCTCTCCTTATTTGCTTACTTTTTTATTTTCCTGGATTTAAAACTACTGCATGGATGACTAAGGAACTTTTTATTCACTGTGTGTATATTCAATAATTGAATATAGAATGTAAACATACATTACTGTTAATAACTCACAATTTGATTTTTTTTTTTTTTTTGAGCAGGGGTTGTTCTCTCAAAAAAGCAATCAACAACCTGTGTTACTGTGTTTGTGGCCGTCACACCACGAGCTTCCCTCAGATCAGGCAGAGAGCAACTGCGGCAGCTGTGAGTGCTGCAGTTTTAAATCTGACCTCGATCGAGATGGAGACGGGACTTCCTGGAGACGGAGAAGCCAAGGGAGAACGGAGAGACTCGAAATGAGTCAGGAATCTCGCGAGGGAGCCGAGAAGCTGACATGACAGGGGGCGTGCCAGGTGAGCCACGGGAAATTTAAAAGCGGCCATAGCCACAGCAGGCTCAAAGCGCGTGGCGGGCATGCGTGAGCGCAAAGGGTGAGTATATTGCATGTGCACAGAGCGTGTGGGAAGCAGCCATCAGTTTTTGGATGGGCCACGTGGAGAGCGTCGAGGTCTTTAAATCCTGAGCCAGACTAAGACAGAGAGGGGGCTTCCTGGAGACGGAGAAGCCAAAGGAGAGAATAGAGGAAGAAATGAGGCAGGAACCTCGCGCAGGAGCATGAGGCTGATGTGGCAGGGGGTGAGGCACAGCACATGTGAAAGCGGCTGCCAGACATAGTCAGTGGGATGGAGGGAGCAGCGTGGGGGCTCGCACACAGGACGAAGAGGGAGAGTCTGAGGGTGAATGGTCCATTCAGGCTCAAGAGAGGAAATGGCAACCAAACGCCCCGAAGCCCCTGTGAAGAAGAACATGGGAACTCAGACCAGCCATGGAGGGCCCTGGCTGCACCGAATGCCTGAGCCTGGCTGTGGTACCACAGGGACCCAGAGACACCCATTGTGTGCAAAGTGAGCAGACAAATGGCCTGCACAGGAAGGGGGTGGAACTAAGAGAAGAGGTGGAAAGGTTAAGAAGCATTAGGGAATGTGAAAGTGAAATAGACTAGTGGAGCAGTAGTCTGAGGCAAAGGCAGCAAGAAAAGGCTCTAATAAAAGTAGATGATCCACTCCCACCTGTCACCAGGCAGAGAGAGGGGACTTAATAGAAAGGGGGCAAGGGAGGCTGATCCTTCCTTGGAGAGACAAGAGGAACCCCCAACAGCCTCCTTCACCTTCCCAGTTGCATTTGCATAACAGGTTAGGAGTTCTGGATTTTGGGGATGAGGTAAATGAGAATGGAGAGGACGACCTACCTGGTGAGTCACCCAGGACTAGTAACCTACCCCCATGCCTCAGGACCTCATCAAGTAAGAAAAAAAGAAAGGTGGTTATAATAGGTGACTCCTGGTAGCTACCACAAGCTTAAAGGCAATGAAAAGGGACTTCAGAGTGCTGGGACAACTGATCAAGGGATCAGGAGAACAAGTGGTGTTCTCTTCTATCCCACCAGTCACAGGGATGGATGAAGGGAAGGTATAAATAGGAAGAATCAACAGATCAACTCATGGCTAAAAGACTGGTGTAAATGTCAGGACTTTGGATTCTTTCATCACGGGCTGATCTACAGCTCACCAGGCATGCTGGCCGCAGGTGGGGGACGCCTAACCCAAAGGGGAAAAAGGATATTGGGACAAGAATTAGCAGGGGTCATTGAGAGAGCTTTAAACTAGATTTGAAGGGGGACGGGGTTGGAACCAGGGTTCTGCAGCCTGTTGCAGGAGTTGATGTGGGAGAGAAAGACACGTGTAGCAGTGAAGACACGAGGAGTAATGATAAGATGGTAACTGCAGTAATGTCTGCACATGGACAGATGGAAATTAGTGTTTGCCGTCACAGAAAAATAGTGGGACGATTAGCCCAGCTGAAGTGCATCTACATGAATGCACGCAGCATGGACAACAAAGAGGAGGAGCTGGAGGCCATCGTACAGCAAGAAAACTATGGTCTAGTTGCCATCACAGAAACATGGTGGGAGGACTCACACAACTGGAGTGCTGTGATTGATGGCTACCAACTTTTCAGAAGGGACAGGCAAAGAAAGAGAGGTGGTGGGGTGGTCCTTTATGTTAAGAGCAGTATTGTGTGCCTAGAATTTGGCAATATGCATGATGACAGTGTTGAGTGTCTATAGATAAGAATCAAGGGGAAGACCAATAAGGCAGACATTGTGGTGGGAGCTTGTTATAGACCCCCAAACCAGGATGTAAAGACTGATGAAATATTCTATAAGCAGCTGGCAGAGGCCTCACCATCACTCTCCCTTGTACTCATGGGGTTCTTCAACTTCCCAGATATCTGCAGCAGAGAGGCAACAGTCCTGGGGATTCTTGGAGTGCATGAGAGACAACTTCCTAACACTGCTGGTGAGGGAACTGACTAGGGAAAGTGCCCCACTGGACCTGCTGATAGTTAACTCAGAAGGTCTTGTGGGGGATGTAAACATTGGAGGTCATCTTGGACAGAGTGATCACGAAATGATACAATTTTCAATTCTTGCTGAAGCAAGGCAGGGGGCCAGCAAAAACAAAATTGCCACCTTGGACTTCCAAAGGGCGGACCTACCTCTGGGAAGGTAATGGAGAGACACATTCTAGATGTCATCTCCGAACAAGTTGAAGGACGGGGGTTATTGGAAGTGGGCAACCAAGGTGGTTTACCCAAGTGGGTTTACCAAGGGTTTGACCAGTCTAATAGCCTTCTATGATGCTATAACTGGTTGGTTGGATGAAGGGAGGGCAGCAGATGTCATATATCTTGACTTCAGCAAGGCCTTTGACACTGTCTCCCATAACATCCTCATTGGGAAACTAAGGAGGTGTGGGTTGCATGAGGGGACAGTGAGGTGGATTGAGAACTGGCTGTGTGACAGGACCCAAAGGGAGCAAATTCAAGCTGGAGGCCTGTAACCAGTCCTGTTCAACATATTCATCAGTGACCTGGGTGAGAGGACAGTATGTATCCTCAGCAAGTTTGCTGATGATACCAAACTGGGAGGGGTGGCTGACACCATGGAGGGCCATGCTGCCATCCAGCAAGACCTAGACAGGCTGGAGAGCTGGGCGAGGAAGAACCTCATGAGGTTCAACAGGGAAAAGTGTAGGGT
>JAOQGH010000019.1:66696906-66739540 GCA_025769975.1 Gallinago jamesoni | reverse complement strand
CTCCTCCTGAGTTGCCTGTCCCTTCTTCCAAAGGTGGTAAACCTTCCTTTTTTCCTTAAGTCCCATCAAGAGCTCATCAATCCACTTAACTGTCCATTCATCTAACCCACGCTTCCTAAGCTTACTTGTGGGGATGCTGTGGGAAACAGTGTCAAAAGCCTTGCTAAAGTCAAGGTAGACAACATCGACTGCCTTCTTCTCATCTATCCAATCAGTCATGACATCTTAGAAAGCTATCAGGTTAGTCTGACATGACTTCCCCTTGGTAAATCCATGTTGACTATTCCTGATAGCTTTCTTTTCCTCCATATGCTCTGAGATGACACTCAAGATGGAGGAAAAGACAGATAAAGAGGATGGGGCCTGTTTTTTTTTTCAGTGGTTCCTAGGGGTAAGACAAGAGGAAATGGGCACAAACTTGAATATAAAAAGTTCCACCTAAACATGAGGAGGAATTTTTTTGGTTTGAGGGTGGCAGAGCACTGGAGTGGGCTGCCTAAGGAGGTGGTGGAGTCCCCTTCTCTGAAGACATTCAAAACCCACCTGGACACGTTACTGTGCTCTAGGTGGACCTGCTTTGACAGGGTGTTGGTCTAGAGGATCTCCAGAGGTCCCTTCCAACCCCATATCATTCTGTCATTCTGTGAAGAGCCATGAGATTCAAGTGTTAGCACAGAGACAGAACTTCCATTCTTTAAATATAGAAAGGAAAAAATAAAGTCCAAAAGAAAACTAAAAATCACTTGTCCATGTACATTTTTTTATGGATCTAACACTTACTTAGAAGATTTACACATTGTAGATCATGTCAGTTCAAAACTTTTCAGAGTTTTCAGTTCTGTCATGGTAACAGTACCTTAGAAATATGCCACTGCCATTACAATGTCATTTGCAGATGAAAGAAAATATGTTATTAATGATTTTTCATTCTCATAATTGCATAATATATGTTACACTTCTTTATACTAAGGTTTTCAGGAAAGGTGACTTCAGCTTCCATTTTACATTAATTTTCAAATACTGCTCAGCTATAACAGCATACTAGCAAGTGGAAGATTTTCCTGCTCGCTCAAATACTGCTTCATCACTATTCTGTAATAAACCATGCCAAATTCTTTTTAACATGGCCGTAAATATTAAGAGCACAACAACATTCAGAGAAGCTTTTGCTATTATAGGTTCCCTTTCCTATTCACATCTTCTTGTAGATATATTAAAATGACTGACTAGTACTGGTTCCTTGCACACCAGGTGTATTTATGAGAACCAAAAAAGTTTTCTTGGTTGTCTGCATATTTAAACCAACATTTATTCCATTTCAAACTTTCACATTCAAACACATGGATTACTAAACCGTTACTTTTACAAATTCAGACTACTTTTGTCAGCTTTTTCATGAAAGGAGTTAAAATGTCCTGATGAATCTGAGCTTCTTCCTAGGAAACATAAAAAGTATTGAGTTCATTTCACTTCACCACTTGTCACTGGGGACGTAGCAATTTCAAGCTACCAGTGTGAATATTGTCTGTATACAGAACATATTATATAATGCAGAGTACTCAACGTAAATCACTATTACTTGAACAAAGACATGGTAGAAAGAAATCCATCTGGCCTTTATCTTTGCTCTTCTTTGTTTTCAACATGGTGTTTGGAGCTCTCAGCAAAGAAGAGAGATAGTGAGACATGGAAACTACATGACTCAAGGCTAACTCTCCTACAGGGATGGTCCCAAAGCACTTGCACAAAGAAATCTTGCTCCCAGCTACAGCCGCTTCTGTGGCTACACAAGACTCCAGTAACAGGACTATACTTCAAACACATGTATGAACAATTAATGAAGTTCCTTTAGAAGTGGTGCTAGAATCCATCAACTACATGCCCATAAAGCATACTCCTAAAATTCACAGTTTACAACTACTACAAGATATTATAATAACAGATTCCTCTCCATACTTTACAAAATGAATCTCAACTACCTTAACACAATTACCTCCTTGCTCCACACACTCATGGCCCCAGGGTTCATGCTAAGAGCATTATCTTGTGCTTTTCATGACATTTTTACTTTTAAAAGGGCTACTATCATAAATTTTCTTTCATTAAAGCATGTCTGTTGTAAACACCTCTTAGAAAGAAAGCTTTTGCCATTCAAAATGTTTTTAAAAGAAAGGGAAAAAAAAGTTAGGAGTTTTTAATATTACACAAATATTTGAAAAGTAGCCACAGAAGAGGCTTTTATTTCACTTATGTTAGTCAAAATTAGTTTCATTTGGAAGAGATGGCATTTTGACAAGGCATTAGTCACAAAAGAAGAAAATGATGAGAGAGAGTGAATGTACCTCAAATACTTGAAGTGCTAGATGAGCACTTTCCATATCTATAGGAGAGCATCTTATGCCTCTGTGAGTTACTCTCTTGGCACCTTGAAATTAGGTCAAAAAAAGTCAGTCCCTGGTCACAAGCTTAGACAATTAAATTTTTCTTACAAATATTTCCTGAAGAAATCAAACCATTATTCATGTGTGGAGAAAGTGAAGGACAGAAATTAGATAAGGTACATTAAAAACAAACAAACAATGAAATAAACAACCCCCAAAAAAACAAACCAAAACCATAAAGCCATTGACAAGTTTCAATATAAGTAACTCGGAATGCATTTAATACATCAGTAACTTAAAATAATAAATATCATTGTTAGTATTAACAGATGAGGCACTGGCAGCTCCAAGACTTTTAGTACCAATAATGTTACATATTAAGAAAATAGCGGGAAAATAGCATGTGTGTATGACATGTAGAGTCTCATATTCTAACAATGAGGCGGCATCAAAACCCAATTATTTTTTTTCTCAGGATGTTTCACAACACAATTTCAACTTTATAGTAGGAACTGCTTCCTTGCATACCTAAATATAAAACCTTATACATTCATTTTAACACCTCTTTTCTTCTCTCAATCACCTCTGTCATTGCCTTTTGCTTCCAAATCTTTCCCCTCAATAGCTTTCCTATAATGTCAATAAGTTACAGTTATCTTCTTCCTGAAGGACTCTCTCTTGGGCTTTTTGTTCCTCACAGTGCTTATACAATAACAGAGTTAAGATTTTGATCATTCTGAGGTTCTATTTTATGGGTACCCTGAATCTTAACTAGGGTTTGTAACTCAATTTTGAATTCTGTGAATGAAAAGTGTGATAAAAATGCTGAAGATTATTAGTTATTATTAAATCAGTGCCATTAGGGGAGACAAATGATCTGAGGATTCCCAGCTCTCTTATGCTGACTTACATAAAAATTGCCTGTACTCTTTCTACTGACTAAATTTTCGGTAAACTCAAGACATCATGAATAGACGTGTGAATACTCTTTAATTAAAGAATGAATGTCCCTTAAAATTTTTAACTCTTAACTATGCCATAAGGAACAGGCAGATCATCTACCTTATTCCTAAAATATGCTGGATTAAAAACATGTGGGCCCCATTCTCAGCAGATGCATCTAGTATTTTTTCCCTTCTTGACTGAAAAATTACTTACTGCTCTGGGGATGTTACACCTTTGGGATTCTCACAAAGAGAGGGGCAGAGATAACATGTACAGCAAAATCAGGCATATTGCCACTCTGCAACCTATTTTCCACTTGTCATATAACCTTCCTTGTTCTGCCAACCTGGGCCACCCCCAGGTTTATCTTTCTTGCAGAGAATCTGTCACTTCTGGGATAAATTTCTGTTTGTGTTGCCTCAGAATAGTCATACTGCTTGTGAAAGAAGCCAGAAGTGAGGGCTGGAGCTGCAGGCCCCATAATCCCAGCACAGCCATCTCCTGTAAGCAGCAGATCCTCAGTATTTGTTGAACTGGGAGCAGGTGCCAAAGCTTTTCCTGCAAGACAGGCACAGTTTTTCTCTTGTTATCAGCTAGTTAGATGGCTCCATGGGGCTTCTTTTCCTAGCTACTATCTCCACAAGAAGGACACTGTGATGGCAAAGGGAATGAAAAAAAAAAAAAGAGAAAAGGAAAAGAGAAAGGGAAAAGTGAAACAAGACAGAAAAGGGGGACAGGAGAAGAGATAATGAAGTAAGGGGAGAAGGAGAGATGGGAATCATTGTTGCTGTGCCAAGGATTCATGATATTGCAGGTGCTTTTGCAAGATCTTTCTTTAGATATGGCCTATATAAAAGGAGGAAAAAAGAAAATATATGTGTTTGTAATTAGAATCATAAAATACTGTAGGTTTGGGCTGGAAGGGACCTTAAAGATAATCTAGTTCAAGCCCACCTGCCATGGGCAGGAACACATCCCCTAGACCAAATTGCTCAAAGCTCTATCCAGCTTGGCCTTGAACACTTTTGAAAATGAGGCACCCACATCTTCACTGAGCAGCCTGTTCCAGTATCTCACTACCCTCACAATAAAAAAATGCTTCCTGATATCTAATCTAAATCCACCTTGGTGTAGTTTTAAAACCATCACTACATTCCCTGATGAAGAGTCCCTCCCCAACACCCCCAATGTCCTTTTAAGTACTGCAAGATCTCTATAAGCTCTCCCTGGATCCCTCTCCAGGCTGAACAACCCCAACTCTCTCAGCCTGTATTGAGAGGAGAGGTGCTCCAGCCCTCTGATCATCCTCGTGGCCCTCTTCTGGATCCACTCCAACAGGTTCCCGTCCTTCCTCTGTTGGGGATCCCAGAGCTGGACACAATAGTCCAGCTGGAGTCTTAACAGAGCAGAGGGGGAGAATCACCTCCTTTGACTTGCTGGCCACACTTCTTTTGATGCAGCCCAGGATATCATTGGCCTTATGGGCTGCAAGGGCACGTTGTCGGCTCACATAAGCTTCTCATCAACCAACACACACAAAACCTTCTCTGCAGGGCTGGTCTCAATCCATTCACCACCCTGCCTGTATTTGTGCTTGTGATTGCCTTGACCCACGTGCAGCCCCTTGCACTTGGTCTTTTTGAACTTTATGAGGTTTGCATGGTCTGATGCCTGAAGCCTGTCCAAGTGCCTCTGGATGGCAACCCTTCGCTCCAGTGTGTCAGCCACACCACACAGCTTGGTGTCATCAGCAAACTTTCTGACAGTGAACTCAATCCCACTGTCCGTGTCCCTAACAAAGATGTTAAACAGCGCTGGTGCCAGTATGGAGCCCTGAGGAGCACCACTCTGTCACAGGTTTCCACTTGGATATCAAGTGGTTGGCTGCAACCCTTTAAGGTCAGTCACCCATGCAACTGGCAACAATACAGTCAGTTCCTTATCCATCAAGTGGTGCATCCATCAAATCTTTTCCAATTTAGATACAAGGATATTGTGTGGGACAGTGCCAAACAATTTACACAAGTTCCATTAGGTGCGTCTGTTGCTGTCCCTTTTTCCACCAACACTGTAACCATGTCATAGAGGGTCACCAAATTTGTTCAGGCATGACAGATGAAAAATTTCCCCTTGGTGAAGCCATGTTGGCTGTCACCAGTCACCTCCTTATTTTCCATGTATCTTAGCAAAGTTTCTAGGTGGATCTGCTCCATGATCTTGGCAGGCATAGAGGTGGGATTGACCATCTTGTAGTTCCCATGTCTTCCTTTTTGTCCCTTTTTAAAAATAGGAGTTATGTTTCCACTTTTCAAGTCAAGGGAGGACTTCACTAGACTGTCACAACTTTTCAAATATAATGGAAAGTGGTTTAGCAACCTTATCTGCCAGTTCCCTTAGGACCTGAGGATGGATTTAATCAGGCTCCTTTGTGTACCTTCAGATTCCTTGGATGGTCTCATACTTGATTTTCACCTACAGTGGGTAGTTCTTCATTCTCACAGCCCCTGCCACTGCCTTCTGTGACTTGGGCAGTGTGGTTAGAGCATTTGCTGGTGAAGACTGAGGTAAAAAAGTCATTGAGTGCCTCAGCCTTTTCCATATCCTGGATGACCAGGTCTCCTGTTGCCTTCCAGACAGGACCACATCTTCCCTAGTTGTCTTTTTATTGATGACATACTTATAGAAGTTTTTCTTGTGGTCCTTGATGTCCCTGACCAGATCTAATTCTATCTCAGTTTTAGCTTGCCTAACCTGTTCCCTGGCTGCTCAGACAGTTTCTCCATATTTCTTGCTACCTGTCCTTGCTTCCACCCTTTATAGGTCTCCTTTATGCTTTTGAGAGTTCCCAGGAGCTCTTTGTTCATCCATGCAGGCCTCCTGGTGCATTTGCATGACTTTGTTGGGATACATTACTCCTGAGCATAGGGGGAGGTGATCCTTTAAAATTAAGCAGCATCCTTGGGCCCCTCTCCCCTCCAGTGCTTCATCCTATGGTACTCTGCCAAGAAGATCCTTCAAGAGGCCAAAGTCTGCTCTCCTGAAGTCCAGCATAGTGAGTTTGCAGCACACCTTCCTTACTGCCCAAGGGATCTTGAACTCTACGATTTCCTGATCACTGCATCCAAGGCTACCCTTGGGCTTGACATTCCCTAGCAGTCCCTCCTTTTTGGTCAGGACAAGGTCCAGCATAGCTCCTCTCCTCATTGGCTCCTCTGCCACTTGGAGAAGGAAGTAATCAACACATTCCAAGAACTTCCTGGGTTGCTTATGCTCCGCTGTGTTGTTTCTCCAACAGATAAGCAGGTGGTTGACCCCATGAGGTCCAGGGCCTGTGAACATGAGGCTGCTCTAATACATCTGTAGAGGGCCTTGTTACCTCCATCATCCTGATCAGGTGGCCTGTAGCAGACCCCCACTGTAACATCACCTGCCCCTGCATTCTCTTTAATCCTGACCCATAAGCTATCTGTCAGCTCTTTGTCTCCCCCCTCCAGGCGAAGCTCCATGCACTTCAGTTGGTCATTGACTCAGAGGATAACACCTCTTCCTCTTCTCCCCTGCTTGTCCTTCCTAAAGAGCTTGTATCCTTCCATTCCAACACTCCAGTTATAGGAGTCTTCACACTACATCATCATGATGTCAATGAGATCATAGTCCTGGAGGGATGTGCACAGCTAACTCCTCTTGTTTGTTCCCCATGCTATGTGCATTTGCATAGAGGCACTTTTGTCCCCATTGAAGCTGACTTACTGGCTAGACTGGCTGCAGTTCCTTCGTGTTGCTCTCCAGGTGTCCTTGCTTTGAGGTGTTTCATCCCTGTCTTCTTGTTGGCTGTTATGTGGTACACACAACACGTCTTGGAGCAACAGGCTGAGGGCCCTTGTTAGTATCCCATCCCTCAAACCTTGGTTTTTCATCCCTTGGCTTTTCATGGGCAAGCCTGATAATACCCCTTTGCCCCATCAAGCCTAGTTTAAAGCTTTGTCAGTAAGTCCTGCTATCTCATGAGCAAAGACCCTCTTCCCCCTTCGAGAAAGATGAACTCCATCCAACACCAGCAAGTCTGGTGCCGTGTAGGCCATCCCATTGTCAAACCCCCCAAAATTGTGGCAGTGACACCAGCCACAGAGCCATGTATTTAACAGACTGAGTGCATCTGCTGCTTCCAACGTCGCTGCCTATAACTGGAAGAAGAGAAGAAGAGACAACCTGCGTTCTAGACTTCCTTATAACTGTTCCAAGGCTCTGAAATATCTTCTAATCACCCTTGGGCTATATGTTGCAACTTCATGGAAGAGCAGCAGTGAGTAATATTCTGAGGGCTGTACCAGGCTAGGAAGTTTCCTAGTAATGTCCCTATCTTGGACCCCAGGAAGCAGCATACTTCCCTAAGAGCAGGGTCTGCCCAGAATATTGGACACTTCTGTTGTCCTCAGAAGGGAGTCACTTATAACTACAACCTTTCTCTTCTTCCTCGTGGAGGTGGATGTTATACTGGGGTAAGCCTTTCTGGTCTCAGCAGCTCCTCTGGTGTAGACAGACCGTCATCCACATCATGCATTGACTGGTCTGTCTCATCCAGAGCCTCATAACTATAGTACCTGAGTAAGCAAGGTGGGCAAGGAGGGGGTTCGCTTGCCACCCCCAGCACAGACTTGGTTCCATTCACAGCTTTCCATTAAGCCATCACATTCTGCCTCATGGGGGGAGGATATGGGACCCTTTTGATCTTGGTTTTTTTCTAGTGTCTGTCCCAGTTTGTCTCTCAGGGAGGTCAAAGCATGCTTCTACCAGTCTGTTTCTTTCTTGCATTCTCTGATGCCCTTTCTACTTCCTCTTTTAGCCCTGCCACCAGGCTGAGTAGATTGTCCATGTGGTCTCCCCTCACACAGCTGTCTTTCCTACTACCATGCATTAGCAATGTTAGGTCACAACGCTCCCTGCAGCCCGAGTGTCTGTATATTTCCATGGGAGCTCTGTCTGTGTAATAACTCTTACTCTGGTAAGTGCAGATGACATAGCTTTCTGCTGGGTAGAGGCCATGGCTAAGTTCTCTCTCACCACATCAGCTACCCTCTTGAGCTGCCAGAGCTTTCTGTGCCCTTCCTGCCTGCCCTTCCGTGCAAACAGGCATGCTATGCCCTGACTGACATACCGCACACTGTTTGTCCATCCTGATGGCCACAGTCCTGGTTGCTCACCATTTCCAAGGCTGCCTGTTATGAGAGTAGGTTTGGCTGCGTCTTCTGGACCACCCCACCCTTGTCAGCTGCCCTCACAGCTGCCAGGCACCTGCACTTCCCTGCATTACCCTAGTCTTTTCCCACCTGAGAAAATCTGTGGAAAAGCTCATTTTCTCTGCAATCACCCAGCTCCACTGTGGATGTGCCTGCACCAGAGCTGTTAGTCTCAGCGAGTGATGAGCAAAAAATAAATGTTAATTCTGTCTTGTGACAAATAGAATTTTTTCAACATGATTTTAAGTTTATTAAACAAGACAGTTAAAGATAACATGACATATCTGACCTTTTTTTCTCAGTGTTTCTATGTTAATGTAAACCTTTAGGCAATCAACACAAGCTTTGCAATCAAGCCTGTATTGTTTTATTCTGTTTTTTTAAATGTAATCCTTTGTGGCAAGAATCTTGGTCATAGGCTTAAGAGTTGCAGAGGTCGGGAAAAATTGTTCTTTGAAATGAAAGTTCATACTTTTCCTGCATTTCTTCAGAAGTGTTTGACAGAAGCATGTGCAGGGGTACCCCCACATCACCCATTTCAATTCCAAAAGACAATTAGCTAATTTTCCAGTGTGAGTGCTGACAGAATGCTGCACCTGGCATTTTGCAGGAATACATTGTCTGTCATATCTCACAGAGTTCTTAATATGAAAGAGTTCTGAGTAAGAAATAGAAAACATTTATTTTGTTTTTCTTACCTTCCCATTGACTCCTTGTGCCTTCTGTTTTTCAGAACACTTCCCAGAAAAATTTCAGTTAATAGTACAAAAATGGAGCTCCAACCTCTTGTGTCTTTCTTTGGTACTGTCTGCCTTCAGCCTTCCTCAGTTCCAGACTTTCAAAAGACAATTTCCAAATATTTCTCTCCCCATCCCTTTATGAAGTACATATTTATCTTCATATCATTGAAAATGAAGGGAAAGAAAATGGCACATCTATTTAGACAAGACGTCTCTGTTCTGGTTTCATCCAGGTTTGGAATCAGTGGAATCCATATGGTCCCAGGAAAAGGAAAAGCAAGAAAGGATGGCCATAGTGCTAATTTTCCATATAATGATCTAACTGCTCGTTACAAATATCAGATATAGTCATGTGACATAAAAATCTATTTCTATGAAAAAATATGTATTTTATTATATTGATGCTAATAATAAAATAACAATACATACAATGATAACTATAACGATAACTATAAAAATACCTACAATAATACAGCTCTGTAATAGAAAGTTATATGAAGTTATTTTTTCCAAGGATTGTGAGAAATCTTCTTAAGCTTTACTTTGCCTTTTCAAATATGGCTGTAGAAAGAGCAATGGGATGACATTTAGGGAAAAATGTCAAGAAAAGTGGAGTTTTCTTTGCTATCTTTAATTTACTGCTAGGCTAAATTTATGGCTTTTCAGGAGAATTGACTACAGCTCCTTTATAAAAAGAGTTGAAACTCTCCTCTTTCTGTGTTAGAAATATGGCAGGTTCAGAGCATCATCTCTCTGGTTTACCCATTGGGGACCTGTGGTTTTATAGAAAATGTCATTAGAATTAAAAAAGTTACAATCCTGAAAGTGAGTGAACACATTCTGAGATATAAAAATATGCAAATGTTTCTCCATTAGCAAAAAAAGTAACTCCAAAGATACAGTAAATTCCCTGAACTCTGGGGACAAATCCACTTGTTTTATTTTTTTTAATTTTTTTTTTTTTAATAGTTTTGAGATGAGTTTGAATTATTCTGACTAAACCAGCAAAGTAGGAAATAGAGAAGGGAGAGTCTATTTTTCTCCATAGAAGTGCCTCTTGTTTTTCATTTGTTTCCTAAAGCTGCTGCACCAGTTCTTTTCAAAAGAATTTCTAAGTTCTCTCCATTTTATCACAACAGATAAGAAGAATGCGCATTTGTTTCAATTATATGGAGATTAGGGTTTAGTGAAATAGGAAAAAAAAAAAGTAAATATGTGATATGAAAATGTGACCTGAACAATTGTATTTTAACCATGAAATAAATTGAGCAGCAATGCAGTTAATGTAAGGTCCTTAGTGAAAAGCTTCAAACCAAGCATACTTTCAAATCCAGGTGATATATTAAAAAAATAATAATAATAAAAAAGATAATGGAAAGATGAATTTGATAGGAAAATCAATTTTAAAAGTAAGATGGGAGGGCAGGCCCTCAGCTCAGTTTTCCAATACTTTTCTATAGACATTTGGTAAATAGTTACACTCAGCATGACCAGTTGCCCTGTGCATATAGCACAGAAATGAATGAATTTCAGAGCTTACATTTTCAGGGCTTTTTGTTGTTGTTTTTTTTGGATTTTGTTTGTTGGGTTTTGTTTGGTTGGTTTTTTGGTTCGTTTTTTTTTGGGGGGGGGGGGGCGGCGGGGGGGGAGGGGAAGGTGGGAAGTGGGTGAAACCTGGCAAATAGGAACATGCTTTTTTGGGTTTTGCTTGGGCTTTTTACCCCCTGAAAATTAAATATAAGCCCAAATCTCCAGGATGCATTGCTTTAAGAAAGCATTATTAACATTTCTCTAAATTCCCCAGTATAAACAATATGACATTAGCCATAGCTCTTATTCTGGTAACCTACTTTTGTGTCTGTGATTATGCTATGCTCACACAAATGTATAAGAGTTTCCAACAGCATCATTACATTACACTTCCCAAGTCCTGTTCTTTAAATTCAGCTATGCCTCTGCTGCTTGTTTATTGATGCTCCTTAAGCAGTTAACATGTAGGTTCTAGCTCAGGGAATACAATCATAGAAATACAATCATAGAATCATATAACAGGCCAGGTTTGAAGGGTTCCAGTGCAACCTCTAAGTGTATCCATAGTGAAGAAAGAGCCTCCGTCCTCTTTGTAGCCACCCCTTGAGTATTGGAATACTGTTTGCGGTCCTTCCTGAGCCTCCTCTTCTCCAGGGAGGAAAGATCCAGGTTCTTCAGCCTTTCCTTAGGTTTTACAGCTTTTTGATTATCTTTGTATTAAACTTTGATTAATGTTTTGATTATCCCTTGGACTAACAGTCTGCCTGTGTCTTTCTTGAATTATGGGAACCAGAACTGGACACAGTTCTCCAGGTGCAGCCTGATAAACACTGATTAGAATGGTATGAACACATCTGTATCTATGCTAGTAATGTCCCTGCAGATGCCCCCCAGGATCCACCTTGCCTTTGTTGCTGCAGTGGCGCACTGCTGACTCATGTTCAGCTGGTTGTCCACTAGGACACACGTGTCCCTTTCACCAAGGCTGCTCCCCAGCCACACAGCTCCTAACCTGTACTGGACTGGACTCTTTGATTACTATGTTCCAGCTGCAGGATTTTGCACCTATCTTTGTTAAACTTCATTTAATTCTTGCTAGCCCTCTCTTCCAGCTTGTCCATGCTTATTCATAAGACGACTCATCCTTCTGACATATCTACCCCACAACTCACTTTAGTGTCCTCAGCAAACTGGGTGACGGTGCTTTCAATTACATCATCAATATCATTTATGAATTTCCCTGCCATCTTGCAGACCATATACGCAGTCTGTAACTTCCCAGTTTGTCCAGGGAAGGCTGTTGGAAACAGCATCAAACACTTTGCTGAAGTCCAGGTAAACAATATTCACTGCTGACTCCAGATATGTGCTGGAATTCAACAAGGAAGGCACAGACATGCTTGGAATTAAACATGTAGAGGATGTCAAAGACAATAAAATGGGCTTCTTCAAGTACATCAGCAGTAAAAGACTAAGAAAAATGTGGCCCCACTGCAGAATGAGGTGGGTGCCCTGGTGGTAGAGGATGCAGAGAAGGCTCAGAAGAGCTACTGAATGCTTGCTTTGCTTCAGTTTTTACTGCTAAGGTCAATCCTCAAGAACCCCAGGCCCTGAAGGCAGGAGAGAGTGCCTCAGGTCAGGAGGACCCTGCATTGATCAGAGAAGATCAGGCTAGAGATCATTTAAGCAAACTTGACACCCACAAACCACAGGCCCTGATGGGATGCAGCCTTGAGTGCTTAGGGAACTGGCACATGTTATGGTGAAGCCATTCTCCATCATCTTCCAAAAGTCATGGAGAATGGGAGAGGTGCCTAAAGAGTAGAGGAAAGCTCATGTCACTCCAGTCGACAAAAAAGAGCAAGAACAAGGATCCAGGAAACTACAGGCCAGTCAGCCTCACCTCCATCCACGGAAAGGTGGTGGAACAGCTCATCCTGTATGTCATCTCTAAGCATGTAGAAGAAAGAAAAGGTCAACAGGGATTCACCAAGGGGAAATCATGCTTGACCATTCTGATAGCCTTTACGATGGAACAACTACCTGGGTGTATGAGAGGAGAGCAGTGGACACTGTCTAACTCAACTTCAGCAGGATTTTTCTCACTCTCTCCCATATCATCCTCATAGGTAAGCTTAGAAAATGTGGGTTAGATGAGAGGACAATGAGGGGAATTGAGAACTGGCTGAGTGGCAGAGCTCAGAGGGTTGAGATCAGTGGTGTAGAGTCCAGTTGGAGGCCTGTAACCAGCACTATTCCCCAGGTGTAAGTACTGTTCAGTACTGTCCGGTAATGTTCAATATATTCATCAATGACCTGGATGAGGGGACCAGTGCGATGAGGGGACCTCAGCAAGTTTGCTGATGATACAAAATTGGGAGGAGTGGCTAACTCACCAGAAGGCTGTGCTGCCACTCCACGAAACTTGGACAGGCTAGAAAGTTGGGTGGCAAGGAACATGATGAAAATCAACAAAAGCAAGCATAAGGCCCTGTACTGATGGAGGAATAATGTCACACACCAGTACAGGTTAGGGTCTGACCTGGTGGAAAGCAGTTTGGTCAGAGAAGGAACTTGGAGTCCTGGTGGACAACAAGTTGACTATGAGACAACAATGTGCCCTCGTGGCCAAGAAGGCCAATGGTCTCCTGGGGTGCAGTAAAAAGAGTGTGGCCAGCAGGGTGAGGGAGGTCATCCTCCCCTGTTACTCTGCCTTGGTGGGGCCACATATGGAATACGGTGTTCAATTTGGGGCACCATAGTTCAAGAAGGACAGGAAACTACAGGATAGAATCCAGCGGAAGGCTATGAAGGCCAGCAAAGAACATGAACACCTCTCTTATGAGGAAAGGTTGAGAGACTTGGGTCTGCTTAGCCTTGAGAAGAGGAGACTGAGAGAGGATCTTATAATTGCTTATAAATATCTAAAGGGCAGGTGTCAAGAGGATGGGGTCAGGCTCTTCTTAGTGGTGCCTGATGACAGGACAAGGGGCAATAGACACAAGCTGGTACACAGGAAGTTCTGTCTGAACATGTGGAAAAACTTCTTTACTTTAAGGGTGCCAGAGCACTGGAACAAGCTGCCCAGAGAGGTTGTGGAGTCACCTTTTATGCCAATCTTCTAAACATGTCTGGGTGAGTTCCTGTCCAGTCTGCTCTGGGTGACCCTGCTTTGGCAGGGGGGTTGGACTAGACATTCTCTAAACATCCCTTCCAACCTCTACAACTCTGTGATTCTGTGATTATTTATTTGTAGAAGGTAATCTACAACACCCTTTTGTTAAATTCCTCCTGGCCTTTGGCAGACACTTGCTTCATTTGGTTTGTAGTAATTTCCAGGAGCAGTCATTCCATACATTCCCAGGGATTGAAGTAAGATCAAAGGGCCTGTAGTTTCCTGGGCCCTCTTTTGGGCCTTTGTTGTAGATAAGCATGACATCTGCGCTCTTCTAGTCATCAGGAACATCCCCTGATCTCACAATTTTTTCAGGTACTAAGTGCAAGTAACCTTGCAAGTAACCTTGCAGCAATGTCAGTCTCTTAACTGTCCTGGGTAGTCTCTGTCCAGGCGATGGTTTTACATGGGCTGAGCCCTTCCTCAGACCTGCTGAAGACCAGCCCTTCCTCCATTGCTGGTGTGTTGACACATGCATTGTTGTTGCTCCTTGATTTTGTATCTATGGTTAGGTTATGCCAACAAAGACTGAGGCAAAGCAGGTTGGGAGAACATCTGTCTTGTCAGTACTGTTAACAATTAGTCATGGACCCATGGACTTTCCTAAGCTTCCTCACTCCATAAATCAGAGTCATTTGAGCAGCAACATTCTTCCTAGCCTTGCAGGCTTGATGCACTGTTGGACAGGGAATTTGGCTATCTAGGCAGCCCAGACCATATGGGTGTAAGACAAGTGAATTCAGTTCAAAATTCTCCATTTGACTGGTATTGAAATAGAAGAAATCAAATAAGTAAATCCAAACTAAATGTTGACAAGTAGTTCTTTCTAAACTATTGGGATGGTGAGGAAAAAAAAAAAAAAAAGAAAAAAGAAAAAGGTCTAGATTTAGGAAGTTACAGAGAAGAACTGAATGAAGTGGGATTAGGAGAGAGGTGAGGAATGGAAGCGATTCACATTTTATTTGGGGAAAGGAATATGATAAACCACAGAAAACTATATGTAGTAAAACTGAAGATGTTTTAACATCTAAGAGCAGAATAAGATGATGTCAGCTGAAGAATGTTGCAAGATGACAATATGCCCAAATGTATGCCCATGTGAGCCAAGTAAAAAATTCTTATAAGAAGTTAAATGTGATAAGAGACCTAATGAATGAGCAAATTATTTTGGAAGCTGTTGCTTCTTTAATAGGCAGTGAAGCCTTTTTTTCCTTCCATGGTGAAAAAATTGGGAGAGTATACAGAAGAACTAACAGAGTAGTTGCATATATCACACTTATGTTGAATAGAAACATTAGTGGATTGATATTGAAGAATAGCCAAGTTAGATTTATATTGAAATATTGATTATTCAAATAAATATTTATCTAATATTATTTAATTTTATTTTTTTTTTTTTGGTTTGGGTGACAAATGAAGAATTAGAGCAGTAAAACACTTGACTGTCATATGTAAAAGAAGATCTGTAATGTGAAATATTTTGATGACTAATTTTTGTCTTCGTTTTACTGAATCTACTTCAAACATGCTTCTGCCTGACAGAAACTAGTATCAAGTGACAAATCATCAATACTTACTGTTGCCCTTGCTGACTTTATAGTGTAAGCAAAACATTTAAATGGACTTAAATGGAGTCCCCTCGAATCATCTCAGAACAAAAATATGAAGAGCTTACACTTCCCTTACCAGCAACAATTTTGCCAGTCTGTCTGTCATAAATGCAGCAATTTTAAAAGTTGTGAATGGCACCTTTGCAGTTTATAAGTGTAGTATCAGTGAATCTGAATGTGCTAAAGCATAATACCATCTGTCTGGGTTTCATAAAAGGCAAACTGACAGCCAAATATTGACTGCAACTTGGCAAAACACCTGCACATTTTTCTGAAATTGAAGAAATTAATTTCATCCAATGATCTTCAGAGTTAAACCACCACTGAATTAATGTATTTCAATTCAGCTGCTGTCAGGTATATACCTGAAGCAAAAAAGCCATTGTTATATCTTGCAACATTGCAATATTTTTATTGTTTTATGCAAGTGAAGTCATACTAAATATAAGTCATGTAATCCTTAATACAGTTTCTGGGTTTTGCTGCTGGCCCATTCTAATTTATGAATGGAAGAAGAGATAAAAATAGAAGTGGAGTGGGAATTCAAACTGTGTTTACAATTACCTTGATGATAAACTTACTTCTTTCTAATTTCTTCTAGCATATTAGGGTGCAGGGAAGGTTTGGAAAGGAAAAAGTAAGGTAAAAGTGTAACAAAAGTGGAAAAAAAACCTTAACATTAGTAATATTTCTAATTTCCCAAGAATGCCGCCTTTCAGTAGTAGATTTCTTAAATTGTTTATTTTTCCTCACATTTTTGGTAAAAAATATCATTGATACAACTTTTAAATATTAATACCTGCATCAATATATTTATATATCAATTGTAATAGTATTATTAGTGTAGCTCTGACTCACAGCGGTTCCCAGAGCTTGACACCAGACACAAGTATAAATATTACAAACTAAGCTTATGAATAGATTTCTGTTCCTAAAGATAGACAGAGGCACTTTGGGTGGGGTTTCAAAACTTTTAATGATGGTGTCTCAGCTGTGTAATGGAGCGTGATAAAGACTCTCACAGTTATTGTCATCCCAAGCTGCCTTGCTAGGCGTGCTAAAAATTATTCCAAGGTTTAGAAACTAATTGCTTAGAATATGGAGGGAAATAATGAAAACTACTGTAAGTTGTTTTGAAACTGAAAGTTGTACAAGGCCCAAATAAAAAAACACCAGTGTATTATTCCCCCAAGAGATACAGACTGGACAGAATTCTGTCCCGTATCAGGGTTTATTGCTGGACTCTTGAGATGCAATCATGACTGTAGCTCTTATGTGAAGGTGAAAAAAAAAAATACAGTGAGAGGTACAGGTATTTATTGATGTTATTAGCACGCAGAGGTGACTACACAGGCTTAGGTCACAGTTCAATGGCAGTCAGGCCACACCTGGTGGCAAGTCACAGATGTCTGGTCTGAGAAATCAGCTTGATTTTTTGAACCCATTTCCCTATTACATACTTGGGCATCATCTCACTGACTGGATTGAGTCCCTTTATTAAGTGAAAGATTTGTTTAAGCTGATCCTTTTTCAGAGAGATGTTTTATTAATATTCATTAGTATATCATTCTGTGAACACCTGTCTTCATTATAGTTTTCCTTCACAAGTATTTCTTGTCCTGAAGGGAGTGATCCTTAAGGGGAAAAAAAATGTTAACCTATAGTAATAAAAAAACAGATACTGATCATGGTGTACAAAAGCCACAATATTCATGTTAACTTTCTAGCCCATATTTGTGTGAGTCCCAGTTTAAATGGCACAAAATTAAAGCAGAAAAGAACACTCTTGGAAATAAACTACAACTCCTTATATGTCAGGCATTCAACACAGCTCCCATCTATCAAGTTATCACAAAAAAAAATATTCTGAGAGTAAAAGCATTCGGATTAAATTAAATTATAGAGATTATGAAAGACAAAGATGAGAGTGATTACCTAAACTAATTTAGGGATTTGTTTGTAGTAACAGGACTGATAGGAAAATTGCTCACTGGCTGCAAAAGGATGCTTGCAGCAAAACTCTGTCAAATGAAAAGGCAATAATGGGAAATCAAGGCTCTAAGAGGAGAGAAAAGGTGACAGCTTAAAATAACTTTCTTTTAAGACTTGTAAATCATTCTTTGTATATGTAGGCTCCACTAGTGCACTAAGGAATATTGCCATTGGTATCAACATCACAACATCAGGCCTATTGAGAAAAGTTTCATTAGACAGCTCAGAAATTCTCCATGGTTACAGTACTGAGAAAGCTAGGGGTTGAGATTACAAAATCAGTTCTTCAAAGGTAATTTAAAGTCCAAGTACTATTCCACCAGGTTATATAAAGAGAAAAATGACAAAGACTGAGGAATGTTCAATGTATTTGCCAAGAATGTTAGAAAAATGCATAAAACTTAAGAATATTCATCAAAAGAATGTGTGTTGCACTATAAACTGTAATTAACTTTGTGTGGGATGAGAAAAAAAGTATCTGACTTCCAATATGACATTGTAGGCTCTACATGAAAATGTGCTTATGCTGCAAATTGCATAACTTTCAGTCTAGCTTTTGAATGTCCCTGAAAGAGTTAGTTGAAATAGTAAAATTCACAAAATGTTTCATAGGTATAATGTATACACTATGAAAAGGCTTGCTTAGTTTGTTGGATTTTTTTTTCCTGTTTTTGAAAAATCTTCACTATCCTTATTTTTAGGATTTTGCTTTTAAAAATGCTGCTGGAGCCACTTATGTAGATATTTCTTAAGGCTTTTTCCTGCATCAATTTCTTTTTCAGATATGTGGATAACAATACCATGATACATACTTCACTGACATGAAGTTCAAGACCCAGTGCAAGCCTTTTGCACACTCTGAAGGGCAGGTAGGTATCATGGGTGAAATCAGCAACTCCTTTCTATAGGGGTTGATATCATACCTGAATGATTTTCGTCAGTGGTTTAGAAGATAATGCAAAATTGCAGAAGGAAAAAAAAAATAGTATGATTTTTTAGATTTACAAACAAGAAAGTTCTGACATTGAAAGAGGAGGTGAAAGATTGCTCAAAAGGCAGTTTTAGTGGAAAAAAAAATAAAAAAAAAATATTTCCATACCAGCAAAACTGTTATTATCTGAGTGTGCAGTATGCTATACATATAGACGCAGAGAGGATATACAGATAATGGTGACTCTGGAAATAGTCCAAAGGTCTACTTAATATGCAGCACAGCAGGTTCTCCTGATGAACCACTGCAATAAAAAAGGACCACAAAGCAAAGGAATACTGACTAGAATTAAGGAATGGACCTTGCATCCGAGAAAGGTATTCTATCTAATGAGATATTATTCAGGTAGCTGCATATTAATAGAAACTAAGGAAGAGGAGGGATGCAAAAGACCGTAAGGGACTTCAGTCCTTGAAGACATTGAGAGACATTTATATGTTAAGAATATTAAAAGGAAAATTGACCATGATTCATAATGAGGAATAACTATTTTCATAAGAAGAATATGTAGGTATTGCAAGGGGCCTTTGATCGAGCAGAGAAGCAATGGTTTAAAGTTAACATTGAACATGTTCAAATTTTAACAGCTTTTCAAAATGATTAACCCTGGAAACAAAATATCAAAGCAAAGGTTGAATTTTTTCTATTTCTGGTAACTTTAGATTAAGCTGGCACCTTTACAGAAATTACATCGTGTTCAAAAACATGATGGAGCCAATGAAGAGGAATTGAGGGAAACAAAAAGTGTCTGGAATATGGGATAGGAAGAATGGATGAGCTATTGCTCTTTCTTGATCTTCAGCTCAGTAAATTTCTGAAAACGCACATCTTGTTTGGGAGAGCCCAAAGGAGATTGCTTTATCTTTCTAGCATACTGTCACAGAAAAATATAGAGATATTAGGTTTTAGAAGTTCAGTTCCTGAAAGACTCATTTTCTCCCAGTTTGGCAATATCTTTCCTTGTTTCATTGCTTTTTAACAAGTTGAAAATGTCACAGCCATTTCCTCCAAATATCACCAAATGCTTTTTTTGTGTGACACTGTTTCCATGATAATTTAGATTGGATGATCTCCACCTTTCTGAGTGAATGTGTGTGTGAGACAGAGAGAAACAGAATATCTAACTTTAATTTTTGTAAATCCTATCATGTTTCTGAAGGATAAATATTCCTTTCTGGCTGATGTGTATCTCTGTGAGCAGTCAGCTGACATGAAGAATACTTCTGGCATGATTCTACAGCTTGATACTCATAATTCTTATTTTGGTGTGAAAGGCTTTGTGTCACCATAAAATACTATTTGTTGATTATACTGACATCACCAGTGAATCCAGATCCATTTGACATTTCAGAATAAGAATAAGCCTCCCATTAAAATCTATTACATTTCCCATTTTGATAATTTTCTTTGAGCCCCTAAGTAGGGAGTTGGCTTTTTTATTTCCTGATTTGCTTATACCATTCATTTACTTCTTGCCAGAAGGAAAGAGTAGAAGCTGCACCAAAGGAGAAGCTCATGAACAAACAATAAAATGGACTAAAGGCATTTAATTACTGTATTCTAGGTTATCTCCCTGTTTGAACCCATGGTGAATCCTTGAGAAACCTCCAACTTAAACTCAAGCATCTAACCAGCAATGGCCATAGAAGCACTTCCTGCACTGGCTGAACTGGTCACTCCTCTAGTTACCTCTCTCTGCAAGATTGCAGAGCTATTACTCCTGTGCTTCTGTGCAGCTGGATGTACAGAACCACATCTAAGATTGCATTGCGGTAATCCATTATCTCCTCTCCATTTTGTCATCTTCTCCGTTGAACAGTATTTCTAATCCTCTTTGTCTGACCTTTTTTTTTTTTTTATTTCAACTTTAATTGTACGTTTTCAAGACTACTGGAGATTTCTCTAAACTACCTGAATGCACTCCTCTACTCCTTACCAACAAAGTTCAGTTCATCCAGTATTTCAAAGGCAATTTGAGGCAAAACAGAGATTATTTTCTTAATCGTAACTGAGCCCCACAAAATATCTCCTTGATAGATTTCCATTTTTTATAATTATCTTCCTCATAGTAACTATTTATAACATCTAAATGTAAATCATTGCATGGGTCCTGTAACACAATGCGGCAAAATCTTGTGTGATTGACCATAAATGAATAGACACTTGAGATGATAAAGTGACATTTGAGAATAAGGATGACAGCCAGCCACAGCAGCTAATGAAATAAGGGACTTTGATAATTTATCCAAATGAAAATAACAGGTATCAGCGCTAGTTTCACTGACAGCTTTCTTTGAGATAACTGCATTCATTCAAAACAATAGAAGAAACTGACTTCTTCCTGAAGTGATGGACTACATTGAAATTACCAGATATATGCACTATGACTGTCAGTACTGCTGTCACTTTTAACCACATGGAGCAGAGCAGTCCCACGTTTCAACATGCAATACTGGATGCCACAATACTTAGTCTTAAGATGAACATGAAGTTCAGTTTAATTTTGTACAGTTAGCTCAATTCATCAAAAACCAGCCCACAAATACAAATAGAACAGAGACGGAACACTTTGCACTGTCCATTTTATCAGTTACAAATTTACAAAAAAAAAAAAAAAGAATAAAAGAGTGATACTGGATATGGAGATGGCACTTATACATCCCAATATTATTTCTTTAGTTAAGCATAAACAACAAGAGTTTGTGCCACTGCATGTGGCAATCAAAACAATGGCCTATACAACTTAATAACATGGAACCGTGATCACTAAATATGTTGTTAATAATTTCAGACTCCCTGTGATAAATACCTATATATTCAGGAGCAGCAATGCTGACTTTGAAATCAAAATTATGAATGTAGCATAAATTGTCAGGCCTGAAGAAGAAGTAAATAAAAATCTTCAGGTGCTTGTAGAAGTAAGGTTGAATGGCTGTGGCTTCGGACACAGAATATATAGCCAGGAATACAGATGAATTTGCATGATTCTTCCACAGAGTATTTGCTACAGATTCACAGCTTTTCATTTCAATGTCAGCTAAAGAAATGTAAACTTTAACATGTATGTATGTCCTGCCTGAAAAAAGCAACTTGTCTTCCAAGTTATTATTCAGTCACTGTACAGGGTTCCTGGTTAATGGAGGCATTGAATAATCTGCTTATTTTAAAAAGCCCTTTATATCAGCTGAGAGGTTATCAGTTATCAGCTGAGATTCAGGGATATAAATGACAACTGTAATCATTCATGTTCAGAAAGAAACCCCTGAAAAACCCTGTAACACTGGGCATGGGCTAGAGTGATCATCAAGAACAAATAAAAGCCCAAGAATAGTGTCTATGGAAGAGCTTAATTTAAACAAATCAATACTAACAGACTTTTTCAATGTTTTAGTCAGCTTTATTTCTTTTTTATCTTGTGAGTGATGTATTTATATACCATGTCTTCTGTATCAGGATCATTTTGTACCTACCATATTTCAGTAAAATGCCTCACCAAATTTAGGAATTCTTGAAATACTTTGAAATCTGTTTGTGCTGAATACTACATGGACTCTCACTGTTTTCAGTTTTCAATATAATTGGTAATACATTTATTCAAAACATAAATAACTGAAATTTGTAAATTCTGAGTAGCTAAATTTAGCTTTCTGGAAAACAAGAACATAATACTCAAATTTATAAAATATGAAACTTTTAGATGTGAAATGATACTAGTACTGCTAACTTATCAGACGCTGAGTATAAAGCTTGATGAAATCACATAGAATTGAAAATGACAGTTCAGAGTTCAGAATCACATTACTGATCTTTTGAAAGGTCTCTAATTCTTCTAACAAGGTAAATGTTTTCCTGTGCAAAAGTATGTATTAGGTGAAAATTACTCTTGTACAGAGCTGTTTATTAGATGATCTTATTATACATGTCTAAATGGTTTGGGAATATAAATTATTTGTTTCCAAACAGTTCACATAGCTTACAGAAGTGGGAAACCACCACCCTGTGTCTCAGGATACTGGACAGACAAACTCCCAGGAAGATCCATGAGATCCATGGCTATCAAGGGCCTCCTATGGAAAGGGGAGCCAAAGTGTTAACCTAATTTTGGTGGATTACTCAACCTGGATGGCACAAACCAGAATGTTTTATCATTAAATCTGATGCCTGTTCAGGTTTCACTTTAATAAAAACCATGTCCCAAATGGAGGTCAACCTCCTGCATGGTCCATCTGCCCCTACATCAGAGAGAAGTTGCATAGAGAAGGGTAAGGTGGGTAGTGAGTAACAATTGCTTCAATGATCTGATTCCAATCCCCTTCTATGCATGTTTACACCTGTAAATTTTGTTCATTCAAACAGAAATTATAAACTACCTTCTTGGAAGAAATTATTACTGCCATGCAGTAACAAATAACATGCACATTGTTAGGCTCCACATTTACAAGGAACACCTTGAATCTCCATTAAATTAACTCATTTTGCTTCACAGCATGAGGAGACTATAAGTGAACACACGTTCTACTATTGCCTGTCCGTGGCCAGGAAGTAGTTTCACACTATGGTGATCTTTGGGGATCATATGTTTGAATATTCTACCCTGGAATATTTCACTTGTCACTTGTTACACCTAAGTGATAGAAATTAAGCTGATGTAAATCAGCATAGCTTTATTAACTGGGATTTAACTATATCTATTTATATTCACTAAGCATCTGGACCAAAGGCAAAAATATGTGCAAAGGGACTAAGAAAAAATTATCTGAAACTCTAATGTTAAATCAAGCTTGCAAAACACTGTTGAGAGCTAAAAAAACAGTCCATCCTGTCTGGTACACAGAAAATAAGGCACTATATAGAAAGGCTTTCTAAGGGGAGCAAAATCACTTACTAAATTATTGATTTGTTATGTTGAAGTAGGAATCCTTACTTTTAATCTAGTAAGCAATTCTCTTTTCTAGAAAGCACTTCTACAGCTGAAACCAAATTTTTTGGTGTTCTCCAGGTAGCCCTGAGCAGCTTTTAGGACATAAACCAGCTAGCAGAGAGTCATTTATGTCTGCTTCATATTGGCAGTGGGCCATCAAGCCATGACTCTGGTCAGACTGATCATGTATCTCCCAACATTTTATGACAAAGATATATATAAAGCTACCTGCCGCTGTGTGGAGAACAACCAACCCATAGATGCTGGAAAGGATGAACTAGAAAACTTTGGACTATAATTCATATTTTGTGGACACTGTTATGAGTGTTTGTGACCTTTTCACCTAGCACTAAATGCAAGTGGAAAGAACGTAATACTTCTGAGTGCTCTAACATATCAGCAATTCATCCCTATGATAAACCTCACGCTTCCCAGCTTTTATCTGGACAATGCATTGTTACAGCTTCCAGATCAGTGTTAAATCTTCCCATTGAGTCTGTAAGCAATATCTCTTGAATTATTTTTATTGCTACATACTGGCCAGACTTAAAAAATAATAGTTCTGGTTTGATTGCAGTAATCTTTGAGACATTTTGTTGTTATGAAATTTATACTTTAAAAGAAATAGTTTTGTTCCTATGTTATATTTATAATTAAATGTCATGGTAATCCCTACAGACAGGATTATGAGAAACATTGGTCATCAAGTATAACTCTAGTTGGCATGTTAGAGGGGGAAAAAAAAGTCAAATAGAAAACTGCCTGGCTATTTAGAATTATGATTAAATAGGCTTTCAGATTGCCTTACTACATTTTTGCAGAAGTTTTGGTAAAATGAGTGGGCTGTTTTGATTGTTTTAAACTATAGTCAAATCATCTAAACTGTTAGCCCATCTATGAAGACAAGCTAGTTCTAACTAAAGATCTTAGACCTATGAAGTTAGAAATTAATGCTGACAGTCCATAGTTTACTTAAATACTTTTGGGAAAAAAAAAAGAAAAAAAAAAAAAGAGGAAGACTATCAAAAGAATCAGTGTGTCTGTTTTGAGCTGAATCTTGCTTTCCTGTGATTTGCCTATTTTGCATCCTTACTCTGTTGCAAGATTAAATGTGCAAGCAAACGTTAGATTGTTGAATTCCCTGATCTCTCAGCTTCTTAGCAGTGGAAATACAGAACTGTGTTGATGGCTCAGAACTAGAAAGCAAAGAAGCTCGCAGGAGGGTTCAGGAAGAATATCCTCATTGTGTGTGATATGTTTGTGCATGAAAGCCCTATATAAGTTATTCTTCACAGAACCACATAATCACAGAATGATATGGGTTTGGAAGGAACCTCTGGAGATGATCAAGTCCAAGCCCCTTGCCAAAGCAGGTCCATCTAGAGCAGGTTGCACAGGAATGAGTCCAGGTTGGTTTTGAAGGTCTCCAGAGACAGAGACTCCACTACCACCCTGGGCAGCCCGTTCCAGTGCTCTGCCACCCTCAAAGTGAGGAAGTTCCTCCTCATAGAATCATAGACTCATAGAATGGTCCAGGCCGGAAGGGACCTCCAAAGGTTATCTAGTCCAACCTCCCTGCATTCAGCAGGGATACCCCCAACTCATGTGTCAATGTTACACCTTAGTCTAATAAAAACTCACAAAAATATAAAAAAAAAGTGAATGTAAAAATTATTGCATAATCTTGTCCAGAAAGAATTAAACATTCATTAGTTCCTTCAGATCTATATTACTTAATGGATATGAATTTTTGTTTGTTATGACTATCTATCCTTTAGAATATGTGGCCAGCCTTTCAGTAATTTAATTTTATTTTTCTGGTGAGATGGGTTTTTTCAAGTTCTGAAAATTAATTCAAATGAGCTTTCTAACCTGCACCACTATAAAATCACTAAAACACACGGACATCAATTAAGTTTTTAGTTATAATAGTATCTTTCTTCTGATTTTTATGGTTAGCTCCAGTTGTAAAATTACATTAAAATTGTATTTTTCCATTTTACATTAAAATACAGGACATTGGCTGTTAATGTCCTGCTGTTGTCCTATACTCTTTTAGTTAATGCATTGTTCTTTATTTATTTTTAAGAAATTTGAGTAAAGGAATAGAAATCAGAATATTAAAAACCCACAAATTTTAATTTCTGTGAATTATACCTTTCAAAATTTACTAAGAAATATTTTGGATTTTCACAAGCCATCTGTGGTTTTACATCAGAGGAAGAAGGATGATAAATTTCAGAGATTGATACTTAACTTTTTTAAAGACCTGCACTTTGAATCCATTCAGATGCTTTGGCTATTATTTATTGCATTGGCAAAGTTGTTAAATTAAAGGTCAGCCTCCTTTGGGTGAAAAATCAAGCAGGTGAAAGGCACGCTCAATTTATATTTTGCAGCAGGCAACATATTGTAGGCAATTGCCAGTGAAGAGTGATGTTATACTGTTTATAAAATGAATCCCTATGAAAGAATCAGTAATCCTACAGTGCAAACTCTTGGGTTGCCCACACTATAAGATAATCATTATTGTCCAGAACACAATCCTTCCAGCTCTACTTGCAATTTTGACCTCTTTTAGTGGTTGAAAATTATTTACCTCAAAGGCTTTCAGATTCACATACAGCTTCTTAAATTTGTTGTTGGGCTGCAAGACTTCCATTCCCTCCCTCCCACAGTAAAATTTAAAAATCTCAGTAGGATAAAAGAACTAAATATATCTTACCTGGATGGTACAGACTGAGTACGTTCCAGGAGGATTTATTGGGATTTGCTTTCTCCAGCACTGTCTTCATTTGGGTAGGCCTAAGAGTAAAGGAAATGGTCTTAAAATATTCATGAATGTAAATTGGTGAGAGTATGTAGGACAGGGGCAAGCAATTTACTAAAAGATAATGTAGTTTCAATTTATATTCTTTATTTAAGAAAAAATTAAAAAAAATGTGAGTTGCCGTGAAATTCCTGCACCAAAAACTCTGACATCTTTCTTAGTTATTCAATTTTAAAATAATATTAAAGTTATAAAATTACTGCTTTAAATTTTATGCACTTCATAGAACAATTAATTTACATTGTATGCTGTAAAACATGTGATGCATGTCTGTGAACTAATGATAGCCAAAAGAATCACTGGTGACTCAAACACCACAGAAATTGGAATATGACACAAAACCACACAATACTTTTCAGCGTGTTTGTCCACAAACAAGTTTTGTTAATTTGTACTTAATTTAGAGATCACCTATTTGTTAATTTCAATAGATCTTCAACTACCATGGAAATTCTAGAAGACTGGAAAAATATTCATGTTTCGTCAATGTCAAACAGGGTAAAAAAATCTTGCAACAGTTATAAGGGAAGAATGAAAATGCTGATAGGAATTTAACAGGTATATAAATTTGCACAAATTTATATATCTAGATTTTGACAAAGAAAAGAATTAGCTTTTTTTGCTGTATTTTTTGTTTAATTGAGAAACAATTATGCAGATATAAAGAAATTAGGTTTGTCTACAAGAAGTCACTGCAGTAACTATAGGTTATGCACACATTATTACGCTACTCTTAAAGTAACTAGCTTGGTTATTGCTGCTGCAGTAAGATGCTCTGAGGCATACATACACTTGGATTCTCTTGGAATCTCTGATTAGCCAGAGCTCTGCTGCACACTAAATATATGTGAGAAAGGTCGCTCTTGCCACAGTAAGAATAAACTTCCTATCCCTTTCCATGCCAGTTTATTTATATATGTCATAAATAAAACAATCCATTAGTGTCAATAATGATGATTAGTATGCTAGAAACACCAGAAAATCTTCTAAAACAGACTGAGTAATAACATTATGGACTTTATCCAGCTTCAGATGGATTTGAATGGTTGTGTAAAAGATCAGATCCTAAGCAATGTACATTTTATAATTAAATGATAGGTCTCCGATTCTCATAAACTACTAGATAAAATCTTCAGAGCTTATATTTGCAATCTAAAGACAGGTTTTCTACTGTAATAGAAAGGACTTTGTTCTCTAAGAACATTATTCCCATTCTCTGATCTCATGGTATCACAACATAGGACTTGCCTTCCATCCAACTATAGAGAACGAAAGTGTGCCTATCAATTCACTGGGCAGACTATGACACTCAAGGCTGCAATGCTGTCTACAAATTGAATGAATATTTGAGCTTCTCTAGTGTGCGATTAGACTCTCTTCTAGCAATTGGCCTGTGGGACAATACAATCTGCTTTATGCAGCATTTTCAGTGGTTCACTTCCTTAGCTCTGACTGAATGCTGACTGCAATCCATACCAATTGCAAAGGAAACAGTGTGATTAATCTTATATATATTTGTTTGGAACCCACGGTTATTATTTAATGCAATTAATTCCCCACTGTGTTGGGTTTTTTTGGTTTGTGGGTTTGTTTTTTTTTTTTAAATGAGTGTTTGCTTGCTTTATTTATTTATTTTAATTTAAATTCTTTCTGTTGTGGTGTGCATGCTGGATGCATCTACAAGAAGTAATTTCTATCCAACTTTTTTTTTTTTTTTTTAGGTTTGGAAGTTTTTGTTCTCCCCTTACTTTCAAATGCAGTTATTAAGAGCTGAGCCCTTTTGTTGGACTACAGTGGATTCATTTTCCATTCTATATTTGTATCATACTATACCATGTAAAATATTTAGCTGGTTGCATGCCTCAAGCTTTCAGATATTGGAGTTTTCTGTGAACCAAGGCAGACTTTTAATTCCCACATTTCTTTCTTTTCAAGGTAATGTTTGGGATCTTACATATTTTCTAAAACAGCAACAACAAAGAAAAGGAAATACTTTCAGAATTAAAAAACAAAAAAAATCTCCTCATCCCTTCTGCCACCTGAGCATCACTTTAGTGAAAAGCTTTCTCTGGTTATGGATGCTTGTTTTAAAACAGCCATTCCTAGCGTTGTGGGTTTAACCTAGGGTTGGGTTTAACCCCAGCTGGCAACCAAGCACCAAACAGCCATTCACTCACTCCCCCTCAGTGGGATCAGGGACAGAATCAGAAGGATAAAAATGGGAAAACTAGTGGGTTGAGATTAAAAAAAAAAGATTAATAATAGAAAGAGAATAAAATTCTAACACTACTAATATTACTAACAGTACTACTACTGCTGCGGGAGAAGTGCCTAAGGAGTGGAGGAAAGCTCATGTCACTCCAGTCGACAAAAAAGAGCAAGAATGAGGATCCAGGAAACTACAGGCATATGGAATACTGTGTTCATTTCTGGGCCCCACAGTTCAAGAAGGACAGGGAACTACTGGACAGAATCCAGTGGAGGGCTACGAAGACCATCAAAGAACATGAACACCTCTCTTATGAGGAAAGGTTGAGAGACTTGGGTCTGCTTAGCCTTGAGAAGAGGAGACTGAGAGAGGATCTTATAATTGCTTATAAATATCTAAAGGGCAGGTGTCAAGAGGATGGGGTCAGGCTCTTCTTAGTGGTGCCTGATGACAGGACAAGGGGCAATAGACACAAGCTGGTACACAGGAAGTTCTGTCTGAACATGTGGAAAAACTTCTTTACTTTGAGGGTGCCAGAGCACTGGAACAGGCTGCCCAGAGAGGTTGTGGAGTCACCTTTTATGCCAGTCTTCTAAACATGTCTGGGTGAGTTCCTGTCCAGCCTGCTCTGGGTGACCCTGCTTTGGCAGGGGGGTTGGACTAGACGTTCTCTAAACATCCCTTCCACCCCTACAATTCTGTCACGCTGTGATTTTGTAGAAGCCACTGAAATCACAGAAGTTATATGAAGGAAATCTGTGAAGACATTGCACTTTATATTACTAAATCAATACTATCACAGTTAGCTTTCATGTACTCCTCTGCCTTTAACAGAAATACACTGCACTTAGTTGTTATCTCTTGCAAAAATCCCTCTGTGTTTCTTAAGCTTGTTATGAATATATTTATATGACTACATGTTTGCATGTAATATTTATTTTGCATATTGAATATTTCAAGAGTGAAAATCAGTAGACCACATTCCTCTGAATGCAACTCGCAGTTTGGTCTGCCACTATGTTTGCTTTGTGGTTGACAATTCACTTTGTCTGATATATGTTACAATGAGAAGAAGAGATTTTGCAAGTCTGAATACGAGAAGATTTATGAGAATTAATAAGTGATGTTGACGCTGTTTAATTATGTGCTCCTATAGGTTTATTTGTAGGTTAGGGCAGGGCTGGAGAGCTCAGGACTTTGAAACAGGAAGAACAGTAAGGAAGGATGTTGCAGACATCCGCAGGATGTTGTTTTTCAGTGGCTCTACCCAGAAAGGAGAAAAAATAATAAAAAAAAAAGTTGTCTTGTCAATCAATATCTGTTTCTATTCCACTTTTAAGACTTTGGGAGTTTTATTTTGTTTTCTTCAATCTGAGCTTCCTCGGCTGTAAAATAATATTAATAACACTTACTAGCCCTGGTTTTGTTATATAAAATGTGAGTTCTTTAGGGCATAGACCAACTTTATAGATTTGCATAGCACGTAACAAAATCTTGGCAAAGGTCTTCAAATGCTATTAAAGTGCATAAAATAATAAAAAGAGCATTATCTTTAATTGGTTTTACTTTATATCCTCCTAAATTCAAAGCAGTAAGTTTAGGTGAGGATCAGTATAAAATATGATACCATTAACATTGTATCACAATATTGAGATTCCTTTATTCCTTGCTCATAAAACCTGCAGAAGACAACTGTTACCAAAGAAGTCTCTGGAAGAACTCTTCCCTCTTGAGACACAGCGTTGACGGGATTTGTTCAGGCTTCATATTTCACACAGCTAGTCAGAGTATTTTCTCTCATCAGAACAGCAGGTTGGGTGAATATCACTACGGTAGAAGTCCAGCCTTCAGCAGGAGGTTTTGCTAATACAGTAGCAAAACAGATCTCTCTGAAAGTGATTACAAAGAAATAAAAACTATCAGTTAGTGTCATACCCGTTTATCTGTATGTCAGTATTCAGTATGTATTTCTGTTGTGAGAGAAGGTTCAGGTGGAAACACTTTCCTTGGGGTATTCATAGAATCATAGGATAGCTTGAGTTGGAATAGGAACCCTAAAGATCATCTAGTTCCAAGCACCCTGATATAGTCAGGCACACCTCCCACTAGACCAGATTACTCCAAGCCCCATACAACTTGGCCATTCCCTCGAGGGACATGGCATCCACACATTTTCTGGGCCACCCTTTCCAGTGTTTCAGCACCCTCACAGTAAGGAATTTCTTCCCAATATCCAATCTAAATCTACCCTCTTTCAGTTTAAAACCATAACCCCTTCTCTTTTTTCTACTCTGTGATCAAGAGTCCCTCCTCAACTTTCCTGTAGGCGCCCTTTAAGTACTGGAAGGCGTCTATAAGGTCTCCCAGGAGTCTTCTCTTCTCCAGGCTGAACAATCCCAACTCTCCCAGCCTGTCTTCAGAGGAGAGGTGCTCCAGCCCTCTGATCATCTTTATGGCTTTCTTCTGGACCCACTCCAAAAAGTTCACGTCCTTTCTCTGCTGGGGATCCCAGAGTGGGATACAGTATTCCAGGTAGATTCTCACCAAAGCAGAGTAGAGGGGCTGAAAAACTTCCCTTCACCTGTTGGCTACTCTTCTTTTGTTGTGGCCCAGAAGACAGTTGGCGTTCTGGGCTGTGAGCTCACCAAGCACCAGTACAGTTTGGGGGCTGACCTGCTGGAGAGCAGCTCTGAGGAAAAAGACCTGGGAATTCTTGTGGACAACAGGATGACCATGAGCCAGCAATGTCCCCTTGTGGCCAAGAAGGCCAATAACATCCTGGGGGCCATCAGGAAGAGCGTGGCCAGCAGATCGAGGGGGGTCATCCTGCCCCTCTACTCTGCCTTGGTGAGACCCTATCTGGAGTACTGTATCCAGCTTTGGGCTCCCTAGTTGAAGGACAGGAAACTGCAGGAGAGGTGACAACAAAGGGCCACAAAGATGATTAAGGGCCTGGAGCATCTCTTCTATGAGGAAAGGCTGAGGGACTTGGGTCTTTTTAGTCTTGAGAAGAGAAGACTTAGGGGGGATCTAATTAATGTGCACAAACACTTAAAGGAAGGGTGTCAGGAGGATGGGGCTGGTCTTTTTTCAGTGGTACCCAGTGACAGGACAAGAGGAAATAGGCACAAACTTGAGTATAAGACATTCCACCTAAACATGAGGAGGAACTTCTTTACTGTGAGAGTGATAGAGCACTGGAACAGTCTGCCCATAGAGGTGGGGGAATCTCCTTCTCTGGTGACATTCAAAACCCACCTGGACAAGTTTCTGTGTAACATGCTCTAGGTAGACCCGCTCTGGTCATTGGGTTGAACTAGATGATCTCCAGAGGTCCCTTCCAACCCCATATGATTCTATGATTGCTGGCTCTTGTTCAGCTTCTTATCAACAAACACCCAAAGTCCTACTCAGGGTTTCTCTCAATCCATTCTCTGCCCAACCTGTATTCGTGACTGGGCTTGCTGTGTCCTGAGTGCTGGAACTTGCACTTGATCTCGTTGGACTTCATGAGATTCACATAGGTTCACCTCTCAAGCCTGTCCAGGTCCCTCTGGATGGCATCCTTCCCCTCCAGCATGGCAACCACATCACACAGCTTCGTATTGGTGGCAAACTTGCTGAGAGTGCACTCAGACCAACTGTCCATGTCTCTGAGGTCCAAATACAGACCCCTGAGGACTGCTACTCGTCACTGGTTTCTACTTTCACATCAAGCATTGACCTCAATCCCTTGAGTGTGATCATCCAGCCAATCCCTTATTCACTGAATGGTCCATTGGTCAAATCCATGTCTCTCCAATTTAGATACTAGGATGTCATGCAGGATTGTGTCAAATACTTTGCACAAGTTCCAGTAGATTATATCTGTTGCTCTTCCCTTTTCCACTAATCCTGTAATGCTGTGTTTGAAAGCCAAATTTGTCAGATATAATTTGCTTTTAGTAAGCTGTGTTGACTGTCATTGATAACTTCCTTATTTTCCATTTGCCCTGGCAGAGTTTCCAGGAGGATCTGCTCCATGATCTTGCCAGGCACAGAGGTGAGACTGACCGGCCTGTCGTTCCCACGTCTTCCTTTTTTTTTCCCTTTTTAAAAACGGAGGTTATGTTTCCACTTTTCCAGTCAAGGGGAACTTCACCAGTCTGCCATGACTTCTCAGATATGGCAGATAGTGGCTTAATAACTTTATCTGCCAGTTCCCTCAGGACCCACAGATGTATTTTATCAGGTCCCATGGATTTATGCACCTGTTCTCAAACCTAATGTTCTCCTCCAGTGGGTGCTAATTCATTCTTCCTGTCCCTGTCTTGGAATTCAGTGACAGGCAGTGTGGCTAGAGCACTTGCCAGGGAAGTCTGAAGGGTAAAAAGTCATTAAGTACCTCAGACTTCTCCAAATCCCAGGTAACAAGCTTTCCTGTTTCCTCCCAGACAGGCTACACACTTTCCCTAATCTTCCTTTTATCACTGATGCACATGTAGATGTTCTTGTTGCCCTTGACATCCCTGGCCAGATATAATTCTGTTTGGACTTTAGCTTGCTTAACCTGATCTCCAGCTCCTCGGACCATTTTCTGTATTCTTTTCAGACTACCTGTCTGTGCTTCCATGCTCTGTAGGCTTCCTTTTTCTGTTAGACTTTGACAAGGAGCTCCTTGTTCACTCATGCAGGCCTTGTGGTGTTTTTGTCTGACTTCCCCTCCATTGGGATGCATCGCTCCTGAGTTTGGAGGAAGGGGTCCTTCTATATTAAGCAGCTTTCTTGGGCCCCTTTTCCCTTCACAACTTAATCTCACAGTACTCTGCCAAGTAAATCCCTGAAGAGGCCAAAATCTGCTCACCTGAAGTCCAGGATCAAGAGCTATTACACCAAAATAAATATTGGTAGTACACAATATAAAATCAGCATTACTTTTAGAGGAACCTGCATTCTACCATAACAGCTACAGCGAAGAGATAACTTTTTACCAGAATTCTTTCTTGCTAACCCTGAAATCTGTAAGAATTTGAGGTAACATTGAACCTGAAACTAAAAAGTAATTCGTGCATAACACAGTAATTGAGCTATTAGCAGCTGAGACAGAATTGATGAACTGGTTAGGAACAACTTATGCCTTCTCTCTTGAATTACTAAACCAAATGAGAAGTGCGAGGAAGAAAAAGCAAGGTAAAATTGACTTCATCTTCACTGTTTAAACTAATTTTGTAATTCCCTTCAGAGTGACCAGAAATATAGCCACTGAATACAATTCACAGTTTAATTGCCAATTATGTTATAAAATAAAATAAAGCAAACCCACACTAGTTAGTTTTCTAGTTATCAGTAGGCAGTAAAATTTTGTAAAATTTTTTCTTCAGTGCATTCAGTTTCTTCCCCTTGGCTGTGCTTTACCTTCTACTCTAATGCCAGAAGTTTTTAGGTGGTCATTATGTATTATAATCACAGAAATTATTCCTATCACATAATTACTGAGCTGCCCTAAGCACAAATGTACTTTAATGAGCCTTTGGGGAAGCAGATTTAACTTTCTTTTGGTTCTGACTGGCTAAAAACCATTCACACACTGCTTACAGAGTCACTGCTTACACATGGATCATATCTGCAGTGCGTTCTTCTGCTTTTCAGACTTTGATCACCACAGCTATTTATTCTTTTTGAAGCTTTTAATTTTTTTTTTATTTTCCTTATTTAATTTTACTGATGTGTTTGTCAGAAATTCAAAGGCAAAAGTATCCTGCTTTGGAAACTGTCAGAGAAAGGCAGACTGGTGTTCCTGGATGAACTAGGCTATCTCATTTCTCAAGGCAAATATTGCTTGCTTAGTTTTTTGTGAAGGAATTGCTACTTGGTGGAGTCTGTGCCCTAGTGCATTATGGCAGAAATGCTGTGCCCTGGATCGGGCTATATATTAAGTGGGATCAGCAAATATTAGTTTAGTAAGGAATCACAGCAACAATTCAAAATCTTTAACTTTTAAATGTTTTCATGCAAAGGACTGACCCCAACCTGCTCCTGCATTCATCTATATATATTCCCTGAGAAAATTATTCCCATGGTTAGATTATCCATCCCACCTAAGACTTCCCTCATTGGTGTTTTAAACGGGAAGCGTGTTATCTAAAAATTCAACCAGATTTTGTTTTTTAATTACCCATAAAAGTGGTTAATTAAATAATTAATTAATTAGAACAATTATTAGTTTTAAGAGCCATGGGAAAAATATAGATAGAGGTTTGTATATATCTGGATTTTCCAGTAGATAGGTACATTCTCTAAGCTATAAAATACATTAGTTCAAAGAAGCCAGATGAATAATTGCTATTAGAATATTGTATTGAGAATCCTCTAGTACTTTACTCAAAGGATATTAATAAGTTTATGTCACTAACAAAGAAAAAATTCTGGCAGGTCATATTGTCCTGGTTTGGGGTGGAGCAGATCCAACTTTCTGTTCAAAGAGAGATGCTTGCTTATATCTGTTGCTGTGGCTGTCAGGGTCAGCTGACTTGGTTCTTTAGGGGCGTAGGGGTGGAACCTGTGGGGAGGCATGGACAGGTCAGGTAGGGTATTCCATCTCATCTGCCATGCTCAGCATAAATGTTGAAGGATCAAAAGGGTCAGGTTGGCTCCTGTACCACAGACAAGAAGTGAGAGGAACCTCAAATCAAAAAAATCTCTTTAACGTAGGAACCACCAGGTTAAGATAGGTAGTGAAACAATTTATGCCCTATTTATCAGGTAAAGGTTGCATTCAGAATGTATCAGTAGATTAAATACTATCATGAAAAGATCAATAGTACATGAAATCTTAGTGTAAAACTATATCCCTTTCAATGCTAATACTAGTTATGTCTTTAAGCACAAAGTGGGTTTTGGTGGATTAATTTTAGTTTTGGTGGTGATACAAATGATCCATATTTTCTTGCAAGGCCAGGTAAAGACAGATAAAATAAACTGTTATTTGTCTGCCACCGTGTAAAACAATTATTCTCCCTTTACTAGTCCTACAGTAAAGAACAAGAAAATAAAAGTGGGTAGTAATGCATTTTTGAGAGTCCACTTAAAAATCTCAGAGCCACAGAACATGACCAAATGGTAGATAAAAAATAGAATTTTACTGTTTTCTGGGGAATAGAAATGTAGGCCAATGTTTGTTATGTAAACTCAATTTAAGCATGTTCAGATTCTACATTGATGTCATAGAGAAGTTTTCAATGCTACCTTTGAAATATTGTAAATTAAATATGCTTAAATTGTCCTATTCTAATAACGAATCTCCCATACTTTCTGTAATTTATCAAATTTGACACCTTTTGCAGCCATTTATTATTTTGCCAAATGTTATCAATGAACTGATACACTGAAAATTTCACTATTCCTGCTGGTATAATTTATTTACATAGTGTTATTGTTGGAGCACATGGAAATATAACTTACTCTTGTACAGAACAATTATGTGGGATCAACTGATAATTAAAATCTACAAGCTATGTAGAGAAGTACTGTAGCTAGCGTAACTGGAGACATTAGCTAAAACAACCATATCTGAGGTTTCAGTTAGGTCTGGTTTACTGTGACCTGTAGCAACAGAGATCTGCTAATATTACCAGGTGAAGTTTTTAATGGTAAGGCTTTTATAATATACTTTCTCACATGTACACAGAATTTGTGGGGTTTGGCATAACTAGAACTGTCAGTTGAAATAACAGTGACTAATTCTTGGCCTATAAACCATTTAAACATTTTGAAATGGATCACTACAAGAACAAATCAACAGAATGTAAGTAATACTAAAACATTACTTAACAAACAAAAGGGTGGCAGAATTTAAAGCTAATGGATTGGCACTGCAAAATCTTATTTTGATAGTCAGTTAATCATACTGAGTGATTCATTCAATATTAGTGTGACTATTCAGGAAGTCCAGTGCTGTCTGAGTTTACTCATGTAGAACTACTCTCTCAGACACATAAACTATATTGCCAATCTTTTATTTATGGTATAGGTGTAAATATTAGTTGTATAAATTATATATGCAATCATTAGATAAAGAAGTACAAATTTTCTTGGCAAAGGCCACTGTCTGCCCACTGCTTTTACACTACACCGAGAAAGTAACACTTTCAGTGAAATAAGAGTTTACCAGTGTAGCCACTCTAGTATTGAGAAAAGCCCAAGATGTCATTGACCTCTGAAATACTTATTGAAATACTGATAAAGGACACGTTGAAGACATAACCGCAACCAAGTTAATATTCTGTGACTTCATATGGCATTACAAAAACCTCTCAGTAGACATGCAGCAACTGATAAACATTCTCATGTTAGCTACATTTGTTCTAAAAATTATTTTTCTTGTCCTCTCTTGTAGCCAAGGAAATTTCTTGTCAAACAGGCAAAGCAGAGCCATTACCTGGAGTCCACATTCAGAAGTAAAACCAGATTTTTATTTTGCTTTTGTAGCAGTTAATAAATTACAGTTCTCTTTTATTTTTTCTTGCTCATGAACTACCACTGGCAACAAAGCAAGATGTTGAGGATATCAGATTATTCAAGGTCTTTTATGCATATGTAAATTAATGGAGACTAATTCCAAGTGCTTCCATATGTTTTTCAGAACAACTAATAAGCAGCTAATAGACAAATTTGCATCTGTGAAGGGATATATCCTTATGGTAGCCTTCTTAAAGACTTATTTAAAACATTAGACGGTGTACCATGACCCTGGTCAACAACAAGTTTTTGTGCTTGAGTATGTCTTTGTGTGTCCATCTGCCTATCTTATAGAATTCTAACAATCAGTTAAACTTAAGGATCAATTAAAAAAAAATCCTTGAACTCAGAAAGTTTGTTCTTTTTTAGTATACATAATTCTACAAAATCTCATGATATGGATATGGTAGACAAATGAATCAACTGGTAACGGATTCTACCACTGTAGGAACTAGGAACCAAGATGGAAATAGTGGCAGTCAAGCAAAAAACAGCCACCAGGTAAGGTGATTTAACACATAATGGGCAATAGAGATATGTAATTCCTTGTCAAAAGAGGGTATAAATGTGAAACGTTTACATGGGTTCAAAGGGACACAGGGAAAGGACCTAGAATTGCAACTGGATCTAAGTCAAGAAGTCCCTATCAAAAAGTAAAAGTATAGAAAACAAGAAAGATGTTTTTGAGAGAAACACACACCTGCATTGCTCTTTTGTTTTATAAATGTTTGCATACGACTACTGTCAAAGATGGGCCATATTCTAAAGGGACTATTGACATGAACCAGGGTCCTTTTCTTTTGTCCTTATGTGAAATTATGAAGATATGCCCTGAGGCTTCAACATTCCTGAGGAAATTGTCTTCTCCTGAATATCAAAGGTGGTGATGTAAAGGATTGTGCCTAGAGGATTAAATGGAATTATCCATTTAATTTCTCCCTTCCAGCACAAATACTGCAGTACTAGCACCAGCATAGTGGATATCTATTACAGATTCAAAATTATTTTTCTTGGCTTCTGTATTTTATTTTATTTTTTTGCCAGAAATGCCTTATACAGATGAAATGGGCAGCTGTGTAAGTAATCCTGCAGAAGTGGAACATGCATGATCTGGTCTGCCAATATCACTATATCATATGCAAATTGATATTTCAACATGGAGTTTGCATCTTGACTGTCACAAATTTCTGAGCATATCAGCTGGTTTTTGCATTTTCACAGGCTTAATTTTTAAACTCCTGCACCGTATATTGTTACTGCTAATCAAAATCAGGGCACTCATAGGGCCACTGCCACAGGGATAGCTTGCAAAAAATAAGCATGCGTGTAAATCATCAGAGGGAACATGCTCTTGCCAAGTCACAAACCTTGTGTAGGTCAATCTCTAAAGACTCTTTTCTTAAAGGTTCCTAATTTTGATGTTCTATTTCTATAGGAATAGTAGTACAGAATTATATAAATAATAGAAACTAGATCCTTAATAAATCGGTTACTCGTGTCAGGTTCAAGACAAATTTTCAAAAAGGAAGAGCCGTGGTACTTACAAACTCCTCCAACATGCAAGGTACAATTATCCCTTCAGGTTTCATGTATGTTATGACATTAACGGTGAATCATGAAGTTAATAAGAAAATGAAAAAACAGTGGAGAATCTTCTAGACTATTAAAATAGTCACGATTTTGCTTGAGAGGTATGCTACAGTAATTGTTCCTTACACTTCCCTGCATGTTACCTTTTCCAGACCCAAATTTCTATTGTAGATTGCACTATAGCTTGAATTCTGTTAAGAAGTTATGTGATAACTTTTTAATATAGTTATATAGACTCAGAAAAAATATTCTGACAGGCTGACAAAGATACCAGGATTAATTTTTCCTTCCTAGGTGGCTTCATGCAAAGCAAGAATATTCTTTGCAAGCAATGGATATTTTGTAATTCTATTAAGCTTAAAAAACTTCTGTAAATGCTTTAGGCAGTTTATATATTACTGTTTTATAACCTGCTGGTCTCCACAGATATTTCTTGCAAGAACTGAAAAATCTCTCTTCATTTACTCATCAGGAAGTTACTGCTGCAGGTAGGAGCAGGAATAAAAAGGAGGAGACCATATGCCTGCAGCAAATATTCATAGGAAATAACCTTCCATTAGGTAGGTGCACACACATTGCTATTGACTACAGCATGCCTGTGTTCTTCCAAATTATAATACTGCCAAGTTATTTAATGTTGTACTGGTAGATATAAAAAGAAAAAGGAAAAAAAAAAAGAAGAAATAAGGCTAAAATCTGTTCAATAAATCAGTGCTAACTTCCTGATCTGGTTTGAAATTCAGGCAAGGCCCTCAGAAGATTTAATATCCTAATCTCAGAAGTTAATTTATGGCCTTTCTTTTGAACCCAAGATCTCTGTGGCTTATGTCAAGATGTTCACTTTGATAAATTGTTGTTTCCAAGAGAAACACAAATGTTGCCACATTTAGCCCATATCTCTGAGATGGTTAAAAAAAACAATTTCTAACTATATTTTCTGCACCTAAAAGGATACATAAATGAGGAAGCATGTATGAGTAATTAGCTATCTATTTAATTAGATTTTTTTTTATTTAAGGGCAACACAAAGGACCTGTGGAAGCTGTTACAGTCCAGAAGATTATTCAGCTGACCTTGAATTGATTGAGGTCGTCTGTTTCCACACATCATGGACCAGTCCTTGTGTGTTCACACAAATATTGCTTTCAGATAGAAATACTATATAATACTTAGGTGTGTTTCAAGTCTAGACATTTCTATATGTAAAGTTTACTACACCTCTTAGGCAACATTAAAGTATCGCACAGTGTGCAACAATGGTAGCTAGCACATAACCACTGTACTGCTTGCTTGACAAAATAATGGCCTGGAGTACCAATTGACTGTTGCTCAGAACTGCAGTACTTTTACACATTACTGAGAAGTGTATGAACACATAGAGAGATGATCCTGCCTAGACAATTATACTTTGCTCAAATCCTGAACATTTAAGGATGTTATTCAGAAACATGAGAGGAAATAATGGACAAACATTTTTGTGCCTGGAAGATGCATGTGTAATTCATAAAACATATTTAAATAAGTAGGGCAGCTAATTCCCAATATTTTCAAATTAGTTAGTGTCCTGGGTTGTGGTAAAAAAGAACCAATTTTCTGATCAGTAATTTTACTTTTCAGTTAAGCCTTTTCTAACTAACGGAACTCTCTGAAATTAACAGCATATTTTTGAGACAGTAGTCCACTTCCAGAGTGATAAGATCTGAATGTTTATAATTGATGCCAAGGAATGGGATGCAGAGGGGCTCTTGTTTATACTTATTGCTGTAAAAACCAAAGTCAGCTAATTGCATTATTTGCCCCACAAAGAATCAGAAAAGCATAGAGACATCACACTTGGCAGGGGAATGGGCAGGACAGGTGACCCAAAACTGACCAACAGGGGTATTCCATTCCATCTTCCCCATGCTCAATATAAAAGATGAGGGGTCAAAGGGTCAGCCTCTTTCTTCAATGGCTGGTGTCAAAGGAAGACTATATCTCTTCATCTGCGTTTGATCCAGATCCATGTATTCCTGTATCCAGACCCAGAATCCAGTTCCTCTCTGTTGCTGATACCAGTCTGGGATTTCCAGTGTTGTGACTGTCATCCTGGTAACTCATTACGGTTTTGTACATATTGTGTGTATTTCATTATTTTCTTTTTATTACTTCATTAATATTTTCACTGAAGTAGTTTAGTTTCTTTTAAACTCATAAGTCTCTTTTTTCTCTCATCTCTCTCTCCCGTCTCTGAAGGGGAGAGAAGTAAAAAAAGCATCTGTCATTTGTTTCAGTGGCCAGTCCAATCCAAACCATGACAATTATTTTTTCTGCAGTATCTAATGCTTATGGTCAAGAGATGCTAAATTAAGGAACTCATGTTTTATTCCAGTTTAGTTTTTTCTTTATTTTGACAATTCTTTTCCTTGAAAATTCTGTAAACTCTCTCAGAAAGGGCAGTACTTATAACTGGAATTGCCTGACTTCTTTCTAGAAGATGACAAGAAGCAACAAAAGCTACTGCTTGCTTGGAATTAATGAATTGCAGAAGCATCCACACATATGTGTAAGTTACTATCATGAACACTTGCGATTATTTTGCTTCTACTACTTTCAGTGACACTTAGGCTGTAGGAGCTTACTATGCTTTTTAAAAACTTCACTTGGGCATTTCAGTCATTGAAGGACTTCAGAAAAATCATCTCTTGCCAAAATATGATAGGCAGGCATAGAGAGATGTCAAGAGGTGGTCCAAATCCATTAACAGATAAGTGGCAAAGCAAAAATCCCAGGCATCCTTATTCAGCATACCAAGCATCTAAACACCAACATGTTGACCCCAGCAGAAAAAATGCTGCTGATTAGTGGCTTTTAAGCTTAAAAAAATAAACAATTAAAAAAAAAAAAAGTAAACGTACAGTAACAAAGGAAGAGATACAGTATGGGCATTTATCACTTTCATGAAAAACACATATGACAGCTATTCAGCAAACTCTAACATCCATTGAAGTTATTTTCAGCACTTTAGTGTTACATTCTGAAACTACCATCACCTGAGAGTAACCATGCTAAAAAGCTATATTTAAACCTGCTCATTATGGACTGACAAACATAACACTCATTAAATGCTTTCAGTACTTTCTGTCGTATACCATGTATCACCTGGATTCCTTTGTTACTTGAAAGTTTCTGTATCTCTAAAATAAGCAATAAACTCTACTGAAAAATTATATTCTCTTAAAATTTTTAACATGTGTGTAGCTGTGACAAATATTAACTCTCTTTCATTGAGCAGGAGGCACTTGGGAACATTCATACAGCATTTGCCGTTCCATGAGCATTAAAATTGACTTGACGCTCTCTAAAGGCCCTGGAAGCATGTTCATGTAACTCAGGCAAATCAAATACAAGAGAAATGGTTATTGCCTTAACCTAGAAAGCAAATAGCATCCTGCTATTACACCAAAGGGCTCCCTGTTTCACTGACACATGCTAGTACCACAAATTCTCTTATTTCTTTCCAAAGCACCTAAGAAGGTGCATGTCCTAGCACTCACTAGCACTCAAGGGGTGGAGAGTATTGAGGAGCTGTTGCAAAACTTGAGTCGTGGTGAGGCAGCTTGCAAAACTAGGGAGATCAGTGGATGGGTAAAAACTCTTCAGTATAGGTGGATAAGGAGGAAGAACAGGACAGGGTGGCCCTTAGTGTAATGGAGCAGTTCAGACACATGGGTCTTTTCTATGGGACAGGCAATAGGGTGTGAGAGCTGGAGGTCAGGGAGGATGGGACAGATGACAATATGGTGGGAGCCAATTACCAACCACCTGGTCAGGGACAGGTAGTGGACTAACTTCAACAACCTGAATAAGTCTCTGGGTCACTGGTGGTGTCTCTCTTGGAGGTTTTACCTTGCTGACATCTTCTGGTTGGGCATTACAGAATCACAGAATCACAGAATCTTAGTGGTTGGAAGGGACCTTTGAGATCATCGAGTCCAACCACATTAA
>JAOQGH010000019.1:66640225-66683593 GCA_025769975.1 Gallinago jamesoni | reverse complement strand
GGGAAGGGAAGGGAAGGGAAGGGAAGGGAAGAAGGGAAGAAGGGAAGAAGGGAAGAAGGGAAGAAGGGAAGAAGGGAAAAGGGAAAAAGGGAAAAGGGAAAAAGGGAAAAAGAAAAAAGGGTTAGCATGCTCTAAATTTTGTCTATTAATGTTGACTACACCAGCAAAGAATAAAATCAGGAAAACAATACTAAGTGTAATGCAGCTCTCTAACCTACTGAGAAGTGTTTTTCCTACAGTTCAGATATTATTCAGACATCAGTTATTCGACAACAAATGGGAAGTTAAAGATGGAGAGCTAAGCTTTCAGTTTTGGGTGAGGTTGTCTTTTTTAGGGTGGTGTCAAAATAGCAAATTTAACTTTCATTATAGAGTTCAAAGAAAATCTAAACCTCTCTCAGTGAAATAAGGCATGTCAGTATTGTTCTAGTCTTTTGTAGGTATACTAGATGGTGGAAATGGAAAATTGACATTCATCCATATGCATGTATCTGCTTGCTTTGGACTAGTAAATATCTATATGACCTCATGCCAAGTACCAATGCAGAGGGTTGTGAGTTTGTAAAAAAAACAGAGTCCAGAAAGATGTTAAAAGCTGCAGGAACCAGCTACAAATGTTAAGACTTAGTCAAGAACCAGGGACAAAAATATACAGTTATTCTGTTTTAAACCAAGATCCTGATTGGAAAACATAAATAGGTGTCTCTTCAATATCTCTTCAATAAACCCCTGCTGCACAGAGGAAAGGTGGAGGTAAGCCCTGAAAATATTTTATAACACAGACGCGTAAGGAAATCATTTAAAAAAAAAAAAATCCCTTTTTTCGGGAAGCTTACATTCATTTTTAAGGAAGCACTAGTCCACACTGATCTTTCTTAGTGAGGGCTGAGAAAAAAAAAAAATCACCCACTTTAAGGCAGTTTATTGCAACTGCCTTGTATCAGCACAAGTCAAGGAAATTAATCCAAAATACATTTGCTTCTTTAACATAATGGCTAATAAATAGATTAATGCTAAGTTCAATACAATCAGATTTTTACGAACCAGATATTGAATGTGTCTACAATACTAGTAGCCTAAGTTATTTAATTATTCTAATTACTTTAACATCCTTATGAGGAAAAATAATTTTGATCACTCTTTTTTTGTTGTTGTTTTTCTTTGTGTTTAAGACAATGTGCTTTGATTCAAATGATTTTATTTTATCTGGAAACATTTCTGTTTCATAGAATAGTTTAGGTTTTGAGATCACCAGGTCCAACCATCAACGTCACACAGCCAAAACCACCACTAAGCACAATATCTATGTGTCTTTTAAGTACCTTAAGGGATGGCAATTGCACCACTTCCCTGGGAAACCTATTCTGAAGCTTGATAATCTTTTCTCTGAAGAACTTCTTCCTAATATCCAATTAAAACTTCCCTTGGTGTAACTTGAGGCCATTTCCTCTTGTCCTATCACTTGTTACATGGGAGAAGAGACTGATCCCCACCTTGTTACATCCTCCTTTCAGGTAGTTGTAGAGCAATAAGGTCTCCCAGCCTCCTTTTCTCCAGACTGAACAACCCCAGTTCCCTTAGCCACTCCTCATAAGACTTGTGCTCTAGACCTCTCACCAGATTCATTGCCCTTCTCTGAACTCACTTCAGCACCTCAATATCTGTCTTGTAGTGAGTGCTGAGTAAAGGCGAACGATCACCTCCCTAGTCCTATTTATCATACTATTCCTGATGCAGGCTAGGATATTGTTGGCCTTTTCGGCCACTTGAGGACACCTCCAGCTGTTGACCAATACACCAAGGTTCTTTTCCACCAGGCAGCTTTCCAGCCACACTTCATCAAGTCTGGAGCACTGAATGGGGTTGTTGTTACCAAAGTGCAGGACTCAACATTTGGCCTTGTTGAACCTCATAATATTGGCCTCAGCCCATGCAGCCAGCATGTCCTGCAGAGCCATCCTACCATCAAGCAGTTTGAGCTCCTGCCCAACTTGGTGTCATCTGCAAATTTACTCCATCCCCTCGTCCAGGTTGTTGATAAAGGTATTAAACAGAAATGGCCCCAGTACTGAGCCCTGGGGAACGGCACTTGTGACTGGCCATCAACTGGATTTAACTCCATTCACCACAACTTTTTGGGCCAGGCAATACAGCCAATTTTTCACCCAGCGAAGGGTACACCTACACAAGCCACAAGCAGCCAGTTTCTCCACAAGAATGCTGTGGGAAATGGTATCAACGGCTTTACAACTGTCCAGGTAAACAACAGCCTTTCCCTCCTCCACTAAGCAGATCACCATGTCATAGAGGGAGATCAGGTTTGTCAAGCAGGACCTGCTTTAATGAACTCATGTTCATTGGGCACTTGATTGTCCTGCATGTGTCATGTAATGGCACTCCAGGTGATCTGTTCCATAACTTTCCCAGGCACTGAGGTCAGACTGATCAGTTCCCCAGATTCTCCTACTGGCCTTTCCTATGGATGGGTGTTACATTTGCTAGACACCAATCAACTGGGACCTTCCTGTTTAGCTGGGGATGCTGATCAGCATTTGCCATAGTGACAAACGATGGAAAGTGGCTTGGTGAGCACTTCTACCAGCTCCCTCAGTACCCTTCGGTGAATCCCCTCTGGCCCTATACACTTGTGTGTACCTGAGTGTTGTAGCAGGTACCTCACTATTTCCCCTTGGATTATGGGTGCTTCATTCTGCTCCCTGCCTCTATTTACTAGCTCACGGCGCTGTGTACTCAGGGAAGAACTGCTCCTACTGCTAAAGACTGAGGCAAAGAAGGCATTAAGTACCTCAACCTTTTCCTGATCATTTGTTACTGTGTTTCCACCCCTACCTAATAAAGGATGGATATTAACCTTAGTCCTCCTATTATTGCTAATGTATTTATAGAAACTTTTTTAATTGTCTTTAACATCAGAAACCAGCTTAATTTCTAGTTGGGCTATGGCCCTTCTGATTTTCTCTCTATGTAGCCTCACAACGTCTTTGTAGTTCCCATGAGTGTCCCACCCCTTCTTCCAAAGGACATAAATTCTACTTTTTTCCCTGAGTTGTAACCATATCTCTCTTAAACCAGGCCAGTCGAATGGCTCATTTTTCAGCACATGGCCAAAATATATCATCTACCTCCAAAATTATGTGATTATCCAATGTTCATCAGTTTAATCCCTGTGGAATATAAAATCAGAATTTCTGTTGCTTATTTCAGTAATGCATTCTCACTGGCACTGCAGTTCTCCTTGATGTTATTATAGATTTTGGATTTTAGATTTTAGAAATAAGTTACTTGTATTTATGTTGTTTTCTCCTGTTCTTGCATACCTTTATATTTTAGGCCAAATCATTTGAATATGACAGTTCTTTCAGAATTTGTATTCATGATGTGCAGAAATCTACATATTATTTAAAAATGAAAGTGATACTCTTCCTTATTTAGACATTGAAAGCTACATTATCCAGTATTTTCTGGCAAATTTTGGTCCCTAGGGATTCAAAGCAGCTCTAAGTTATTTTTTTCTGAGCAATTACACTTACCCATACACTGAACATATGGAGAACTGGTGTCACAGAAAATGGATTTAAAAGTCAAAATATATGAGTAAAATTGAAATACACATTTTGATTTATGAGTTTTCTGACTCTCTAACTACATAATCATGCTGCATATTTTTGGAAGTCCCACCATTAGATATAATGGAAATGTATGAATTTCTATTTCAACATCTATTCTATGGTATCTTATTTTTGTTTAAGAAGTTGTAAATTCATTTAATACATATTAGTATTTACCTCATTATTTTTCTTCTCTTCATGGAAGTTTTGTTTCTTTCTGTTCCCAAAAAGTCCATTCGGTGAAATGAAGGCTTTCTTCTCATATCTGGATTATATTAAAAAGCATTATTAATAACTAAAAGTAAACTAAAGAGCTAATTTTAAAGCAAATTATTTAACCTTCACAACCCAAAATGGGAATGAAAAATTAGCAAACTCAGTTCTCCTTGGAAAAGTGAAAAAGCAAGGACCGGGAGGGAATGGTGCCTGAAAGCAAATTCTGTATTTTGAAGGCCCAAATGTTACAGAACAGGTTGTATAAACCTGAGAGAAAGCAAAGAGACAGAGAGAAAGCACTGGTCAGGAACTCACTGAGATGGCATATTTGAGGTTGAATAAATGGAATTAATGTTCCTTTTTTCCTTTTTTCTTGTTTTTTTTTTTTTTTTTCTTTTCTTGATGAATGAACAGTATTTATATGAGGAATATTCCTATTTTTCATCCCCAGTTTTTCATGAGTCTCCAGGATGACAAGTGCTGGTTATCTGTGAGGCAAAAAGGCAGCACATCTGTGAGCAGCAGCTCTGCAGGAGATACTGCAATTCTTCAGGATGAAGTCTAGTTTGTCTATTTCATCATATTATTTTTGAGAATAAACTCTTCCTACAGTGAAGTCTTAGGCATATGAATGTGTTTCTTTTAGTCAATTTGGTAATCAGAACATTTCTGAGGTAGTTACAGCAACTAGTTACAAACACCCAGATTTAAGTAAGTGATATTATGCAAAATCTGATAAGCAGATCTTACTATAAAAAAAGCTATCAGAACCTTCAAAAATGTCATTTTTTAATATGTTGAAAGTGTAGCAAGCTCACTGTCAGTCTTTGTAATGGAAATGTCTGATATATAAACTTTAGAATTATTCTTATGCTTTTGAATTTGTTATTTAAAGTCTGATTTAGGAGCAAACAATAATGTGGTAGTGCAGCAGTCATAGGATCCCACTGTAGGGAATTATCAACACACTTGGGAATTATCAAACAATCTCAAATATCATGTGAACCCACAAAAATAAATCTCCTATTTCAAGCAGGGGTAAGAAAGCATTTTGTATGAATTGGAGTACTTATATTCTGGGCTATTAACCTTGTCTGCTTCTACTAGATATTTGATTCCTAGACATATTATTATACTAGTACAATGATTCAAACTACTGCAGAATATGCGGGTTTTTGTGCAGAAACAAATACTTTCTAAAACAATAATTTAAGGATTCGATCCTGTTACTTTTAGTAGATGAAAAAGGGTGAAGAAAAGAAAAGAAAACAAAATTATTCTATTTAGTAAACTCAGACTCCCCAAATACAACATTGATCACCCTCTCAGTGAAGAACTTTTCCCTGATATCCAATCTGAACTTCCCCTGATGCAGCTTTAAACCATTCACTCATAACCTATAACTGGACATCAGAAAGAAGAGATCCCTCTCTGCTCCCCTTTATAAGAAGGTTGTAGAGAGCAAAGTCACCTCTCAAGTCTCCTCAATGAGCACTAAACTTCCAAAGATTGTGTCAAACTGTGCTGTGATACCATGTTATACTTTTAGTTTAGTTCTTCCAACTTTCAATGTTTATCATGAAGCAAATGTGTCTGGCTGAACTAAATTGCCTCAGCATGACATTAATAGGAGTACTCTTAATAACTCTCTTCTCTTGAAGAGCCCTAATGCAAAACAGGAACACAGTCAGTAAAAGAGAATGAATCACCTGAGTTACTGTAGAAAAGTGCTTTGGATTTTTCCTGAAATCTTTTCATTTTTTTCAAATAACTACTAAAAATCTATGTTTTCTTCTCCCCTCACTTAAAACACTTTTTTCAGTGCTGTGTAAGACCTGGTTTAGTTCATCATCTTGGAAAACAATTACATATTGCCAGTAGCTTTTCTCAGGACCTATTTAGGTGCACATTTTTTTGGCATAGTTTCAAATTAAGTTTGCAAATTCACATGCATTAGGCCATCCCTCTCTGAAAGTTCGTTTCACTCAGACGTGTTCATCACAAATAAGAGAACAACAAATGTACGACATGAAGGATTATTAATGTAGCCCACTACTCACTTGGGTTGAAACTCTGGCCTAACCATGATGAGTGCCAAGCTTATATTTTCCACACAGAACCAGTATTTCACACTCTGACAATGGTTGGCCGAAGATAGGTGAGTGTGGACTGCAGCAAAATTCTATGTTCCCAAGCTGTTCTAAGTGAAATCACCTCTTGTTAGAATCTCTTTATGCCTGACAGAGCATTTCTACACTTCTGTTTGTCACTCATTATTTGTAGTATCTCTTCATTTGCAGGGAGTTGCAAGAGCATTCCCTAATAAAAAGTACTCAACCTTGAAAATGAAAATTCATTGTGCTTTCTTGTGCATGTTTTGATAGTAGGTCTTGCATAGCAGATGCCCATTGCCACTACTTACTGCAAACCAGTGCTGTGCTATCTAAAGTCACTGCCTCTGGAAGATGCTTTTGCATTCTACATCACTTTCGATTGCTTGTTTTACAGCATATTTTGCTAGCTTTTTTTAATTATTATTCTTATCTCTAGGGTGTTTTTTAGTGCTCTAATTTTCAGAATAAGTTACTTGTGGATACATTTAAATCATGTACAGAGCTTGATATAAATGCTCTTTAACCCTGGTTGTTCATATAGCACTCTCATCATTGTTCCATCGGCAAAAATAAACTGCAGAAGTTAGTGGTAAATAATGTGTCAATAATTTGCTTTAGTAACACTGTAGTTTATACATGCATTTCTGTACTCCTTCTGCATTGTTGTTTTCTGATATGTATGTTTTATCCAGAGTGAAATAAAGAGAGCATTAAAAATTATTTTCAAAAAAAAGAACTTGGTAAAGCTTGAGCAACCAAAACAGAATGTATTGTTCAATTTCTAGGCTTCATGTACAGTTCTTTCAGAATCACTGCAGAAGGGATTGTCTCTTGAACGAATGGATGAAATGGAACCTTGAAGCAAGGGTCAGATTTACAGACCATTCAAAAAAGATGAGACAACATAGGTAGATAATGAGACTTTTTTTTTTTTTTCTTTTACTTCTATAACACTGCAGGTGTTATGCACCTAAATATTGTTGAAATACCTGATACTAACCCATTGATAAATAAAGATCCCTGGCTTTCATTAAGGTGAAGCTAAATGCAGTAGATACTGAGCTGAAGAAATTAATATAGATACAGATCAGTGAAAGATGCAAACATCAAAATAACAAGTTCTAATTAAATGAGTTAGTGAAATTTTGAGAAAGAAATTATTAAGAAAGATACTGAAATATAAGTAAACACGTAAATCAGGTATACAATACCTTTGTTTTCAAGAGTTATCTGCCAAAAAAAGGAAGATCGAAAAGGAAAGGAAACCAAAACCAAGACCAAAATCACCTTTCTTTTAAAGTTTTAAATCTTTCTTTTTATAGCTGCTGTCATATATCTGGGTTTTGAAGTAGTATGTGAATTTACACTTAAATAATTTAGAAACTGTTTTTGTTCCTCCTACTCATAGTTTAGTTTGGCTGCAGAAAATAGTTAATATTTAATGTGAGTGGCATTAAGTAACACTACCTAATTTTCTGAGTAGAATAGAAAAGGTCTGAATGATCTTTTTAGATACAAATTACCTTCAACTTTTAATGCAGATGATCCCAAAATAGATTTTCAATAGTTACTGGAGTTGTGTCTCTTCTGAGCACATACGATTTCTGTATTAAATACAGTTTCTTAAATACTCTAACCTAAGGTCAAAAAGTGGAAATAACTAGGAAATATGACTGAGAGAGAATGAGAGATCTCACAATCTGGGGATGATCTCATTAATGTTAATGGTAAGTCCAGAAAAAGGTAGTGGTGGCAGTCAAAACAGTGGTGGTAGCAGTTTGCAGGCCTTTTAAAATGTTTTATAAGGTGTTATAAACACAATTGGAAAGCTCCAACAGGCAGTTTCATTTTAATTTTTTCTTCCTTATATCTCAGTACTACTCACACCATTATAGTAAAAGGAGAACCTGTGACATTATTTTGTCTCTAGGAGAAATGGTCAAACTGTTAGCTAAGAGAATATGCTCTAGATATATTTCCTAACTGTTGCTTATTTGTTTTTAAATTCTTCTGCTAACAGTGACAGCTGCTCCTGATAAATTTTTTTCTACTGGAAGCCATCAATTGGACTTTAGTGTTCAATTTAAATTTTAATTTATTAATTTATCTAGTCACCTGAAACAAGCCACATATTTTTTACAGCTTTGTTTTTGGAGGTTTTGAAACTATTTTGTTCATGTGATTTGGTTTCGATTTGGGGACTTGGAGGCTGGGGTTGGGCTTGCTTTTTGTTTAGTGGTGGTTTTTTCTCTTTTGTTTTGTCTCAGAAATTGCATTGCAAGCCTTACTAGTTAGTTAAAGAATATGTCTATTTTCACTTGAGAATAGCTTGCCAAGATACATGCTGGATGGACACCACTTAACCATCAGCATTAAGCTCTTTCTAAAAGGCTATAATCTACAATACTCCAACCATTTTGTCAATTGATTATTATGTTTCCAAACAAAAAATTGCCTTGGCATTTCTCCTAGTAAACTTGTGACATGGATGTGTAGCGTCAATCCTGCAGAATGCTAGAGCATATTTTCATATCAAATCCTTGATAGAAGTAATACAATAACAGCAAATAATGGCAACAAAGAAGACCAAGTTTTACCAGCTGTTGCAGGTATCAGTTTCACTGGGTTTGATCAAAAGTTAGCTTGAACAGCTTGCTAAAATTCACTCCACGGGGGAATTTAGATATATAAACTAATTTTAATTATGATCTGGAGATCTGAAAAGACATGAACCTGGGAAAAATTAAAAAAACAACCAAACGAACAAAAAAACAAACAAAAAAAAGCCACACCACATTCTCTGCACAATTTCCTCATATAGAACCTCTTTTCACTCATCAATAGACTTATTTCAGTCAATTCATGAATAGAAGTCCCTCTTTTATGTGAGGAACTTTCCCGTAAAGGATGCAATTCATACATATAAATCAGAATAGGCAGCTATGGCTTTCATAATGGAGATATGTACATGGTCCCAGGAGTCATTGATTGTTTGGGTGCATAGACCTTTGTGGCTTTGTTTTTGCTCTGATGACTAACTGGCTCAGTGAATGCTAGTGAGCTGAGAATCCCTTTTCCCATCCTACTTCTCTGAAGAATTGAGAAGTTTCAGTTTTATCCTATTTATTTTGAGTGTTTGTTTGGTTTTTTTTTTTTGTATTTTTTTCCATAAAAGTATCATTTATGAATGATTACTAATGTTTATTTCATATTTACCCTCTATATGCTAATCCTCAATAGTGCATACACAGGTACAAAACAGGATGAGCATTATGAAATAAGAGTGGATAAATAACTATTTTCTGTTCTCTTTTCCTATAATTTAGGTGTTGACAGCTTGGAAAGTAGATCAGACTTTTGCACTTCTTTAATATTTCATTAAAGATTAGGTCTGCCATTTATCCTCTGGAATGCAAAAAGGCCAAGTGTGTTTTTTCCAATGTAATGATGACAGTTTATCAGAACATAAATGGATATTGAGTTGCTGAAAAGCCAGGCTCGATGAGTTTACAAATGAAAATGTTTTCCTAATAAAATTATAGATTTCAAACAAAACAGCAAAAAACCAAAACACCCTTCCTCCACCACCAAACTTACCATCCAGAATACACCCAGCCTTCATTTTTCTTGTAAAGAGAAAAATAATGCTGAAAGATTTAGTCTGAAACAATTTAATTTTGCCAGAAACTGTAGAAGCGTATTTATTCTAGGAAAATCTAGGCTAATATATTTCCACTAAAATTAACGTGTATAATAAGAAGGCCCTTGAACGCTCTAACAGCAATATCAATTCTCAATCCAACAATTACGTGTAATATGTTTGATTGAGTTGGACTGACGTGATTAATTCCTCCACACTTTGCATCTTGGGGTGTAAAGTACCCCCTTTTTTTCCCAGTTGAAGAAAGAGTATGGTATAAAGGCATTCTGGTGCTTATCCTTGAGTTCAGTATTAAGTATAACAGCCAAAGACACAGACAACTGTATGGCTGAAATCCTAGGAATTACATAGACAAACATTCTGGATGTAATTTTGTCTTTACTAACTTTGAAGTTTGGTGTAGGCATAGACTCACATACATGTTAATAGGCTTCCATTGCAAATGACTGCTAAGGTCAGTATAAAAATTTATACATTAATGAAATACTTTATTCACCAAAATCCTTGACCTTATGTCTGAAATTGTTTGACTCTGCAAATGTGATATGACTTTTTAAGACAAGAAATTGTTATTGTTCCTTGACTGAAGGTAAGTATTTGGACAATGTTTTTTGTTCACTTTTCCACAGAACCATTAATACTTTCTTCCAATGAAGCCAGTAGGCTGGACTTTATGTCTTACGTTTTGTGTTGCAGATGATTTCCAATACTTCTGCTTCTGCACCCAATCTGTACTTAACTATGTAAAGAACATTTTGTTCTCTATGAATGTGGTGCTACTACTGAAATCACAAGGCATTAATGTCTCTGGTGAAACAAGTCTTCATTGTGTCAAAAGACAACAGACTCACTGTCATTCCTGAATTTCAAGGGCCATGAAATCAGCTTCATTAATTCTTTCCCAACTATGCAGCAGCAAATGTCAAAAATATGTCTGTCTTAGTTTGTAACATATCTCCACAAAAATATGATTTTCTTTTCAGAAGTTGGCAGCTCATCCTCATTTTAAGGTATCTACTTATGTTATCTCATGTGATTAGTGGCTAACAATTCTAATTAAAAAAGATAAAATCATTTTACAAGCCTCCTTTTTGACAGATTTGACATTCTGAAGGATAAATAGCTGCTGACTTGGTAAATCTCCTCTTTCACTTCAGCAAGAGAAATAGAAGGAGTTCCTGGGCAACTAAGGAGGACTTGCAACAGAAATATATGTATCCTCCAACAGAGGACCCTGCTTCCCTTCCAGTTCCAACATCACCAAAAAAGTAAATGAATTTTCAGAATCTGAAAGGGAAGTGTATCTCATTCAGACCTCATACTCATGACAAATAAATCGTCATAGGAACTGGCTTTACTTCTACATTTTTGCCATCAAAGGAAGGGCAAAGACCTAGCTCCAAATTGCAAAGTGCCAGCTACTCCTTAAAGCAAAATCTGATTTTTAACTATAAAAAATAATTCTAAAAAAAATATTATAAGCAATAATTAGTTTCCTTTCTCAATTGCTTATCTTCCACAATGTATTTAACCTTTCTGCAGAAATGTGGGTTACTTTAAGAGTACTCTTACTATCAGTATATGCGTATGCAGTGCATAGCAAAAATCCTGTGGTAGTAAATGAGGTATACCAACTTTCAAGATGGGCAATTTAGAGTTCCTTTGCTTCTCAGATGAGCCAAATAGGTAAGTTTGTTCACTTTTTAATTATTACTGCTCCAAGTCAAACTCATGCTATTTGCAGAAATGAGCATAAGCATAATACAAATAATTCTCCCAAAGCATGTTTTAGGCAATGGAACAGAGCATTCTATGCGTTACAGCTCATTTCTTTGCCATTAATTCAGAACATAACTGTCACATATTCTTAATTATTTTAGTAATTAGAAAAGGAAAACGACAATGCTTAAAAAAAGATAGCTACTTGCAATTGTTCCTCTAGGATGCTTAATGTAGCATGTGTATATGCCTTTATCTCTGGACGGAGAAGAAAAATAAGGCAGATGGATAAACAAATACTGTTTTATGCACTATGTATTTGGCTCCCCTGACTTTCTCTTTTATGGGAGTATATGATGGGAGTACTTCTTATGCTCTGACTGAACCCAAAGGACCATGCAGCCACCTGCTTCTTGATATGCATTTATGAATATAGTCTTTGGTTGAAAACGTAAACTTGTTGCACATCTTTAGACTTTAAAAAATTTCTCTTGCCTTTTTTCTATAAGGGCTCAATGTTATTCATCAATCAAGATAAAAGATAATAATTTCCATTTAAAGATGATTGGAACATAAAAAATTTACAGGGTCAGATTTTGTCAGTCTTTTCCCACTGTTTAATAATTTCTATCCTTTGTGCTCACTGAGGGCATGTGGAGAGACATACTAAGCATTGTTCTAAATTATATGGATTATTATTATATTATTATTATTCCTTACTAGAGGAAGAAGGTATCAATATCCGAGAGAAGCTATCAGTTATTTCTCTCCATATGTTTCTTCCCCTTTCTCGACTGCTGCATGGTACGAAACAACTGACCAAACAATAGCGTGCTATCTTAAGTCAATATATCTATGGATTTTTACTTTATTCAGGATGAAAATAAAACAAAAATAAATAATTTAGATATATGTTGAAGTAAATAAAATGTGAAAATGCCTTCCTTTCTCATGTGGCATAGCTTGGGTGCATAACTTTTTGTGGAGTGTACTCACAGAGTCTATGATCCTTAGACTATCTATAGACATCTTGAACTGGCTCAGTTGGTAAGATCAGAAAATAAAATTAGGAATCTTCCCCTTTCAAAGACTTATAAAATCAAACAAGAAAAATATTTTCATACTTTTCTGTAATTCACAGTGAATTCACTATTCATATATAGCAGAATGAAAATCGTACTTGTTACAAATTTTTTCTCCGAATTGAGAAAAAGTTCCTTTAATACTTTAATATGGATCATTTCTATGTAACAGAAATAAATAAAAGCAGCTAAAGCATGCCCCATTTGAGACAGCCCTGAGACATAACAACTTCACTTTTGTCTTAGATGTCACAGGACTATTTCCTATGAATCTGTATTAAAGACTTCTATGTAACAAATGTTATGTAAAGGTTTTTTTTTTCTTTTTTTTTGCAGGCACATATGACTGTCAATTCTTTTGTGTGTTTACATGTGCACAGGTACATCCATGTAAAGGGGAAAAAACACTGCCCAACCATTTAAGAACCTTCTGGTAATTAATGAAACATTTTGGCAATAGATGGGTGGAGTGCTGTCTTAATTCTTTTTCTGGCTTTTCAAAACTCTAAACATTGCAGAGTGAACAATGTTATTTATCTGCTATCTGGCATTTTAGTGGCTTAGCTATCCCAGTTACTAGCAGTGCTGAAAATTACACTGTCATATTCCTAAAATCATGCCATAACATCCTTAGATAAAAAGTGAAGGTTAGTGTGATAACCCTATCTTTAAAAACTAGAAAAGTCAGTTTTCAACTTTTTGTATTTAGTGTGGCCAGTTAATCTGCATTAAGTGTAGATGCCAATGTGTTGGCAGAAGGAAGTTGCAGAGGGGGCCAGGGGCTGCCAGGAGACCAGGGGCTGCTCATGGTGGACACAGCCAGTTTCATATCACAGAATCACAGAATCATAGAAATGGGGTTGGACGGGCCTCTGGAGACCATCTAGTCCAACCCCTCTGCCAAAGCAGGTCCACCTAGATCAGGTTGCACAGGAACATGTCCAGGTCGGTTTTGAATGTCTCCAGTTCTCTGGTCAGCCTGTTCCAGTGCTCTGCCACCCTCAAAGTAAAGAAGTTCCTCCTCACGTTTAGGTGGAACTTTCCATGTTCAAGTTTGTGCCCATTACCTTTTGTCCTGTCACTGGGCACCACTGAAAAAAGACTGACCCCATTCTCTTGACACCCACCCTTTAAGTATTTATAGGTGCTGATCAGATCCCCCCTCAGCCTTTTCTTCTCCAAGATTAAAAATATCCAATTCCCTTAGTCATTCTTTGTAAGAGAGATGTTCTAGTCCCCTAATCATCTTTGTAGCCCTACATGGTTACAGTTGGCTCCAAAACAGGCCCACCAGCCACATTGGTACTGCCTCTGCAAAAACATGTTTAAGAAAGGGTGAAAAAAACTGCACAGCAGCTGTGGGAGATAAGAGTGAGAAAGCTGAAAGAAACTGTCCTGTGGACACCAAAGCTGATGAAGACCGATGGGTAATAAGGGAAAATTTGGTACAATAGGTAGCAGACTCATCATGATGATCCAGCTTGGTTGAAGTTTATGCAGTTATCAAAGCTAAAACATGTTTTAAATAAAAAATTGAAAGATTATGATGTATAAGTTTCATGATGGGGATTCTCCAAGGTGTAGTTGAGTGCTTTGGGTGTCCTTGGGAAGTGAGCCTTACTTCCACACCAGGGAGAGAACAGTTCTCATCTTCTGAAGAATTCAGAACATGTGAAATAATCCGTACCTGCATGTATACATAGATCATATTTCAATGACAAGCAATAAAAAAGGACATATATTTTTGAATAATTCTCAGCTAAATTTAGAGTTTATTTCAGTCTTGAATTATCATCAGGTTTACTCCATGTTTAAACTAGACAAAAAGGTAACTCTGCATTACTATCTCTTTGTGACTAGTTGTTTTATAGAAAAAAGAAAAAGCCAAACTTGAATTTTTTATCCCTACTACCATGTTGCTATATGAGTAATAGGAGGCAACTGCCATTTCATTGTGATAGCCAGAAGAAAATAAGTAACACTGTAAGATGGCATCTTTGGTAATTGAGTGCCAGGAAAAGTAAGAAGAAAATAAATAAATTATATTTAATAACAGTAAAATATATTAATAAGTTTTATAGTCAGGAAAACAGAGGTATCCCTGGGGAGAGTGAAAAAAATTTAAAAAGTAGACAGTAGCCTGCAACACTTCAACCCAGCAATGCCATGACCTCATCAAAGGCACAAGTAGGGGAACCACATCTGCAGAGGGAAAAAACTGGATATCTTGTTATCTTTCTGATACACCTTCACACTTATGATACTAACTATACATCTCTTTTACTCACCTGATTGCTGTCTAAATATCTGAGCACCAGAAACAGGAAAGAACATGTGCAGAAACCATATGGATAATTTGTGGCATGGTAGGCTATACTAGTGCAGCTGGCAGTTAAAGCATCTTTGTAACTAATCAGACTTCAACATCTGGTCTACTTAAATGTACATACTTTCTGGTGGGAACTGTGGCCCTTTTATTTGGTAAGACATGATGAATAGTAAGATGGATAATAAGAATGGCCAGTGAGAAACAACTGGAAACAACTCTGCCTGAGAATATCCCAAATTATAGGTGGGTTATTTCTTAAAGCTAAAAAAAAGAAGGAAAAAAAGTAAATACTACAAAAATATTTAAATATTTAATTTGTAGGAGGGTTAATCTGGGGAGGATAGCTCAAATCAGAGTAAACTATCCAATCATTCCAATTTAAAAAAAACTTATATGAAATATAATTTATCAGAAATAGTTATTGTAGGAAACGGCCAAAAGAGATATCCTTGCTTTCCTTAGAAGAAGGATCTAATCACTAAAAAATACATGAAAAGATTGCATTCAAAATACAATATTTTGAAAATTTTTCCTTTTAATAAGAAAATATTACATTTTTTGTTCCTAGACTGTACTTCTCCTCTGCTTGAAGATGACAGCACTTTCTGTGCCAGACAAAGAATCAAATCAAAAGTGAAATACATACCTTAAAGGGTGAAATAAAGTCAAGGAGTTTGACTGTAATAACAATCAGAAAAGTTAGAAGTGAAAGTGATCCACTTGTTCATGTAATCCATTTTCTCACCAATGCCAAATTATCTCTGGTGTATACATCAGTATTTTGTTCAGTCTACTTTTAAGTGAATTCATGAGCCCTGGGCCTCAGGTGCCTGCCAGTGAGTATCAAAAGGAGAATTTTATCTTTAAAAACAGAAATTTACTGCAAACAGGATTTGTGTTGATCAATTGACGATAGCTGAAGAAAGCTGATGTGCAGATTCCATATATGAACCCTACAGCACAGAAGTCTACACTGTGTGGATTCTGCTGTCTTTTATCACTATACCTATGATGTCGAGGAAGAAGAGATGGCATACAGATATAGGAATCACTTTTTATCCTCTTTTTTTTTTTTTTCAGAGACCACTTCATCTCAAAGACTCTGGAGTAACCTCTGCTTAGTCAACTTCTATTACAAAACTAAGACAGGTCCTACTGGATTGTGTGGTCATGTATAATTCACAAGAAAGCTAACATTGGGGGAAACTGCTAGGTTAAAGAATTGTGCTGGAAGTGATGTAATTCGGTGCTTAGGTAATGAAGGAAATTGAGGTAGACTTTAGTTTTATTTTCCTCTGCAATAATAAGCTTTCTGTCTTGCTTGTGTGAATGTTCATAAAAGTAAGATTATGCTTTAATTTGCCATTAAACTCTGAAATGATTGTTCCAAATTAAATAGATAGTAGCACAGTAGTAGATAACTTTTTGAGTTTACTACTCATGTTTTATTAAGGAGAAAATACCTCTCCGTTCAATTTCTGACACATCCACATGTGGATACTGTTGGCCAAAGTAGCACAGTATTGCTCATAAAAACAACATTTTCTTTCTTTTTCAAAGGTGTATGCATATACATTGACCTAATGATTTTCTATTGTTACATTAAGCTGTTCTAATACCACTGATATCAATATCACTCATATATGCCTCTGCAGTCAGTGATGAATTGTTGAGCCATTTGTGTGTTACTAGGTACCAGTATATTTGAAATAATATATTGACTTTTCATTTCTATGGTTGACATATTCTGGAATGGTAACTTGCATATTAAAATAATTTGCCCATGCGAAGTTTGAGCCTAAGGAGGAAATGTGTTCCATGGTACAGCATAAGAATTTTCATTTACATATGTTAACAATGAAATATAACAATTCCCACTAGAAGTCCAAAATACCTTTTCTGAATCATTATGCCTGAGATTCTCATGGCTTAATTATGTCACTCAGAAAGCTTGCACACAGCAAACCAAAGCTAAGAGTGTACAGGCACTAAACTGGGATGCTATTCCAATACTTTTCTTCTGTTTATTAACCAGATAAAATAAATAATGTTCACTGTTTTAAAATATTTCCACTATCATAAGATGTTTTCAATTATTTCAATGACAAAAGGATAATATTGCTTAATAGTCACAATACATAGACCCAGAATGTGAAACATATGTATAATTGTGTGGAGGGATGGATGGATGGATGGATAGATAGATAGATAGATAGATAGACAGACAGACAGACAGACAGACAGACAGACAGACAGACAGACAACCACACACTGACATACTTTATGTAGTCAATGCCTCGGGAGTGCTTCCAGCTCGTGTAATAAAAGAGACAGAATACTTTTGTATGCAGAACTGTAATAATTCACCAGATTAGGCTGCAAATGTTTTAAAACTCCTTAGCAATATTCATTAAATAGAAACATAGAATCACAGTAACGAAGACTGGAAGTGACCTCTTGAAATCATTATTGCTAACCTCCTGTTCAGTGAAAATCCAGTAGATTGTGTTGCTCAGGCCTTGTCCTTCTGAGGACATGTCCAAGCAGATTACAACACCTCCTTAGGAGCCTATTCTGGTGTTGTGTTACCTTCATAGGGAAAAAGATGATAATTGAATTCACAGAATCACAGAATCATAGAATCCTAGTGGTTGGAAGGGACCTTTGAGGTTATCGAGTCCAACCACATTAAAAAAAAAACACAAAAACAAACAAAAAAAACCCCACAAAAAACAAACAAACAAACAACAAAAAACCCCACACAGAAACAAACAAACAAACAAAAAAACCCCACCCACCAACTAAACCCCACACCCACAACCCCACACACAACAACCCACCACAAACCAATTCGCACTCTTGCAACCCATGTTGGTTGCATTTTGCCCTTCTACTGTACTTCTCCAAGCCTGGTCTCTGTCATCTCTATGTTTTCCCATTAGGTAACTTTATAAAGCCTCTCCTTCATTTTCTTTTCTCCAGAATGAACAAGCCACACTCTCTCAGCATTCATTTGTACATCCAGTGCTCCAGCCCTCAGCTATCTTCAAAGTCCTCTAGTAAGTTGCTCTAATGTGTCAGTAACTTTCTTGTACTGTAGAGGCCAAAATTTAATGCAAACAAATGACTTTTTTGTGTGTGTGTAAGAATATCATTCATATTTATAGCTAGATACATTCACATGAATCTATGTCAATAGCAGAAAATCAGTATTTAAAGGCATGTGTGTCTGACCCATATTTTAATAAAATATCTCAATTTTCTACCATGCTGAGTATTACAACTTTTTTCTAACCAAAAATGAGATTAGAATATTTTTAACCTAAAATTATATGCCTTTTTTGATACTGGAGTAGCTAAAGCTCTGATGTAGAAGTGTGAAGTACTAAAATGCTGGGAAAACCTTTAAAATTTGCATTTGACTTCTTGCAAAGTATATTTAATTAAGGATAAAGGCAGATTTCTTTGATTTGTTCCCTATTGATACAAATTGAAAGCCCTGGTAAAAGCTATCAGTAAAATCATGGCAACTCAACATCATTTTTCCTTCTCGATGTAAACATTTAGATCTTATATTTTGCAGAAACTTTACAAGACTTCACAAACTACACTTTGAAGTATAAAATGGAGTCAGTCAAAACAAAGTATTTAGAGGTCACTTACAGTCTGAAAGTCTGAAAATTCATCATGAGAAACAAGAAGATTTTAATGATGAGTTTTTTTGGAAAAATCACTCACCCTGAACTATCTCTAGTTTGGCATCTTAGACAGTTAGATCTTAAAACTTAAAAAGAGCAAAACCACCCTCATATTTTCTATAGTCTCTGCCTTTTCTGGCCTACCATCCATATAGATTCTGCTAGTGAAATTAAATACTGCAAGAAGACTAGCTTTTTCATGATTACTTTCCATGTAATGAGCCTACTCTAAATGTTTGTGAATGACTAGAACTAATTTGTAGCTGATTAGCACTCATTCCTGCTGCTAAGGACAGATCTTAAAGCTCTTTTCTCCCTACAGTGAACGTTATTAGAAAATGGAGTTTGGGATGAAGACCAAAGGAAAATTAAAGCTCTAAGATGCAGCCTGGAAAAAATATAATCTGCTAGGTTATAATTGCTTTTCTTGTTATCCTTGGAAATTGTAACAAGCTTTTTCATTGAACAGATCCAGGTGGGAAAACTGAGTAAAAATTATACTATTTTCCCATAAAATATAGTAATTTAAAATTTAAAAACCAGAGAATTTTTGATGAAAAACATATACTGTCAATAAAAGGCAGGCTCATCACAAACAAAATGGCTTGTAACAACTCACAGGCAGTAGGGGGTAATAGAAAAACACAGACAATAAAAGTTGTGAGAAGTTAACAGCCTGACTGAAGAACTTGATGTTATTGAAGGTAATTTTCTTAGTGCTCAGTGTAGGATAAAAGGGAGAAATTACTGGTCAGAGCTTGGGCCTCTGAAAAACTGCTTGTGTGACAATTAAAAAGTAAAAGCTGTTTGAAGACCTTCAGTTGTATTGTTCATTGTGAAAACTAATGTTTCTAAACATATAATTAGACAGTTATTCAGTGTCAACAATGGTTTTTTACTTTCTTTTGTTTGAAGTATTTTTTACATAGCTCTATGGTTACATTTTAAATGATTCTTTTGTAGATGAAGGAAGTTCCCCAGATAGCTCAGTACGACATTTACCAAAAGCAGTTCAGAAGAAGCACAAAAGGGAATGCTTTCCCCACACTCATCAGGATATGCTCTGAGTAAGATCTGGAGTCCTCTTCTGAACAATATTCTTCTATTAGCATAACTGTTAAAGTTAAGGCACCACAAGAGAAGGATTTGCCTGTCAGCTTGTCCATTGGAAACAGGACATCAGTGTGTACGTAAATCACATTGATATTGTGATTGAACGATATATTGCAATAACTGTATTTTGTCAAGTGTAACTTAAATTTATATTGTGTTTTCGGTATAGCTTGTAAAACTCCACTAAATCAGAAATCCCATGCAACATCAAATATCTTCAAATGCATACATTTTATATTAAACATCACACCTTTTCTTGTGAAGTGGAATATCTAAAAGAACCTGTTAAGAGGGTTTTGGATTCTGAAACATACACATGATACTGAAATCCAATCTAAGAAGATTTCTTTCTCAAAGAAGCTGAGACATGCTAAAGAGCAGGTTTCTCTTAGGTATCTTCCATGCAGACAATATAGACTTTAAATACTGTCCAGAACAACTCTCCAACACTGTCACTCATTGTGCTATGTCATCTTCAACAAAGCAGTGCATTCTCAAAGCTACTACAGAAACCTTGAATAAATCTCTAAGAAAAGAATATTTTGTGAGATAATAATAAAAGTCAAAATTCAAAACTATAATCTTCTTTATGTTCTTTGGCCAAACAAATTGTGCTTAAAGGTTATCTCTGTTCTGGAAATCGCCTTCTCATATAAGCAAGTTTGCTTTATCCTTCAGACATACCCAGACAGATGCAAATTCTCTAAGTACAGATATCCAGAGAACCAAGTTAAGCAATTGAAAATTTGTCTTCTCTAGAAGTATCAACACCTTCTTAAATTTTCAGTCTTCCTTATATTCCACATTGTCTAATCAATCTGTTATCAAAGGCCCAAATGCACCTCCATGTATCAACTCTGTAAATCTACAGTTTCAAGGCAGAATTTTCATTTGTTTCCAACCTACCACTCCTTATTACATCTCACTCCTAGATTTATGATAAATTAAGAAGAGCAAAAGTAACCGTTGAATCTACATAGGTGTAAGTAATGGTATATAAATCTATACATGCAAGAACAAATAAAAAGACCCAAACTGGCACTTGAAGAGGCTAATTTTTTTGGCTAATACTTAGTCCATGTCTGTAACATTCTATAAAAAAAAAAAGTAAAAAAATATTTGTATCCATTACAAAAAAAAAATAATTATATCCAGAGGTTGAAATTCTAAGATCAAAGGCAATAGACAGTGTTCAGGATACTTGAAAGTGCAGGTGTGAAAATTAATATCCTTATATTAATTTTTTTTTACTTATATTTCATGTGAGCTCACTTTCTTATGTTTAAAAGAACATGTAACTTTTTAGTGGTTACAAAGTAAGTAGTTATTTTTTTCACTTTCACCTAGATAACCATATTGGTACACACTGTTCTAAAAAAAAAATTACTTTTAGTTTTGTTTTCATATATGTAGCTTTGCATACACAACATATTGTATCTTGTAATTTCTACCTGAAATTACCATGGCAACTCACTCATGATCTACTTTCTGATGTTCTACTATTTTAGTAAAATAAATCCAAAAGGAAGCATTTACTGAGCAACCAAATATTCGTATACAGTGAACACAGCTAGAATATACTGATTAACACCACAGGCATGAAGAAGCAAAACAAGGGAAAAAAAAAAAAAAAGACATGAAGCCCTTAAGTTTCAAGTGGTGTTTAATACTCTGAATAAAGGTGAAATTCAGAATGCTGTTTTCAGGCTCCACAAGATTATCTAAGACATAGTATTGATGATGGCTGAAACCCCACTTTAGAAGTTATTTGCAAAACTAATTCTCATGTTCTCTATTATTTTTTCAGAATGTCTATAAATGTCCTTACAAAGACTTCTAGCCTGCATTCCTTATGCAACTAGGGATTGAATTGAACATGATTAGCAATCATCCTAGTCGTTTTATGTCATTCTGCATGTGAGTTTTGTGGCATGTATCATAAATCATGACTTTTTTAATGCTTCTTTATGCTAACCAGTGTGTTTCTGGCATATAGTCCTGGTAATTGGCAATTTCCTTCAGGTACAGGAAACTACGTGGCAGGTATTTTCAGAAGTGCTTAATTTGTACTCAAGTCAGTTTAATTCTCACATATGATGATTTTGTCTAGGTAATTTTTAAGTCCTGTTCATAATTTTCCTGGACATTATTTCCTCATCTGCAGAACCAGACAGCAGCTATTTTGCTTTGCCTTTCATCTCATGTTTTTCTGCTTGTAAGCTCTTTCCAGCACAACTTATTCTTTACATTGTATATTCAGTCTCTCTGCTGTAATAAATGAAATAACTTAAAAACTACAAAGGTGTGGAAAAACCATACGGAAGATGAAACCCTTGAAGACATGTAAAATGTCCCTTCTAAAATACAACTGTCTGTCTTCCCTCTTTCATCCTGTTGAAGAGGGAGTGTGAGAGCTCTTTCCACACTGAATCACTTTAGTTTCCATTAGCTTACACTTTGTAGTTGTGGCAGGCAAATCCTAACATGTATTTTTGTACCTTTCTAAAATGCATTTTGGCTCATTACCAGAGCCATTACTACATCATTCCTTTCTTCAGTTACTGAAATAGAAAAATAGTAAGGGAACATGGTAATTTTACCTCACCACTGCAAGAAGCTCCTTTAGCAGAAGGCAAAGGTTATTTTGAGCCTAAAGGCTTTTAATATGTGGTCATACTGCTGTGTGGAACTTTGTCTTATTCTATGTCAGAGAATTGAGTATACCGTATGGGTTCCAGAGTGATTAATTCTTATAAATAATACAGTAAAAGATGCTCTGACTTCACAGATAATTGAAAAGTTGGTTAGTAACTGGATAACAGACTCTTGGGTGGTTTGGGGTTTTGGGGGGGGTTGTTGGTTTTGTTGTGTTTGGTTCTTTTTAATTGTTATTATTTTCAGTACTAATTATGATAAGACCTCATTTTCATTTTATTTCCTGAAATTCCTTTGCTCTTATTCCAAGCACATACCTCATTAAAAAGGACTTCTCTACAACATCTCAAAACACTCCTAAAGCAAAAAAAAAAAAAAAAAAAGCAGCTAAACAACAACACAAAAACCTCCAACCTTTATCTATTCTGAAATTTCCATTTCTGATCCCTTAATATTGGCCCTTACGCAATAACTACCAGGTAGTTATTCTTAGTTAATAACTGAACCAATGATCAAGGATTATGATGTAGTACTTGAAATCTGCCAGTGAAGTATATTAAAACTCTCTGATTTTTGTCCAAAATAAAAGTGTGCAATTATTAATTTTTAGTGTATTGGCTGCACATGTTGTGACTTTTCTCCTAACAGAATCTTGTTCTTAGATCCTTTCTCTTTATACAGAATATAAATGCAGAACCTCCCCCCCCCCATGTTTGAAGGAAAAAGCAATGTGAACCCACTGCTCTAATTAAAACATAGTGGAGGAGACTATGTCAATTCTTCTCAGACATATTGAAATATAGACTACTTGTCTCACTTTGCCCTCAAAAAACTTTGAATTCTCCCTGTTCTCCCTCCCATCATAGCAATATTACAGCAAGCATCAGATCAGATGACAAAGTGTAAATGAAGCAATGAGCTGATGTCTAGGGCATGAGGCTGGATATAAAAATGGATAAAAGTTTATTTTCTTCTGTCGTAGACCACTAAGTTGCTCTCTCAGTTCCCATCTGTAGCATAAAGTTATGTGCCTGGCACACATCAGAACTTTGAGGACAAAATCATAGAAGTTTACAACACTAAAATGTATCAAAGCTCATCTATGTCATCATTTAATTTTCAGTAGTATAGTTCAGAACCTATTTTGTATATGTTGTATGGGAAGTTGAAGTTTCAAGCTTCAAGTTTACTTGAAGCTTCAAGTAAAACTTGAATTTTTTAATTTTTTATTATTATTTTTTTTAAGCTGGTACATATCATCCTTCTTCAAACAGTTAAACCATTTTTGTAGTCACCAATATAATATACTTAGTCCTACATAAAATATATAGCAATATACTTAGGACTATTTACTGTGGCCTTTGTGTGGTAGGTTCCATATACATGATTTATGACTGAAGCATGTATCTTCTACAGCAGTAGACATTACAGCCTCTCTCTGTACCAGATTAAACCATAATCAAGCCTTCATTAACTTCAAAGTCACATAAATAAGACCTGCCGGAATTCATGTAATGTGCACTGTGGTACTGATACCATGAAAAAACTGACAGCTTGATTTATCGGGAAACGTAAAATCAAAGATTTGTTGAAAAAATAATAATCAGACAATAAAAAAGATTGTCAGAACACAGTAAAATTAATGCATCTTTACATATATAAATTTGTACTCTACATCAGAAAGAACTCCATCACCCCATTATCTCTGTCAAAACCACCTACCGCTAGTTAAAGTTGTTGTGCTTTAAGTCAAGAAATCAACATACTGTATGAAAAAGTGACATTCCCTTCAACAAACTGTAGTGTCTCTTCCACATTGTGGAAGTCTGATAAATGTTTACGATCAACATGTGTGCAATGTAAGGTATGATTCATCATTGTGCAGTAACTGTTTTGAACATCACAGAAGTGTGATAAATGTTTCCTGGCAGCTTATTGGCAATAGGACTTATTTAGCGTTGACATTTATTCTATTCAACTCCTTTAAAGCCAGCACTCTGTATGGTATATGTGTTACATACCAATAAGAACAGCACCAAGGGGAGACAGAGCTTGGACTAAAGCTATATAACATCCCGTACTTTCACAGTTTAACATTTTCTATATGTTTAAGTAGCTTTCCGATAGAGTAGGGAAGGAAATCACTGCACCATAAGCTTGCAAAAATCCTTATTTCTCCTAATATCATAGAATCATAGAATGGTTAGTGTTGGAAGGGACCTTAAAGATCATCAACTTCCAACCCCCCTGCCATGGGCAGGGACACTTCCCACTGGAGCAGGTTCCTCAAAGCCCCATCTAACCTGGCTTGAACACCTCCAGGGATGCGGCACCCACAACTTCCCTGGGCAACCTGTTCCAGTGCATCACCGCCCTCACTGTAAAGAATTTCTTTCTCGTATCTAATCTAAATCTCCCCTCTTCCAATTTAAAACCATTACCCCTTGTCCTGTCACTACACTTCCTGACAAAGAGTCCCTCTCCAACTCTCCTGTAGGCTCCCTTCAGATATTTGTAGGTTGCTATAACATCTCCCCAGAGCCTTCTCTTCTCCAGGTTGAACAACCCCAGCTCTCTCAGCCTGAGAGAGGTGCTCCATCTCTCCATCTTCATGGCCCTCCACTGGGCCCATTCCAACAGGGCAATATCCTTCCTGTGTTGAGGACCCCAAAGCTGGACACAGTACTCCAGGTGCATCTCACGAGCACAGAATAGAGGGGTAGAATAGCTCCCCTCAATCTGCTGGCCACACTTCTCTTGATGCAGCCCAGGACATGGTTGGCTCTCTGGGCTGCCAGTGCACACTGCCAGCTCATGTTGAGCTTCTCATCCAGAAGCACTCCCAAGTCCTTCTCCTCAGGGCTGCTTTCCAGCCATTCTCCGCCCAACCTGTATTTGTGCTTGGAATTGCCATGTCCCAGGTGCAGGACCCTGCACTTGTCCTGGTTGAACTTTGTGTGATTTGCTCAAGCTGACCTCTCCAGCCTGTCCAGGTCTCTCTGGATGGCATCCCTTCCCTCCAGCGTGTCAACTGCACCACTGAGCTTGGTGTCATCAGCAAACTTGCTAGGGTGCACTCTAGCCCACTGTCCATGTCTCCAACAAAAATATTGAACAACACTGGTCCCAGTACAGACCCCTGAGGAACACCACTCGTCAGTGGCTGCCAATTGGACATTGAACCATTGACCACAACTCTTTGAGTGCGGCCATCCAACCAGTTCCTTATCCACCAAGTGGTCCATCCATCGAACCCATGACTTTCCAATTTTAAGAACAGGATGTCATGCCAGACAGTGTCAAATGCTTTGCATAAGTCCATGTAGATCATGTCTGTTGCTCTGCCCTTGTCCACCAAGTGTGTGGCAGTATCGTAGAAGGCCACTCAATTTGTCAGGAACAATTTGCCCTTGGTGAGGCCATGTTGGCTGTCTCCAATCACTTCCTTATTTTCCATGTGCCTTAGCAGAGATTCCAGAAGGACCTGCTCCATGATCTTGCCAGGCACAGAAGTGAAGCTGACTGGCCTATAGTTCCCGGGGTCTTCTCTTTTTCCTTTTTAGAATATTGGGGTTATGTTCCCCTTTTTCCAGTCAGCAGGAACTTCACCAGATTGCCACGATTTCTCATATGTGATGGAAAGTGTCTTAGCAACTTTGTTCACCAGCTCCTAATATGTTCATTTAAGGGACAGAATTTCATTGCTGATCACAGGGATTTAGTCACACAGCTTCCGTTAGTGTAAATGAGAGCTGTACAACAAAATCCCCAGGAACATCTTTACTATTTGTGTAATGTGAAGACAGATTTTGAGTGAAACTTATCATTGCATAGCCCTGAATCTCCTGGTACCTACTCACACACCCAGATCTCCCAGATTCATCAAGTAGCTACAAGGAGACATGCTGAAATAAATGTATCTCTGGGACACCTTTTCTCATTAGGGTGATAGAAAAGTTCAGATGTCTCTGAGACCATTGTCTCAGCTTAAGCTTGGTTGAATAACAAAACAGTGTCCACTTGGTAGCCAAGTCAGAGCTGCAGTTTGCATCAAGATCTTCTCTTCCATCAGAGAAGACTGCCAAATATTTGCCTAAAAAATAGTTTAAGTCCCCCAATCTCTCTTTTCCAGTCTTCATGGGGCAATAAGACATATTCCTTGACCAATGTAAAAAAATAGTATTTTAGGACAATTACATGATAAAGTGACATAGATGAAGCTCTCACCTGTTTTAGCTTTGAATTTAATAGAATTTAATGGTTAAGAGCCATTTTCAGGCCTCTTCTCACTTGAAATATCACTAATGTCTGAGTATGTTTTGGAAATTGGAGATTACAGGTTAGATTTCCCTCATGTTGAGGAGATAGTGAAACCTACATATCCTTGTTCCTTTCAGTGGAAATAATTATCCTGGCTGTTGTAGACAAGAGAGTGAGTGGTATTACATCTTCCTGATATCCATCAAAAGCAAGCAAAAAACAAAAGTTATTTTGGAGAAAAACTACAACCCCCTAGGTTCTGTTTGAGATTAAAATTTGTTTGGTTGTGGGTATCAAACTCAGAGACAGCTGCTGGTCTGGACAGAGGGCTTTCATCTCTGCACTACTGTCTGGTTACTGTGATTACTGGTTACCTGGGGGATTCATAACTTCCTCTATGTATTATATAAAAAGCCTATGAAGAATTTTATGATGAATTTCAGAATGGAAACCAGATCTCTAAATGTTATTACTAAGAAATTACATTGCACAGACCCTAGATGAAGAACTTACCTGGTCCGTAGTTTAACAGCTCTTCATACAGTATAGTGGTGCAAATCTAAGGTTGTCTCAACACCTGTCCTCCAAGCTGAAGAGCCAAGGATCAAGGAGTATTTTAAAGTTTATTTCATGATAATAAAACCAAATCATTGCATTACCTGTCATGAAGATTTAGGATTGTTTTGATGGTTTATATGAAATAATTGCCTGTTTATCTTGGCATGTTAGGGATCTGCATTAGTAATAAAACTGCATGCTTATACAGTGGATATTTGCAGACACACAGATATGAGATTCTACCAAAAATTAAATAGTATGAGATGAATGTTAAATTTCCATGAAGTCAGAGAACCCATCTATTTTTTAAGCACATAGCGTTAAATGTTCATGACTTAATTAAAATGCAAATACTGTATAACCCACTGATTTCTGTAATTTAACAGTGAATAAACTCTGACTGTTTTGTGCTTTAATTTGCTGCACTAATCAAATTAATAGTAATTAGTGAATACTTAGACAAACAACAATAAGGTGGATTACCTTGCTGTTTCTATGTCTTCTAATAATGAATAAACATAGATGGGATCAGAACCTTTAACATTTACAAAAATACATACAATTTATGTAAATCTGCAATACTGAATGCTGCCTGCTGAACTCATTAGCTAAAATAGAGCATCCTGAAGCTGCACATAAAGTATAAAAATATGAAGCAGAAGGAACCTGAAGACATAAAATTACATACATCTTTTGAGTAATGTAACAGAGCTTGCTGGGGGAAGGAATAGGTTTTAATTTGGCTTATACCTTCTAATACAAGCTATAACATCAGTAACAAGAAACATAAAAAACCTCCTAATTTCTAAAAAACTATAAAGATAGGTAAAAGGAAGCAGTAGACAAAGTATGCAATAGACATCTGATTGAACTTCTGTATGTAGCTCTGAAAAAGACACTTATCATAGTGGAATTATATAGTCATAATCTAACCATAAAAGGAAAGATTATCAAGGCTAAGTAACTACTTAGTGATAATTGTATCTGACTATCCTAAACAGCATGATATGAGCAGTTGTTAAAATGTTCTTTAAGCTTTTGGGCAGTGAAGTTCCTAGAGTACAGGGAAGAGAAAGGGTAAGGAGGAAAGTCAGTTTCTCTCTTCTTTTTCTTCATTTTTTTTCTTTCCTTTTTTTCCCCTTTCAACATTTAAAAACTCTGGAGACATTGGTGTTTGAGACTGAAGTGAAAAAGGTAACACCGAAGATATTGCAACCGTGTTCTTCTCTCTCTCAGAGCTGCAGGACTTTTATCCTGAAGTCATCTCCCATTTTCAGCACCCACTGAAGCAAGAAGTGTAGATGCAGCAGAGGAAACAGTACTGGTCTCTTGCTGGCTGGTAAAGCTGCCTGCTGCAGTACAGGTACCACTGGCAGAACTGCTCCTTTTATGGGAAAAGGCTGCAGGTACCAGTCAAAACTTTAGTGTGAAAAGTCCTACAGTAACATGGAATCTATTTTTCTATCACACAAGGAAAACATCTGAATACATACCTATTTCACATACACTATTTTGTAAAGTGGATTTTGCAGATCTCAAGAAGAAAGAATACAGGATTGGATGTATGGTCAATGTTGCATAAGGATAAATGGAGTTTCAAGCTTGAGATAATGTTTCACACCTTCTTGGTGTCAGGAACACCAGTGTTGATTAATTTTTTTCCCCTCTCCCTCTTTTTTTTGTTTTTTTTTCTATTTAAATTACTACAATATGATGTTCTTCAAAGGCTTCTTTTGACTGAATCACACATATTCATTTGCTTGGATTACAAGACAGAACAACAGTCCACCCTTGAGACTGCAGTTCATTAAATTAGGAATTCAATAGGGACAGACATAGTGAACTATTATAAAAACAGTAAGAAAGAACAGACTCTGATTTCCTGCTAAATTGTACCTGCAGGTTTTATTTGCCCAGGGTCAAAGAGAATGTGAAGTGCTGCTGCCTCATAGATAACTTAGCAGTGCAGAGATAATGATTAGTTGATATTATGTTTTTATACTTATATTTTCAGTACAACTAAATCCCAGTAACTTAAGATATTAAAAATTGTCTTTCCAGCATTCTCTGCTTGAGGGCGCAAGGATTTTAGACGTACAATGTGATCAGTGTTTACAAGAATGGATCAGTAGAGCACCAGAAAATTTTAAGGATTTTTGGCAGAGATTAGATATCTCTTACAACTTTGAGAAAGTTGCAAGTTGCAAAATAAATTAAGGAAGCTAGAATAGCACATGGTGTGAGCATTGTAGACTGGCATAGGTACAAAATTATGTCAGACTACATTGTTATAAAATCAGATCCTACCTTGATCACCTCTGTGATAATGAAGAAAAAAAATCATTGTGGCCTGTATGAATAAGAATTTATTAACTTGTTTGAAAGTACTAAATATTGTGGGAGGCAAAATGTTGCATCTTCTGCTTCTTTCATGAACAAATTTACAATGTACTTAAGTGGGAATGATGGGCAAGTGGTGTCTTGAAGGCAATAACTATCTCACTTGTAATTTAAGAACTTTTTTTTCTGTTTATGAAGCATGTTGGTTTTCTGCCCTGACTCTGATTTCATATTTACAATCTCATATAGAATAACAATAAAATTATGTTACCTGTTTTTGGACTAGAACATGAGAATTACAGATAAAAGGGGAAAAGCTAATGAAAATCACTCCCACCTTTTTTCCTTCTTTTTCAAAACAACATAAACTAGGAACAAAGTGAAAGCAGGGCCCAAACAGTGGTATTCTCTATTTCCAGCATATCTAGGCACTGCCCAGGATAGGGTCAGATGACAAACTTGCCATTTATCTATCAGTGACTGATCTCTTAAACAGTATGGGTATCACTTGAGGACTTGTTAGATAAGATCATCAAAATTGTTTTTTCGAGACTTACTTATCTGCATTCTGAAATCTTATAAGTCTACAAATATTTCTATGTCATGCAGTTAACAGAGAAGCTTTAAATCAATAATAATGTTTTACAGGTTATAAGTCTATGTCCTCAGATGTAGTAAATCACTGATATATCATTTAAAAAACTTACAACTTGCATCCACTCTTTGTGTCTCATCCTTTTTCAGATGTTCGCAAACTATCTAATAATATCCCAGAAAGTTGTTCTCAGGCTCTCTCAAATCCTCTCCAATTCTCATGTATTCTCTCAAAATACCACAAAAAAACCCCCAACAAAACAAAAAACCCCAAAACATACAAAGAAACAAACAAAACCCCCAACCCATATTGATGATAATTAACATAAGGTATCCACATTGCAGGCTTGCTACAGATTACTGCTTCTTTTACTGTATGAAATACTTGGGAAGATTTTCTAATCCTGGAACACAGTTTTTCTCAATTGATCATTAGCATAGCCTGAACATCTTGTAGCATAGAAAAGCTTAATCAAAAATAATCTAATTTGACTACCCACTTAAACTTTCGACATCACTTCTCTAATAGTGTTATCTGGGCAACACACTCAAATAGTTGTCCACAGATGCAGTCAATTGATTTATCCTCTGATTATGATTGAAGTAGTTTTTCAAAACCAGTGATGCTTCAAAGGAATTGCTGGAGAAGTAAGTGACAGTTGCAGCACTTGTGAAAGCCTTGGGTTTAGCATGAAATTGGCAGTAATATCAGAATGACTGAGAAATAAAAGGAGCAGAAAGTTTGTTTCTATTTTCATAGAAACATAGAATGGTTAGAGTTGAAAGCGACCTTAAAGATCAACGAGTTCCAATGCTCCTGCCATGGGCAGGGACACCTCGCACTAGATCAGATTGCTCAAAGACCCATCCAACCTGGCCTTGAACACTTCCAGGGATGAGATATCACCCTTACAGTAAAGAATTTCTTCCTAATATCTAACCTATATTTAGCCTCTTTCAGTTTATAAGAATTGCAGGGTTGTTTCCTGGATAAAAGGGAGGACACTATTGCATTTGTTTTTCAGAGTAAAGGCAATTCTCTTTCAGGTAGAACCGTTCTCTGTAGATAAGATAAATGCTGTTAGTAAAATACAAGAAAATACTGACAGATTTTCTGCCAGGAAGAACTAAGCAAAAACAACTTAATGTATTAATTTACATGTTAATGAGGAAAATGAAGGTGTTTTTCTTAAAACATTGTACCAAACATAAAGAAAAAAGTGTAATTTATGGTGGAAATGAGTGAAATATTAACTATAATATCTGACCCTAGACCTTCGTTAGTTGTAATAGCAAAGGAGATTTTATTGTTCAATTGTAAAATGTCATAGCATGCATGACTTAATGAGAATGTGCAGAATGTTACATTCTTGCAAAGTGGATTGATGGAACCGATTGCAAAAGGATGAAACAAATTCTCCTACTTCAAAAAGATTTTCTATATATATGTATGCTAAATATAAACATTAAATGCTTTTCATGAGAATCATTTGATATAATTCTAGATTCAATTATGCAATTGTCTATGGCATGTTGGGATTTTAGGGATAATGGCAAAGCAATTATGTGAATTTTTGCATGAAATTAATCAAAATCCAAATTTCTGTGCTAAACTGGAAAGCCAGGATAAACAAACAAAAAAAGTTTTTCTGATTGAATTTAACATCAGATTTCTAATTTTGCCTCTGACTAAAAAGAAAATTAAAAAAAAAAAAAACTAAGGAAATTGAAAGTCCAGAGACATACCATTCTAATTTCTCTAGGGCTTCCAATATTACAATAGGCTGGTTTTTAAGAATAAAATATTATGAACACATATTCTACTTTACCTGAACACTAAGTGTTATATAGATTAAGATACTGCTCAAAACGTCTCCTAGAAGACGTGTGTAAATTCTCAGGAAACCATCACAGTCATCTGATGTTAGTGCTAAAAATAATCTCAGAAGAAATAGAGATTTGTTTAAATTCGTTGGTAAAGAAGACAGCATTAACATGAAACTAAGCCTATCTCTTTTTTTTTTTTTTTTGCTTCAATCAGAGGATAAGAAAAATAGACAATAAGGATAACAAAAAAAAAAATAATGTCTATTTACAACATTTACAGCACTGAAGGATGCCTCCCTAATGATTGGTAAAGACTTCAGCTTCCCCCACGTGGTTTCTGAAATCCTTCCTGGATGTCTAGGAAGCTCCTTTTCTAGGTGTCTCTAGAGAACCTTAGAGAACTTCAACTACATTAGAGAACATGCTGGGAAAAAAGACTCTCAAAATCATGCTTTTTTGATTCTTTTCTGTTTTGCTTAATTAGGTTTTCTTTGGCAGAAACATTATTATCAGAAAGTATAGTACATTACCCACAACAAGATATTCATTAGCCTAATAAGCAACATCTTTCCTTGGAGTTCACATTACCTGTCCAAAGAAATGAACTGAGCCTGAGTTCCCAAAAGTCATAGGCAAGAGTTACTGGAAAATCTATTTGTGCATTGTCCCTATTGGAAGTAAAATCTCCGAATATTTTTTTCAGAAGAAAACATAAAATTACAACTTTAACCTTTCATCAGTGAGTAAAGTGTAGAGCAACCACAAGGTTCACTTCCCTGAAGAGTGCAATGTTGCAACCTGAGGGCCATTACAGAAGCAGATGCAGTATCCAGTTATGATACAGACAACCACTTTTAAAGAGGAAAGCCCAGAATACATTCTGGGAATGCACATAGCCAGTTCTGAATACAAAATAATTACTCTTGCTCCCAAAAAATGTAGCCAGAAAGGCCTGTATCTGCTTAAAATAAAAAAAAAAACTTAGTCCCTCACCCCCTCACAAAAAGTCTAAAACTTTTCAAAGGAAAAAATTTTCTAGATTATTACTGTGAGTCTGTAATTGGCACATCAGTAGTGTCTTTCTGATTTTTTTTTTCCCCTTGGGTAAATTAGAGCTCCTAAAAGTCTGTTTTGACAAGGTTACTTTGAAGTCATGGTCTGATGAAAAAGGACAAGCAAAATATTGGGACACTTTTCTTGTACATTAGAGGGCATCTTGTGTGAAGAGTAAATTCCAGGCTCTTTAAAAGTACTTGTGTTACTTCACTTTTCATCTACTCTTTGCTTCTTTCTATCATACCACCTATTATCACGGTGTCTACACAGCAAAAAATAAATCAAAACTTCAAAGAAGACCTAGTAGACTTTTTTATTTTTTTTCCCATAGATCAGAATGTCTTTAATGGAAAATGTCCCGCTGAGCAAAAGGGGATTTTATTTATCGATATTTTGCTTTTTGAGTATGTGAATACAGCTGTGTGAAGTGAGATTTTTTTTTTTTTTGTTAGTGTAGGGTAGTAGTAGGGTAGTACTGTTGGGGACCGTGTGCTCCTCAGTGGGGATGTTTAAGGGTTCAGCTGCAAGACGTGCAGAAAAGGAGAGGAGAGTGACAAAATACAGCTTAAAGTGTGTTACAATTTTCCATCGTATCAGGACATAAATTACAATATTGATTGCATCCAAAATCTCATGGTACTCTTTTGTGCATTACACTTCTTCTATCCATCAGCTTTCTCGTTATATTACTTTCATCCAATCATTCAATCCAGGATGAGAAAAGAATGCAGTTAATGTCATTGGAGTAGCTGACATCATCTGATAGTTGTTATTTTTCAGAAAGAGATCATTCTAGACATGATGTAGACAGAAGTTCCTGTTCCAAGATTTTTTTATGACTAAAAAAATAATTCAAGCCATGTTCATTACACAAACATTAAATGAGAGGTGGACTAATTCAATGAAAAATAAATAAATTAGAAGACACGCTACAGTGAGTTTTTATGATTTAAAAAAATCTGCAACTAAGGGAGAAATCATGAATGTACCCACAGTGCAGGAAATATAATTACATAGTTATAAATCAAGGTATTTTTTAAGAAAAAACCCTTGCAAAGTGTGTGTAACATATTGTGTTTCTCATGCAGTGGTCTAGCAGAGATGACTAACAATAATTTTGCCAACAAACCAAGAAAACATAAGATAAATACAGTCATTAAAAAATACTTGATTCAAGAAAATATATGAAATTGCTAGTAGCACTGATGACTGCTGAGATATGCTAGTAAATTCTATGGTAACAATAGCTTGGGCATGAAAAAGATCATAGACACACAATAACCACTCAAAGGCTAAATGATTAAAAGTAGATGGTTTGGCTGACAGTAGGCTCATTTTGTGGCAGCCTGCATTGCATCACACCACACTGATCTGATTTTGTGTGAAGAGGTTAAAATAAAGATCAAAAGCCAGGAGATTCTAAGGGGAGAACGTTACAGAAGTGTGTATATATTTAATTGAACATCATCACCGGTACGTAGAGAGATTGCAAGTGGGGTACGCACCAGGTAGGATTATAAATTATTATTTGCTTGACAACACAGGCAAAGGGTAGCTGGTTGTAACATACTATTCAGCTAAGCTTTGGTGCCAGGACCCTGGTGCCTGGTGCTGGCAGGGCAGGTGCAATCTAAAGCTGTGGCAAACATCCAGATCCCTGCAGAATGGTCCTCTTTGTGACCACGTCTTGTACAATGAATAACCTATTGATGATGGCTGATGACATCCTTTGAAAAGGTAAGAGATAGTTCCTTAGGCAGACCCACCCAGCTTGATTTTCTAAATAAGCTCTTGGTAGAAAGCTGCAGTTTGCACTTTTACCAGATGAGACCCCACATACAAAGTAGTCAGGCAACTGGACCGAAACTGGCACAGGCGAATCTGTGCAGCCCTGTGCATGCCTATCAAAACAGGTTGAGGAAGCCAGAGGGATGATACTGATGAACACTGTATTTTGTGGACTGAGGTTTGTGCAGGATTTGCTGGGCTGTTCTGATACTCTAAATTTTATATTTAGATGTGTCAGTGTTTTCACTCTGTTGTGAACTTAGCCTAAATGCACATGGATAAAGAGGATCAGTAGAACAGAAGATAAATTTATAAATAATTTTTTTCATAGAAAAATCCCTAAGATTTCTCTCCCACTCAATTCCATGAAGTTGCATATAGTTGCTGGCGGAACAAAAAATCTGGAAACAAAATTCTGAAAATAACTCCTGAAATTTCCACTTCAGGAAGTTATAACTTCAGTAGTAGCTTAGTATAGAGAACTATAAGGCTGAAATCAATGAGAATAACGAGCTTAAAACTAGGAATTTGACAGAACATACTAAGTAGTAGTGGCTGTAATTCCATATTTTGGGAAAATTAAAACCAAAAATAATTTTCCAATGCTGGAAACAATAAAAAACATTATCATCACAAGGATTTATGAAGATCTCAAGCTATAAAGTAGGCTTACAAACTAACCTGTTGAAGTATCTGGGAAGGCTCTCCTGACATGTCACAAGGTTCAGACTGGAGTCCCTTTACTTTCTAAACTCCTCAGAGAGCAGTCTAGGTGCAGCTGGAACCTATCCTAGCATCTGACTGTAAAGAGTTCAGACCCTAGGTTCTGTCACAGAGTCAGTTTAATACAGCTTGAGCTGAGCGCCTCCAAAGAGGGACACCCTCAATTACTTTCCTGTGCTTTTTAAAGCCTCAGGGTCTAAGACATAAGCTGGTCAAACACCCCGTCACATTACAAGCGTGTGTCTTTTGCCCAATCAAATTGTTCAGTGGCTACGTCCTCTTTGATGACTGGAGTTTTGGTGCCAGCACCTTTACCTTCTTACACAGTTTCTTTTTGTCCTATCTGCACCTGAAATTCATCTATCTTCTGCTGACTCCCGGTTGAGTGGTCCCTTTCTTCATTTCCAAGAATTTTAGTTCCCTTTCCCTTTGATCATAATTGTCATGTTGCTAAACATACAATCTTTGTTAATAATAATTATACAATAATATACAATTTAATTGTGTTAGTTAAGTTACACAAAATACACAAAAGCTATGCAAAGCTAGTAGCCCTTCTTGGGCTAAGGTCTTCAGCTTAAATTCACTATGCTGCTAGGTTATAGCTTGCAGCCAAAGGCTTCACCAGTGTAGCTATTTGTGCAAAGCGAGTTAGCTACTAGTGCTAACGAATGTACATGATTCGAATAATCAAGGTTAAGTTTACTTCACTTCCCAACACCTACACAGAACAAATTATAAGCAGCAGGTCCTCAGGTAGACCTAAACTCAGGGTAAGAATTCTGAAAGACAAAACATTTTTGACAAAATTGACCATAAAGACCATGTCATATTAGAAGTCATATAAAGGACTTGTTTCCAAAATAAAAGGAAACATGAGATTACAGCTGAGTGGTGTTTTGTTTCACTCATTGTATCAGCTAGACTCATTTCCTTAAAGGGAGTGCCTCTTTTCAAATCATAAGGCTATTTGGTATAGAAGACATGTCATTGCATGCATAGTGATATGACTACAAATACTGTAATATAAGATCAAACCTTGGGATCATGTCCCTGATAATATCCAGTACCAGAGACATGATATTTTATATATCTTTCTATATGCATACATGTGTGTATATATATATATATATAAAAATAAATGTATTTTAATATAGTACAATTAAAATACCAAAGAAACAACTTTTTTATATTTTAAATATGAAACAAAACATTTTTTAAAGCTTACAAATTATTCCTATTTTCTGACAGATTTTATGCAGCCATGGAATATTTGACTTTCATTTTTCCTGCTAAGCATTAATTAAATATATACATACTACAATCCTCATGAAGAGGATGAAGAGTTATGAAGACGCACATCTATAAATTTTTATTAAATGGGAAAAATGACCATAGTAGGATAAAAAGTCCTTTTTCTGTTGTTATTGATGGAAAAAAGGAACTGGAAAGTTCTTTGAGGAACGCCTCTAAAATCACAGAGGTAATCAACTGAAACAAATTTCTTGACATTTTGGTTTTGCAGGACTGAAAAATAAGTCATGATGTTTAAAACCAGTAGAAAGAATAAGAGAGAGAGAATGACATCCCTAGTCTACCAAATTTGACTTGAATGTACGACCTATTGGAGAAGTAACCTGGACATTTCAGAAAGAATTGTAGTGTTAAGAGCTGCTGCCATGGCAATTAATGGCATTATGAAGTGCTTACACTCTCTATAATCAACGTTTCAAAACCAAATTTTCACCTAGTTTAGTAGATTAATTCAGTAAGCCACTTAAATCAGGCATGTCAGATGAAGTAAAAATGTAAAGAATCAGATTGTCTTCTCACATTACAAATTTATTATTATTACTAAATTATTTTTTATTAAAAAAAAAAAAAGAAGAAATGTTCCCTTGGGAATAGATCAGGCAATTACACATTTAAAAACTAGGGAGATCAGTAATACATAACTTGATTCATAAGACAACAAATCCTAGAGCTTTAATCAACTTAATGAAGTTGTTAATGAACTTATTTCTCCTGGCCAGGATAAATATAATTCTAAAAACTTAGACAACATTAAAAAATATGAAGAGAGAAAACATATACAACACACATGTCAAAGTGAGGCTTTTTGTACAAGTAAGAATCATATATTAAAATAGCAACTGACCTTTGGTTCTTCTTGAAATTCAGTATCATGACACACATGTATTTCTGTGTCTGCTCTTATACTTCCTATCCTACATGCAACAAATAGTCATTTGCTGGATCCACTGCCACATACTCTTCAATTCCACCAAGAGGACTCTACATTGCAGCACTTCACAACATAGTGACTTTCTACTTATTTATAACTATTCAGTATGAATCCAGTATTGCAGTTGTTGGAAAGTTGCATAAGAAAATGTCATAAGGATTTGTTCTAAAAATGAAGAGATAAAAGAACAGCAAATCAGGAGACCAAGTATTTTCATTTTTTCTCATTTTTATTTTTATTTTTATTTTTATTTTTATTTTTATTTTTATTTTTATTTTTATTTTTATTTTTATTTTTATTTTTCTTCTCTCTTGACTGTTCAAATGTTAAAGTTTTATAACTATCTGCTTCTTTTAAGAATCACATTTCTTAGGTGTATCTTATTTTCCTGGAAGAAATCTGAAACATTTAAAAAGAATCATTATTTTTTAAAAATAATTCTGTTAAGAGTCAAAATAACAGATTTTTGACTTGTCACTGACAAGACACTGACTCAACTATTCAATTTATTTTCTTATATCTAGTGTCCTGGAGCAAAACTTGAATAAAAACACAGTATTAACAGATTATTTTCTTTTGAAAATAAAATTCATTTCATATGGAAAACCTAACAAGAAAAAGAACTGATCAGCAATATTTTGCTCCTCCTGGATGAAAAACCTACTGGTTTTTACGTCTTCTGAAGTACAAAATGTATTTTAGGATCATTTTGTTTTCATGCTCATCTGCCCCCTTCTCTGAAGATCTTCAAAACCTGCCTGGACATGTTCCTGTCCAGCTTGCTCTAGGTGACCCTGCTATGGTAGAGAGCTTGGACTAGATGATCTCTGAAGGTCTCCTCCAACCCCTATCATTTTGTGATTCATATTCATATTTCTGTTTATGCCTGAGTGCCACTGTATATTCTTAATAGTGAATCAAACCAAATTGGTTTTGGCTTTAATATTACATACTTTATTTTATTTTGAAGCAATTCAGTCATTCACAGTATACACTTCTTATTTTAAGTTCTGATTTTGTGAATAATGATCTACTTTTACAAGATTTTCTCCTTTTCAGGAATGAAAGTAACATTACACACTTAATGAGATACTCAGTTTGGATGAAACCATTTAGTCTCAGCAAAACTGGAAAGGATAAGGACTCAATATTTTAACTCAGCTGAAGTTTTCAGTGGCAAATTCAAAACTGCAGTATATGCAAATTCCTTGTTTATGACATTCCTCAGGCAGAAGTGATTTCATGTACAGCAACTCGCTATGGAACAAAAATATAGTATATCGGCATTCCTAATTCTATGCTCAGCCAAACTCACTGGCAAAAGACAAAGACTTCCATTTGATCTAGATGGGCATTCCAAGTGCTCAGTCTCTAACTTGCTTTGCTTAGAGAAATGGTGTGCACTGAAAAGACTGGATTGCAGTCACTTATCTTCTGTGTGCAAATAATTTCTCATTAAGTTAATTTCATTGATTGATGACACTTAATACCCACAGGAGGTTTGTGCAGCCTGGGTGGGCTTCTCTGTTGCTTTAGTTAGTAAAGACAATATTGATAGTGAAAGTGTCTTTGCCATCCAAATGAAAAATATTCTGTATTCTGCATTCTTCTATCTTGTATAGATAGACTCTGTATAAGAGCAATTCTGTATTCTTCTAAGTATATCTCTGAATAAAAGCAACTCAACACTTGCCATAAGGCATTCAGTCTATCTTTACATTGTTCTAAAAAAGCAAACCACGTTGTCACAGATCACATCTTTAATAGCAGATGTTTAAGAAAATCAATGCCATTCATGATACCAAGACTGGTATCATGGTACATTGGTTGTACCAAGATTAAAAAAAAAAGTGTTACTAGACATGTCATGAGTTGATGACCAGATCTTTGCATAAAGCAAGGCATTCTTGACTTCTCTAATTTTCATTATTTGTTTTGGGAGTAGTACCAGTTATGTTTCAAATATCTACTGAGTTAAATTAACTATAGAAAACTTCTCCTACCTTCAAGGCATGTATTTACAAAAAGTAGTCAAAATTGTCTTTCATGGTTATTGTTTAATTTGATTTTATATTAGAGATTAAATTAAATAATATTAGTAATATAATGATAAAAAACATCTGGCAGAGGGAATTTTTTGATTAATACTGGCAACTATTTCCTTCACTAATTCTCAGATTAATGAATGCAATAATATATGAGTAAAATAATTCACTCTTTGTAAATTCTTAATTATAATTTTACATAAAGTTTAGATATTCAGTATGAATAAACCATAGAATATTATCTCCTCCTAGGTGTTTAGGAATTTAAAACCTTGCCAAATATCATTTGAAAAGTAATTTTAATTAAGACTTTGGATTTAACCTACAAATGTGTAGGAATATTTAATCTCATTTTCTGCATACAGATAACATTAAAGGAAATGAACATGAGAAGGTGAAAGCACAGGAACAGAGTTAACCTGAGTTACACCAATAAAAGCAGGAGGAATTTCTTCCTTGACCACTGTAAATAAGATAACACTGGCAAGCAGGATTTGAAACAGTTTTTCTACCTGTAAGAGTTTCACACGTCCACTGATTTACTATTACAATGCAATTTAAAATAATAACTCTTCCACTTCTTTCAGTTTTAGTGTTAGCTACAACTTTATAAACTACATATGTTTAATGGAATGCCATTCTTCTCTTATAGCTTGGCAACAAAGACTTGAAATTCTGGTTGGGCAACTGTTTAATTTAAATCTGTTCCGATACTCATTTCAGTTAGTGTGCAATTGTTATTTTTTGTCCTTTGATTCTCCTTGTAACAGAAGACAGGATGTGCAATAAAGTTGAGACAGCAGATCTAGAGCTTCTCCTGAGTATGGTGTTTCTTCAGTTTGATTATTCTAGGATTTTTCAGGTACATATATTCACGTCAAACATCTTGACATAAAGGTTGCCATTACTATCTTTCGAAGAGAACACAAAACTCATAGAAGAAAGGAAATATGGCAAGAAGTAAAGTGTGGGGACAACACAAAGAAATTAGTTGATTTTGCAGCATTTAATGTTGCAGTTTATAACATTAAAGATAGGTCTGAGAAAACTGAAAAATTCCCACCTCAGTTCCTAACCCCAGACAACTTTAGAACCACAGTTTTGTACAAGTGCTATTCTAAAATGCTGCCAAATAATTTAGAAATGTTTATAATAATGACAACAACAACAGTAGTAGTAGTAAGAGTAATACCAACCAGCAGAAATCAAGAACTGGTGCAAAATGTGAGCAATAATTATATATAAAAAACAGGTTTAGAGACAATTAAATCTGATATTGATCTTGTGGACCTCTTCATATTTTCAACAAGCATTATGCTCAGTTGTTCCTAGTGATTTCCACTGACATAGCAATACATTTTGCTAACTACTAAATGCAAATCACGACTGTTCTACAGTACAGATATTAAAAGTAAAATTAATACTAGTGGTTAAAAGAGTTACCCGTGTCCTTGATTTTTGTGATGTGAGAAAGCATTTGCATTTGACTTGAAAGATTAGATCTGCAGCTGTTTATAGACGTCTGGAGAAGTCTTGTGTTGTGTTTTGCTTTAGGCAGAGCTGACACACGGCTGACTGATATGAAGTGACAGAAAACTCCCAGAAAATAAGAAGATTGACTCCTAGCCCTATCAAAAGTTCCACGTGAAATAGGTAGTCTCTAAAGGAGCTTTAGCTGATAATATTTCACAACATTTCCCTAGTGCCTATCAAATTTCAAGTTGTAACAGTTACTAAACAGAATTTCATGATTAAGAGAAAATAACTTGTTGGGATAAAAGTTATATGATTAAAGAAATCTTAGGGAGTCCTTGGGGAGGTGCTAGTTGAACCTTCTATGTGCATAACTAATTTATCCCTAAATGTTTTGAAATATCATTGTTAAGGGTTAACAGAGCTTATATAGTCAACTCTCTTTTTTTTTGATAGACAAATAAAATTAAAAATTGCTAACAAACACAAGCATAAAATGTTAAGAAACACATGAAAACACCTGTACTTGAAAGGACAACTTCCTACAAAACTAAATTAGTTTTTCATAGAGCATTTAATCCCTTCACTGGTATTTTATGCTAGAAGAAGAAAGGATTTACATATTAATAGATTCAGCCAACAAAGTTAAGAGGAGAAAATATGCTCGTTAAGATGAGAGGAAAGCCAGTTAAACCATAGGTTTATCCTGTGGTTTAGAAATAAAGCTTCTTTCCTGGTAATTCTGTACTTTTGAACCTACACATTACTGGAAAGACAGCTTGTGTGAAAAAGATATTCTAGCATCAAAAGTAAATACAGAATTTCATACAAGTAAAACTGATTAATTAGATTTTAGAAATTAATAAACTGATACCTCTAAAAGAAAAAAATCCTTCTTTTGAATTATTCTTAACAATTTTCTTATGTCTGAATTTAGGAATTATTAACTAATATATTTTAAAAATATCATACAATTATAGACTACTATGTTGGCAGATACTTCAAGGATCATCTGATCAACCTTTCTTGGCAAAAGCACAGTCTAGACAAGATGGCGCAGCCCTCTGTCCAGCTGACTTTTAAAATTGTCCAGTGTTGGAGAATCCACCATTGCACTGGGGAGATTATACCAGTGGCTAATTGTTCTTATTGTGAGAAATTTTCCTCTTGTATCCAATCAGAATCTCCCTGGAGTAACTTGTACCCATTACCCCTTGTCTTTTCCATGTGACACTTTGTAAAAAGGGAGTCTCTATCTTCTTGGTAGCCACCCTTTAAATATTGGAAAATGTTGATAAGGTCTCCCCTAAGGCATCTTTTCTCAAGGTTCAGCAAATCTAATTCTCTCAGCTTTTCTTCATATGGCAGGCTTCCCAGTCCTTTGATCATCTTGGTAGTAGATTGAAGGTGGCCCTTCTCTGTACTCTCTCCAGCATGGCCACATCTTTTTTTTTTTGTATCACAGGGATAAAAATTGAACACAGTTGTGGCCACAGGCTGACAAGAACTGAGTAGAGTGGGATGATGACTTCTCTGCTGGTGATGTCCTTGTTGATTCAACACAGCATCCTGTTGGGTTGCTTTCCTGATGCAGCACACTGTTCAATCATACTGAGCTTGTTGTCCACCAGAACCCCCAAGTCTTTTTCCAAAGAGCTGTGTTCCACAGCCAGGTAGATCTCAGCCAGTGCTGCCTTCTTGGATTGTTTTCCCAGGTGCAAGACCTTACCCTTGTCCTTGTTGAACTTGATAAGATCCCTTTAAGCCCACTCTTCCAGCCTACCCAGACCTTCCTGCAGGATTGCTCTCCCTTCCAAAGAGTACACTTCCTCACTCAGTTTCATGTCATTGGTAAAATTAAATAGGGTACGCTTGATCTCATCATCCAGATCACTTATGAAGACAGTGGGCTAGAGTGCACCCTCAGCAAATTTGCTGATGACACCAAGCTCGGTAGCGCAGTTGACACGCTGGAGGGAAGGGATGCCATCCAGAGGGGCCTGGACAGGCTGGAGAGGTGGGCTTGTGCAAATCGCATGAAGTTCAACTAAGCCAAGTGCAGGGTCCTGCACCTGGGATGTGGAAATCCCAGGCACAAATACAGGTTGGGCAGAGAATGGCTGGAAAGCATTAGGATTGGGGGTGTTGGTGGATGAGAAGCTCAATGTGAGCCAGCAGTGCATGCTGGCAGCCCAGAGAGCCAACCGTGTCCTGGGCTGCATCAAGAGAAGTGTGGCCAGCAG
>JAOQGH010000019.1:66575269-66640125 GCA_025769975.1 Gallinago jamesoni | reverse complement strand
CCCATGGCAGGGGGGTTGGAACTCGATGATCTTTAAGGTCCCTTCCAACCCAAATGATTCTATGATTCTATGATATTAAACAATGTTGGGCCCAGTAGTGATCCCTGGGGGACCCAACTTTTGACAGGTTGCCAGTTTGAAAAGAAGTTATTTATCATCACCCTCTGGGTGTAGCCTGTCAGCAAGTTCTATTCTAGAGTGTAACACATCGGTTTCTCCAGGAGGCTGTGGGGAACAGTATCAAAAGCCTTGGAGAAATCCAGGTAGACAATTTCCACCACTTGCCCATCATCAACAGAGCAGGTTACTTTGTTGTAGAAGGCGATCACATTTGTCAATCACAATTTGCCCTTGGTGAACTTGTGCTTATTTTCCCCAATCACGTGCTTCATTTGTCTTGTGATAGCCCCCAGAAGGATTTGTTCCATAACTTTCCCAGAGACTGAAGACAATGGACCTATAATTTCCTGGTTCCTCCTTTAAACTCTTCTTGTACGTGGGAGTGATATTAGAATTCTTCTAGTCTTCTGGGAAGTTACCCTGACCCCCAAACCTCTCAAAGTTTATGGAGAATGGCCTCACAATGATATCAGACGGCGTTCTTAGGACATTCAGGTGAACAGCTTCAGGGCCCATCAATTTGTAAGGGTCAAGCTCCTGTAATAGTTTGTGTATCAACTCTTCCTTTATTAGTGGTGGGTCTGTGATTGCATTAACCTGGATTGTTATTCCCAAGGCCTGCGGCCCAGCTGTGCTGGTAAAGAGAGAAGTGAAGAAAGTGTTGAAAACCTCTGCCTTTTCAGCATTGTTGGTGACTAATTCACCTCTATTGTTTAACAGTGGGCCAATATTTTTCTTCTCTTTCTGCTTCTTTATGTACCTGAAGAACTTTTTCTCGTGTTTTTTGACATCTCTGGCCAGTTCCAATTTGAGCTGAGCTTTTTGCTTTTCTAACTGCATCTCTGCACGCCTTGGTGATGCCCTTGTAGTTCTCAATGGGTATTCTTCTAGTTTTCCATATCTTGTATACTTCTCTTTTGGTTTTGAGCAGACTCAGAAGTTCATATTTAAGCCAAGGTGGTCTCTTTCTCTGCCTAATTTCCTTACCTTTAAAAGGGATGAACTGTATTTTTGCTTCCAGGAGAGTGTTCTTGAAAAACTCCCAGCAGTCATTATGTCCTTTATACTCCATGAAAACTTCACATGGAATCCCTCCCAGCTGACCTCTGAGAAAGCTGAACTTTGCTCTTCTAAAATCTAAAATCTTTGTCTTTATAGTAATCTTCAGCATGACCAGCAGGATCCCAAACACCACAATATCATGATCACTGCAGTCAAAGCTATTACTAGGTGAGATATTACAAAGCAGGCTTTCTTGGGTTATGAGTGGCAAGTCCAGCAGTGCATCGATCCTGCTAGACACATCTAAGATTTGCATGAGGAAGCAGTCTTCTATGCATTCCAGGAACTTGATGGATGATACGTGAGCTGCTGTATCATTCTTCCAACAATATCCAGATAGTTGAAGTCACCTATAAGAATCAAGTTCTGTTAACCCAAATCTTGCTTAAGTGACTCAAATAATGCTTCATTGGCCTTTTCATCTTAGTTTGGTGGTAAGTAACAGATGAGTAGTGTAAGACCCCCCTTGGAGGCAACCCCTCTGATCTTGACCTAGATACATTCAATAGGGCTTCCACAATTGCTATAGTTGACTTCTATACATTCAAGGTTCAACTTAACATAGAGCACAACTAATCCCCTTTTTCTTCCCTGACTGTCTTTACAATACAGCCTGAAGCTGACCATCATGGTCCTTGAGTCATGTGAGTTGTCCCACCATGTTTCAGTTATTCCTGTGATATTATATCCTTCTGATTGGGCATGGAGCTCTAGTTCCTCTTGTTTCCTAGTCTGAGTGCATTGGTATACATACACTTGAAGAGGTTGGTCTTCTGGTTCTCATCTTGAGTGGCAGCTAAGGGACAATTTTCACTGCTATAGCCAGCCTGGCTTATTCCCCAGTTGGTTACAGTAGTGTGAGCATTATTCCTCTGGACCATGCCCCCCAAGTCCTTCAATTTAAAGCCCACCCCACCAAGCTGTCCAGCCTGCTGCCAAAGATTCCATTGTCTCTTCTAGACAGGTGGATCCCATCCCTCCCTTGCAGGCTAAATCATCAAAGAATGTCCCATTGTCATAAAAGTCAAAACCTTCACAATGGCACCAGCCATGAAGCTAGAGGTTGATTTGCATAATCTATCAATTTCTGGCTGCATCCTTTATTCAAGCTGGTAAAATGGAAAAAAAGATAACGTGAGCAGAAGTATATTTTGCCCACAACCCCAAGGCTTTGTAGTCTTCCTTGATTCTTCCCAGGTTCCACTTTGCAGTGTCATTCATGCCCACACAAAAGAGTAGCAATGGATAGCAGTTTGTGGTCTTGACAAGTTGTGTCACCCTCTCAGCAACATCTCAGAGCTTAGCTCTCAAAAGGCGACATAGGTCTCATGACCCTCTGTCAGGCTGGCAGATAGATGCCTTGGATCTCTTTAACAGAGAGTGACACACTACAAACGCTCATTGTTTCTTTTTGTGATACGCACTGTGTGCTGCTGGTGCAGTGTCTCCTTGCAGACCTTGCTTGTGGGTATCTTCAGCTGTTAAAACTTCCTATCTGTTTATGGTTGTAATGCTGGAGAGTGGAGGACTGAGGCAAAGTCCTGCTTTTGTGGGTCCAGTTCCAGGTACCTTATTCTTTGTGGTGTTTGCTACCAGAGAATGGTTCCTGCATGGAAACCCCTTATCTATCTTTGTATCAGTCCTTTTAATACAGTGTAGCCTTTTAACTGGTTTTTGCAGCTCGGCCACCTGACAAAACAGACTATCAACCTGCACACAGTCTTTGCAAGTACTATTCTTTTCTCCAGGAGAAGGGTCTGGGCACTCCTTGAAACCTATCGTCTGCACTAAAACCTCCTTTCTTACCAGTTCCATCTGGGTAAAAGTGTTAGACATCAAAGGGTCTTTCTCTGCAGAAACACTGGTTTTAGCTCTGAGGAGAGTGCCTACTGTCATGGCAGAGACCTTTTGAGCTGGTAGGGTGACTATGAGCTTCCAGCTTATCTTTCCACATGCTCTGCCACACCAACTGCTGTGCCACATCCTGGCTGAAATGCCACACACTGATGACAGCACTCCTGGTCCCTTGGACAGTCCAGGATGTTTTTCATAAGTGGGGGTAGTCGCAGTTGCTCTGGTAATGCCCAGGCCTCTTCAGGATCTCCTGCTCCTGGGTGGTCTCTCTGCTGCCCTGATGTTTCCCTACTTCAGGAAACCCTATTGTGTACCAAGATCTGCCACTCTGTTCCAGGTCAGGCCAGCTGCAGAGCAGCTCCCCTTGATGACTCTCATGTTCTGTCCAAAATCTAAAACAAAACAACCTTTTTCAAATTCTCCCATTTTAGTTTGTCTCTGAACTTCTAAATTCTGATCAGTAGCATGTAAGAATTAAGTCTGAATTACCTGCAATATGCAGCTTAATATATTATCCAAGTAGGTTTGGGTGGCAATTAACCTTTGCATTAGTCACACACAAAGAAAATACAAGGGCTTCTTACATGTGCACCTAACACCACATCACATCCTCTCTCAGACACTCCTCCTGGAACCTGACAGGATGATGTGTGTGTTGTGTACTTCTCCTTCCACATCCTTGTGGTGATAGAGGCTTATTACTGCTTCTCTCTGATTACACAGACCATCAGTATAGCTCAGATCTAAAGGCAAAGTTATCTACTCTGTGGAGCGCATTTTTTTAGTGATACAGTTTTTTTGAGAATTTTCAGTTTTCAGTGAATTCTGGGTGACACTAGGGGATGACATGTTCTCTCCCACAGCCACATTTACTGTTGTTGTAACTATGTGTAGCTTTTATTTTCATTCTGTGAGAAATTTGCTGTGAGGTTGATATCTTTGAAAGCAGATAAGGGGAGTGGAAGCTTGGGTAGAAGGAGGCATTGCACTGGTTCATATAGGAATGGCTTAATTCTGTAACTGCTGCTTCTTACTGAGGGTAAATCCAGCCCAGGGGGCTCATTATCTTCATAATTTCTTCATTTAGGATGTGCTACCTCCCCAATACAAACAGCCAATAGTATACACATTTTTTTGCACTTCATCACCTCTGCATATGTATCAGGTCATATAGAACCTGTTCTCAGTTATTTAAAACTCTTGTGTCACTCAACTTAACCTGCAAACATCACAGAGAGACTTTGGTGTAAGAAATAATGGCATTAAGGCAGTGAAAGACCTTCAGGACCTTATCTAGCTTTTTTCCATTGACCACAATTGCAGCAAGGCCCAATTCGTCATCAAGTGAGGTATTAACATAAATTAGCAGAGACATCCAGACGAGAAAATATTAAAACTATGGAAGCTGCTCATTTTTTCTGCTTTTTCTCTTTGTGTCATACAGAGTCGAGTCAGTTGTTTCAAAATGAGCAGATTATAACACCATTTTATTTTGTTATTTTTTTGGAAGCGCTTCTTCTTCCGTAGTATATTAAGTATGTAAATAGTACTTTTATTCACTTTTGTTCTGCTCCCTAGGTCTTTTAAGTCAACTAGAATTTTCTTTGATTTTAAGTCTATGTGAATAAGCAAACAAAATAATTGAAATCTTTTCTTATGATTGAATACAGCAATCCTACTTTTTCAAATAACTAGGTATACTGGGCCATTGGGAACAACTTTTAAAAAAGAAATAAAGAAACATCTAGATTAATTTATTTGAATAAGATTCTCTGTAAATAAATCTAATTGTCTACATAATTTCTATTAAGAACTTTAAAAGATATATTTTAATCGCAAAATTAAATTGATTAATAAGTTTTTATAACTTACTATTTGCTAAATATACATTTGCTAAAACATTCATTGAATGTGACTGTTCACTATGTGATGTTTCATGATGTGAATGTTATTGACTCTTCTTTGTCCTCACTTGGAGCAATGCAGCTCCACTATTCTGCTAGGGTTTTGCACTATGGCAATCCAGGCACTTTCTTTGGATATACACAAAGCACAGTAGGATACCATTAGTTATACTTCCATTCAAAATAAAGGCCATGATCTTAGAAGTACTCAAAATGGGATGGCAGCTGTGTTCACTTGAAGTGCATTGACATGTATAGTGTCTACGTATTGAAATCATGAAGGTTGCTCTGTCAGTTTGTCTTTGAATTACTAACTGAATTATCGTGCCCAATTATCATCTTTCATGGGACTGAAAGATCTATTCGGATTTTTCTCTAGGCTCTCAAATGCACAAGTATTGCTTTTCTACACAGGTATTTCATAACTAGATACATCTGCAAGCATCTGAGAATTCTAACATTTTTTGTGTGATTTGGTGTATCTGTTAAGCTTGCATGAATTGAAGAGTCGTGTACTCAGTTTTGATTTCAGGAATGGCTATATTGATCTCTCACTAGCTGAGGACCAAGTCTGTTAAATGATGCATCAATTTAGCAACCATTTAAGCTTCTTTTGCTAGTATCACTTTGAAATTTCACTTTCAAATGAAACTGTTAGGCAGTAGGCAATTCTCATATGAGGACACAAATTTAACAAGAGTAAACAACAATGCAGGAATGCATGGGCTTTTAAAAAACAGATCTACCAGTGTCAAAATAGCTGTTATTATTAATACAGTGGAAGTTTTGACTCAAGATTTATTTCAAACTAAGCTAATGAATTCGTGAATGCCTCTTGACATATGTAGTCAAGGTGAAGTCCTATAAGTGAAATAGTATAAGCAGATAAATGGGGCATCAGAGAAGATGTTTGCTTCAGTCATTCACTCTGCCAATAATCTTTCCCATGACCTTAAGAAAATTTGCTAAATTTCCTGTCACAATAGCTGATTTGGCAAAATGCTCTGAAATCTCTGAATGAAAAATGTTATACATAAATTATTATTTACTTTTAAAACTTTAAATAATGTTAACAGAATTTCTGTGACATATAGACACTCATTCACTGTAAAATCCTACTTTAAATAATTTTCTGCCACCGAATAAAAACATTTCTACTGGAAGACCTGCCTCAGGAAAATTCATAAGACAAAAATATAAGTATGTTATCTTCTCATCTATAATCTCTCTGATTCTCTTGCTTTCAGACTGTCATGTCTACAGTAGGATAAAACGTGTTAAGTCATAGAGAGGTAGGCTACTGGGAGCACTGCACAAGGAGTTACTCATTGCCGTATTTAAGGATGAAACTGGACTGCTGTTCTTTGGAAACTAAAATCTCCATTCACCTGTTCAGCTAGACAAAAAGATCAGACTGTGGACTCTTCAGTCTACAAAAGACACCACAGAAACTATTTTAGCCATGAACTGGATCACCATTAGAATCACAGAATTGTAGGGTTTGGAAGGCACCTTCAGAGATCACCTAAACCAACCCTCCCTCGTAAAATTTGTCTTCTTGCTTTCAAAGGCACATTACTGGCTCATTTTCAATTTGTCCCCCAAGGACTCCTGGGTCTTTCTCTGCAGATCGGCTTTGCAGCAGGTGAACCCCCTAACCTGTACTAGTACATGAGGTCATTCCTCCCTCTGCGCAGGACCCTACACTTGCCCTTCTTGAACTCTCCTCCCAACTATCCAGCCTGTCCAGGTCTGGTTGAATGGAAGCACAGCCATGTGCCATTCCTTCCAGTTTTGTCTCATCAAGAAACTTGCTTAGGGTACGCTGTTCTCTCATCCAGGTCATGGATGAATATGTTGAACAAGACTGGACCCAGTACAGACTCTTGGGGAATGCAGCTGATTACAGGCATCCAACTAGACTCTGCACTGTTGATAAGAACCCTCTAAACTCTGCCACTCAGCCAGTTCTCAGTCCACCTCACTGTCCACCTCATTGTTCACCACCACTCACACTTTCTAAGGATGTTATGGGAGATAACATCAAAAGTTGAGCTAAACAATGCCCAGTGTTCTCCCCTTACCTACTCAGCCAGTCATGCCATCATAGGCAATTAGATTGGTCAAAGAAAAGGTACAGTATAGTACAAAGCTCAAAGATAAGGTCAAAGAAAAGGTACTGCTATTTGTGACAAAAAAAATCGTTATTTTTTTTTAAACAGCCATATCAGTGTAGAACCACTGATGTGAATAGTTTGATCACTAAAATGGTCTGGATTCCTGTAAAATTCTATTTAGACATAATGTGGGGAAACTTAAAACAAGATTTCTGCCATATATATTTGAATACTACTTTAAAGCATGTTGTTTCATTGGGCAAAATTACCGGCAAAATTACCACCAAAATGTGTTTCAAACTTCTTGATCTAGCTCAGTCTGACAATGAGTGTGAGAAGGGTCAGAGCTGCTGTTCATGTAGGTATGTATACATCATAGAAGGAGGTTGGCAGCTGTGGAAACTTTTGCTTGATGACCCTGGAAAGCTCATGGTTTTGCTTTGCAATGAAGATTCTGAAAGAGAAGAAAATATTTTTGCTCCTTAACTATTCATTAGTTAATGATCATCACTATGATTAACTATTCATATTGATTCAGCAACAAAATTTTTTTCAGAAAACTTGGACAAGCTCACTTTAAAGATGGCTTCTCATTATGAGTGGCTATTTGTGTTATAAAACTAGCCACTCCAGAGTTCAGGATACTTACGCATCTGCATCAAGGGTCTGATTAAAGAGATGTCTACTTATAGACAAAATAAGTTAAATACATTTCCAATATTAAAAAGGAATCATATGCCACAAGCAGAGAAGTTACAGAACAGCACAAAGAAAAAATATTATTTCATGTTTTTTTCCATTTGGTATCCTGTGGAAAAAAACATATACTACATTCAATATCTCTGTCCATAAGGAAATGCCTAGTATCATCACGTTGAACATTTGTCAGGGACGAAGGCTTGAACCATCTCTTAAAAATGACACGACCTACTCAAACCATTTATGTGCAAATAAAGTACTCTAGGGTAATGGAAAGCTAAGGGAAGGCAAAATTGTGTTACTAGCAGGGGTGATTCATGGTTTCTTGGAGTGCACAGAATTTAGGTTAAGTCAGAATGTTGTGTTTGAGCCAGAATTTGTGTCCTGTGCAAATAGTCACAATCCAAATTCAGGTTAAAATGCACACCGGTTTCCCATGCATCAGCTCTGAAACTCTTTAGGACAGCTGAAACTTGTAGAAACACATTACTTCCTCTTCAAGATGAGACTTCTTACTGTTTTTCTGTTTTCTTGTGTCACCAAGAGGGTGGTTAGCAAAATCCAGTGGGTGTTGACGAGGAGCCTTGCTATGGAGAATGGTGGGAAGGGGGAGAATCTACCCTAGTCTGGACTTCTCTTCCTCCTGTTTCCTCCTCTGTTTCCAGCTGTGAGGTCATGTTAGTGAACCAAGAGCCAGAAACCGTGAGCTTTCTTTTCCGAGAATGGAGAGGAAGTTTTGAATGTAGACACAAAAGGTGCCTCACCAGAAGAAAACCCAGGGTCCATATTTAGACATAAGCTATGATGGGTACAGTCTATACGTTAATTAATTCCATGAGGTTTATTTGGGAGACATTGCTCATTTTCATTTGAAAAAGCAGACTTTAGTATGCAGATGGTGGTCTGCTACATAGCTGCTTGGCCTCAGAAGGCTTAACGGGTGTAATATAAAGCGGCTATAACTATATGATATAGGTTCTAATTAATCCTGTAAGATATCATCCCCACATATATTTCCCAAAAAAACCTCAGCAAACAAAAGGAGATATAGAAGTTGGGGAAGGGGTAAACTTAGTATGCGATTGGATGAGATACAAAGTTATAATAACAACTTTCAACAGGGGAAGTAATTCATTGTATAGCATAATGATATGAGTGAGCATTTCTATAACGGGTAAATCTGGTCATGAATATTTAACAGGCACAGAAACAGCCAAGTGCAAAGCAGATTTTCTTTTGGGTTAGAACCAGGGCACAAGTGCTTTCTGATTTTCCATTTATAGCACAATTTTGTCACTTAAGTACAAAGCAGATTTAATCATCTAGCCGTCAACTTCAGTTGGCAAATTTAGCTTATCGGTTATCACTTCCCTTCTTACTTGGGGAGTATATGCAAAAATTAATTTTTAGCTTCTAAACTGAAGATACAGCTTTAAATTTGACTGAAAAAATTTGAATGCTTCTAATGGTTTAGAATATTAACTCTATCCAGAAAGACTGACAACAGCTTTCTTACATGCTGAAGGAGTGTAGTACTCTAAAGCTAGATATTCCTTCTTTATTTTCTCTAAATGATAAAATGTGGACAGCTAGACATGACAGGCAGTGTTAACAGACCTCATTACTATGGCAAGTACTTTACTGCTTTTAATTGCTTTTAAATTTTGACGCACTCCAAAATGGAACATTCTAAATAGAAATTAATTATTCCATTTTGTCATGGCTGGAAACTTTGGCCTAAGAGAAGATACAGACATTACTGTAGAATGAAACATCTAAGTGGGGAAAACAGAGCATTTTACTCAAGCTGAGAAGTTATGCCAACCTTTTGAGTCATTGCAGAGGATATGTAAATAACAGGCATGCATCAAAATGATATGTTGGGAAAGAGTCAACATGACTTTTATAGAAGGAAGTTATACCTCATAGATATGTTTGGGTACCTTGCAGGACTTCAAAAGGTGAGAAACCATAGGGATCTCTCTGACAGAATATACCTGGATTTTTAGAAAGCTTTCCCAAAGAGAGATCTTGAAAACAGTAAGAAGAAAAAGTTGGGGCTCACAGAAAGAGACATTACTGTTATTACTGTTGTGATTATTATTACTACTATGTAGTATGGCCATGTATTACAAACACGACACAGTTTATTTGTTCCTCTTCAATACAATGCCAACTTATTCTAAAAGTCCCAGAAAGAAGACAAAGAGTAACATGACAAAGCTTGTAAGTGAAGATGTTATTACATCTTCAAGACAGGCAAAATGAAAATTGACAGTGAAAACCTGCTGAAGATTCTCACTGTGCTGGTGGTCTGGCCAGAAAATGAGAGATGAAACTCAGTGCTATTACGTGCAAAGTTAAGCAGAAAGGCAACAAAAACCATGCAAACTGTATATATACTCTGGTGAGCTATTGCCAGTCTGGGAAAAGATCCTGTTGTCCTCATGGACAGTTCACTGGAAATAGTACCTGAGCCTCAGCAGAAAAGAAAATGTCAGGAACTGTTAGAAAGGGGGAAAAAAAAGAGAACTTTGTTATGGTCTGTTTAAAACCGTGTGGCACTGAAAATTAGAAAAGTGTGTGTACTCCTTGCGCCTTTTTCCCACTTGCTTTCCCTTAAAAAATGACGTGGAAGAACAAGGAATGATTCAGAGACTGTAAAATATGGTTAAAAAAAAAAAAAATGGTTTCCGTTGAGGAAGATGAATAATTTAGTCTCTGCTACTAATGGTGAGGTGGATGATGGCATGGCTAATGCACACAGATCTGTTGTTTTGGAGAAGGGGTGTGACTTTGAAGTGGATTTACCAGTTGTCCCTGATTACCCAACATCCCCACAGCAGTTCTGTTCACAAGGTGGATTTGGTTTTGTGCAAACTAGATTCTTTTCACAGGAAACTGTACTGTAAAATCCTCTATAGATATGGGCTGTTTCAAACTCTGTTAGAGACAAAGGGATCTGAACCAGGGCTAAGTCTTTCAGGTAGCTTCAAAATACCTGTGTGGTGGACACAAAGAAACTATCTTCCACATAAGACATCACTTAAAGTAGTTATATTTTTAATTATAGGATATTGTGGATGGGACCAGAGACTTACAGGCAAATTAATGTTCAAGTCCATAACGTAGTGGTAAACAAAAATATGTAGATACAGCTTTTGGCTCAAAGTGCATCAGTATGCCACATTTCTTGTGGCTGAGACAGTACCACATAGATTTGCCTTATACTTGCACTTTTCCTAAGGCTTTGCAAGTGATTGCTGTCAGAAACAGAATGGTGAAGAGAGAAACTTCTGTCTTGCTTTATATAATTGTTCATATGTTCAAAAGATTGATTTTTTTTTTTTTTACAACTTGTACTTTGCTTCCTTTGTAATAAAGAACTAAAATCCAACACAGTACTTGATATTTGTTTTTAAAAAAATATAAAAATCAATCTTAATACAGTAAAGTTCCAGTCTTTTGTGGTACTTACAAGGCAGAGAAAGAAAGGATGTTTACTGAGAATGTATGTTCTAGTGAATACTGTGCACCAGGACTAGGAAGATATAACCCACCTGTCTTTGGTTATTAATGACTTTCCTTCACAACTGAAACCTATGTAGCTAGGAGGAGAACCAGCTGCTGAAAAGAAAGAAATATAATAGGAAGAGTACAGGAAAGTCAATGGAACTCAAAGGCCACTCTCAAATTACATATAAGGAAGCCCATCTGTTCAGCTCAAGACCCTACAAGAATATTAAAAACAGCAAAGGAAGCTCCAAACCAGAAATGGTGTATTCAGTTCTGTTTCACTGTCAGAGTAAGCCTTCCTTGTTACACAGCCTATAAATGCCATCTTAAATGTGCTGTTTGAAGGCACAAACATTTCTCTTAGTGTCTGTTTTGTACACCGAGTCACTGGATCATGTAGGTTTGAGGGGGCTTCAGGACGTCTCAAATGTGATCCTCTGCTCCAAGCACAGCCAACACAGAACTCAGATAGGGAGGCATAGGGCTTTTTCCCCAAGGGGGCATGAAAATCTCCGAATATCAGAGCCTCCAGCCACCCTGGGCAACATATTCCACCTTTTAGTTATCCTCAGAGTAACATGTATTACCAGATGCATGTATTATCACAATGATGTGATTCTGTTGAGTAACAAAACAGTAATGATTTTATATAAACCTTATAAATGTTAAGCTAGATTTTTTTTTTTTTTGGTGTGTGTTTATACAGAGACAGAAAATTTCATTTTATCCACAGTGTTGGATACTATAATGTGCATTCTGCTCTCTGGTGATGGCCTAAAATTATTGTGTAAAATTTTCAGTGACTTTGCATTTAACTTGATATGCAAACTATCTGATCAATTTTTCCATTAATTTTTATTACTACGCTGTCATTTTTATTTTTATTTTTTACATTTTTCATCCCTTCTTTGCTCTTCAACACTCCAGAAAAAAAAGAACACAGGCAATTATTCAGTTTCTCTGTTAAAGTTCACTCAAAAAAATGCAGAGCATCTATTTAGATTTGTCATATCAGAAAGACAAAACAGTTCAATCACTTTTTTTCAAAGAATAATAGGACATTTTTTGTTACCATGTGACTCCATATTCCTCCAAGATGCATCTATATTAGTTTGGAAAAAATGAAATCACTTCTCACCTTGACTTCTGTGATTACAACTACCTTTGAAACAGAAATCATTAACCTCCCATTGTTTCTTTCTCTCTGACTGTTATGTCAGGCTTAAAATATCCTTTCCTGCAATAAAGCACTTTACATCTGAAAACGGCACAATGGAAAAATATTTGCTTCAGCAAACAAGAGAAAAAGTGCCTAGCTAAGTTCTTTTAGAGAAAAGGGTCAGTGAAAATATCAAGAGAATAGGAGAAAAAAAAAAAAAGTAAGGGGTGCATTGTACAGTGTGAATGTCACACAGCCCTAGGGACCATGTAGTTCCCTATATCTAGTTTATATATTTAACTTTCCAGACAATCCATCGAATGCTACCACAGACATTCATGTATTCCCAGCTCTGGTTATATAAAAGAATTTTAGAGTGAAACTATGAGTTTTTAAGTACTTCTTTCCTAGAAACAGAAGGGTTTCTAACCATCGCACAGGTATCTGTTCCAGAGTGGATTCTGTTCTCTCCCACATCCATCCTCTCTCAAAAATGTGCAGACTTACATAAACATCAGCATTTCACAAACTGGAAATCATACCACCAGGAAAGTCAAATACCCAGACAAGAAGACTGCCAGTACTGAAATCTATCTAGGTGTTAGTTAACTTTTGGTGGTACAGTTTTAAGTTTGAAGAGTTTTTCAATGTAAGTACTTCATAAAAATATAATTCCTAACTTTTTTAGATTGATTTTTCTCTTCCTATTGGCCTTGTGCCTGAAATGCTTTTACCTTTGGAGTTGTACAACAGTATCCTGCCACGTTCAGTGAGTGTTCTTATTCCTCTGTCTTCCCTTGTGCCATGCAAAATCAAACCATCGCTCAGTGGTAGGTGCTATGGAACAACTTAGCAAGGAATTCTTTAGAAACATCTATTTTTGGTAGGACTTCAATTAACAAAATAGGCATGCTTTCAGTTGGACACTGAACTCCTATGTGATTCCCTCTGTCACCCCTGGGATTTCTGTTAGAGTTTCAGTTAACAAATAAATGATTATTTATATGTCGTGAACTTACGCATGTAGATTCTTCTGGTTTGTAAACATCCACAAGACCAAATTCTACATGAATGCAATATTTAAAATATATTTCAAAAGACTGTAGAAACTTTTTTTTTTCCTGCACAGAGGTAGGCTAAAGAGAAATAAGATATAACTGATACATAAAAATCAGCCTTGTACTTTTGTTATATAAAACTGCAAGGTTAAGTTATATTCCTTCAGGAACAGAGCCTTAAAGTGTGTTTTATATACTGTTTGGGATATTTTTACTTATACTTTCATTTAAGGGTCAAAATGAAGTAAGCATGTATTTTGTTTCCATTCTCTTTCCATGCATGCATCTCAGAGTGTACAAAAAGTGCTAATGGGAATAATTATCTCCCAATTATAACCATTTTTATTTGCACTTGTTCTGCTTGTAAAACTCTGAAAATTCTCTCTGAAAATTAGCAATGGCTGATTTTCCCCTTTTCCCCATTTCTACTGGGTCACTGCATGAGAGAACACCATCTCCACTGAGGTATTAATTCTCAAGCTAATAACTTTTCAGGTGGGGTTGGAGCTGTTACACAGAATCACAGAATCACATGGGGTTGGAAGGAACCTCTAGAGATCATCTAGTCCAACCCCCCTGCCAAAGCAGGTCCACCTAGAGCAGGTTGCTCAGAAACGAGTCCAGGTGGGTTTTGAATGTCTCCAGAGAAGGAGACTCCACCACCCCTTTGGTCAGCCTGTTCCAGTGCTCTGCCACCCTCAAAGTAAAGAAGTTCCTCCTCATGTTTAGGTGGAACTTTTTATATTCAATTTTGTGTCCATTTCCTCTTGTCCTATCCCTGGGCACCACTGAAAAAAGATTGACCCCATCCTCTTGACACCCACCCTTTAAGTATTTATAGGTGCGGATCAGATACCCCCTCATTCTTCTCTTCTCAAGACTAAAAAGACCCAAGTGCCTCAGTCTCTCCTCATAAGGGAGATGCTCCAGGTCCCTAATCATCTTTGTAGCCCTTTGCTGTACCCTCTCCAACAGTTCCCTGTCCTTCTTGAACTGGGGAGCCCAGAACTGGACACAGTACTCCAGATGGGGCCTCACCAGGGCAGAGTAAAGAGGCAGGAGGACCTCCCTCGACCTGCTGGCCACGCTCTTCTTGATGTACCCCAGGATACCATTAGCCTTCTTGGCCACAAGGGCACATTGCTGGTTTATGGTCATTCTATTATCTACCAGGACTCCTTGGTCTTTTTCCTCAGAGCTGCTCTCCAGCAAGTCAGCCCCCAACCTGTACTCGTGCAGGGGATTCAGAAATCAGTTACTAAGTACCTACTTGTTCCAACAAGTGGCTAGGTTATGCCTATTATTCTGCCTACTTAGGCAGTGTCGTCACAAGCCCAGCTACATTCATTTTCTTTAAGTCTTAGATATACAGCACCTGCATATGCTTAAGAAGTTATGCCAAGGCTACATTTTCAGTATCTTCAGTGAAACATATTGGAGAAAACTTTAGAAGACATTAGTTAAGAAACTGCGGAGTGGCTAGGGGTTTGCATAAAAGGAGAGAGAGTAAAATTAATACTGAAAAGTGCATTGAGAAAAGCAGAGCTAAGTCACTAGCGGAGATCCTCAGGGCCTGCTTTGGAACCAGCCTTGCTTAATTTCAGAAGTAACCTTTCAGTAAAAGAGGCACATGTTGACTAAATTTTCTGATGGTACAAAGGATACTCAATACAAAAATGAATTTGGATGATACTGAAATACAGACACAGAAATAACAGAATTGCCTTGAGGATGGAACTATGATTGCCTTGACGATGAATCTGGGAATAAGATAGACATAAATATGTTCTATAAAATTGAGAACACATTGTGAGGAATTTATAAGAAAAGTGATTATAATAAACTGTGAGTTTATCAAACATTAATATTTGAAAAATCTTCTGGTGTCATAACTGATCACTCTTGTGTCAACAACATGATGTAACTAAAATTAGGCAAATGTAGACTTTATTAGATAATTTTCACAGAAGGGGGGTATTATTGAGTACTACTCTCGAAATCTTACTAACATCTCATGTTGAATGCTGTTTACAGTTTTAAAGACACATTTTATAAAAAGCTGATCGGCAATGTGAACGGGTGGGGAAAAGAAGCTAATTAGAAATTACATAAAACTTAATTTGAAAGAAAACTAGGAAAGAGGTCCATGCTTTCTAAGACACCAGAAACAGGGCTGTGTTAAGGATGTCAATTTTCTACAAATAAAATGTGGGGAGAGACAAGGGAGAAGACTAAAGTAGAGATGGAAAATAAATTGTTTAAAAAGAAACACTCATGCCAGCACAGAAAGAGATAAATGGGCAAAGAATACATACAGGCCAGAAGATGAAAAAATTCCCAACTCCTATGGGGCCATTAACCATCAGCATGAAGTCACTGGATCATGAATCATAGGAATCATAGGATAGCAGAATCTTAGAACAGTTGGGCTTGGAAGGGATCCAGAGACTCATTTCCCCAGCTCATACATAACCACCTGGAGCTGGTAGCCCAGGACCATGTCCAGACAGCTTTTGACTATCTCCAAGGATACAGACTCCACAACTTTTCTGGACAACCTGTGCCAATGCTTGCTCACCCTCACAGTGAAACCTGTGTTTTCTGACATTCAGGGCAAACATCCTGTGTTTCAGTTTGTGGTCATTGCCTCTTACCCAGTTGTTGGGCACTACTGAAAATAACCTGGGTCCTTTTTCTTTTAACTCTCCCTTCAGGTATTTCTATACATTCATAAGATTTTCCTCAAGCTTGTTCTTCTCCAGGCTAAACCCTAGAGGTCTCTCAGCCTTTCCTCAAAGGAGAGGGTGCTCTAGTCCCAACATAATGCTCATGGTCTTTCACTAAACTTTACCCTACTATGTCCATGTCTCTTTTGAACTGGAGAACTCAGAACTGGACAAAAAATGCCAAGGGTGGCCTCATCAGCTCCAACTAATGGGGAAGGATCACCCTCCTAAAACAGTCCAGGATGCTGCTGGCTGTCTTTGCACCAAGGGAACAATGCTGGTTCAACTTGGTGTTCACCAGGATGCCCAGGTGCTTTTTTGCAAAGTTGCTTTCCAGCTGGAAAACTCCCATCATGTCACAGAATCATAGAATCATTTAGGTTGGAAACAACCCTTGGGATCATCGAGTCCAACCATCCACCCTACTCTACAAAGTTCTCCTCTACACCATATCCCCCAACACCACACCTGAAAGACTCTTAAACACATCCAAGGATGGTGACTCAACCACCTCCCTGGGCAATATATTAGTGTCTGGGGTTGTTCCTCCCCAGGCAAAGATGGCATTCAGTACCTCAACCTTTTCCATGTCCTGTGTAACTCATTCAACAACAGGCTCACATTTTCCCTAGCCGTTCTTTTGTTGTCTATGTACTTTTAGAAGCCCTTATTATTGTCTTTGTCATTATTCACAAGATTCAACTCCAGCTGGGCTTTAGCTTTCATAATTTTATCCCTGGACCCTCAGACAATGTCTCTCTATTTCTCCCAGGTTACCTATATTTGTTTATACCCTCTGGATGCTTCTATTTTGTGCTTGAGTTTGGCCAAGAGTTCCTTGTTCATCAACACAGACTTCCTAGTATTTTTTCCTGACTTCCTTTCACTGTGATGGACTGTGCTTGAGCCCAAAGGAAGTGACTCGTGAATATTAACCAGTATTTTTGGGCCCATCTTCCCTCCAGGGCCTTATCCCATGGACTCTTCCAAGCAGACCTTTAAAGTGGTCAAAGTCTGGTCTCCTGAAGTCTAGGGCTGTGAGCTCATGCTTTTTGCCTCCCCTGTGGATCCTGAATTCCAGTATCTGATGATCACTGCATCCAAGGCTGTTTTTGATCTTCACGTTCCCAATGGGTCTCTTCTTGTTGGTAGGTACAAGATCCAGAAGACCACCTCTCCTCATTCTCTGCTCTGTCACTTGGGTCAGGAAGTTGTCAGCACTTCATGAACCTCCTTGATTGTTTACGTTGTGCCATGTTGTCCCACCAGCAGATACTGGGGTAGTTGAAGACCCCCATGAGGACCAGAGTCTGAAAATGTGATTCTGCTCCTCTCTGTAGAGGGTCTTATCTGCTTGTTCTTTCTGGTAAGGTGGTCTATAGCATACACCCACTGTAATATTTTCTATACCTGTCATCTTTTTAATCTTAATCCATAAACATTCAGTTGTGTCCTCATCTATCCCCAGGCAGAGCTTCCTGCACTCCAGAAGCTCTCAAATAAAGGGTAACTCCCCCCCCCACACATCTTCCCAGACTGCATTCCTGGAAAGCCTATATTCCTTCATTGCGAAACTGTAGCCGTATGAGTCATCCCACCATCTCTCCTTAATTCTAACATGATAGTAACTCTACAGCTGCACACAGTTATCTAACTCATCGTACTGTGTGCTTCATTATACATACACTTTACAGAGTCACACCAGACTGTAGACTTCCTAGAAAGGGTTTTGGGGACTTCTCTGTAACACTGCGTTGTAGGGACTTTCTTACATATCAGTTGTGATGTAAAATTTGGGTCACATGGGAGGGGAAAGGTAACTACACTGAACTTCACCATAGAACACTCCAGAGCAAGGTAATTGCATTAGCAATGTTCTGGATCTCATAGCCCATCCACAAGTCTCCACTGACCTTCAGTTTTAATGCTCTTCCTGAAGAGGAAGCTTGATGAAAGTGGTAAGCCTGACTTTAACCATACTTACTCTACTCAGTAGATATGTAAAAGTGCATGATGGGTGCTCAAGTCATACCTGTACCTGACCTCCTAAATCTCCTGTATAAAAATATTCTCTCTAGCCTCCAGACCAATGGCTACAGGAAAAAATGTGTCTGACAATACAATAAACAAGACAATGGGAGCAGTTTTATGTAACTCATAGGAAGATTTGGTTGCATGAAAATAATTTCAACTGTGAACATCCCATATGTGACTACAAGAGTTTTTATTCTATTTAGTCTTATTCCTGTGTTATTTTGTATAAATGTAACACAAATACTGTCACCAAATTTTATAACCTCTTGAAAATGAAATGTTATGACAGTATTTGATCCTAACAGATAGAATTTAGCTGCTTATTACAAGGATTACAGAGTTCTGTCCAACACTTGGTAAGCTTGTCAAAACACCATATGTTGTTCCAAAGTGGGCACAAACCAATAATTTTAAATAAATAAATTTTGTTTTAATAAATAGATGCAATTTCAAAAGACATAAAAATTCCAGCCTTTTTTTCTTAATATGGAAAGAGGAAAATACTTGTTAAGGAACAGAATACATTAATTGCCAAACATAAGTCATTTAAATGAGAACATTTCTGGTCAGCTATCACAGTAAGAGTTTCCTTATTAGGTAAAACTTATGTATGAGTCATACATTAGAGTATCAGACTTTAGTGACCTTCCATGTTTTCATCTGTCAGCATCTCATCCACAACTATGTGGTATCCTGACTATGTGGTAAAAAAGTGAACACAGACATAAACACACATAGGCAAAATTTCATGCCACAAATGCTTCAACAGAGCAGTTAATTCCCCTCTAAATATTAAAAAAAAAAAAAAAAAGTATCATTAATCAAGTCAACAAGCTTTATGAATGGTTAGAAAAAAACATTTCTTAATTATTTCTTTCATTACAATAACATTGTGAAACATACCACAGTCTTTAAAGCTCGGAGTTTTTGCAGGAGGGTAACTTTCAGGCAGAAAAGGAGAATGGGAAATAAATTAAAACATAAACATGAAAAATGGGAAGTATTTATTCTGCGTGCAAAATCAAGGTATATTTCAACTGAACTGCTCCCACGAACCCCAGGACTTCTGTATCTATTTATATAGCAATATAGTTTATTTACCTTTGTTCTACATGTGTGCTTTGTTGCTTCCATTTATAGCCTGGATTTTTTTTAATGTTTTCAGCATTTCTTACCTGGTAACAGCAACTGCCAACTACATGATATTCAGCAATTAAACTTCCATGATTTGCTTTTAACGTGTCTGTTTTGAAGATATGACACAGAAACTAAAAAGGAGGCCAATCTTGATCTCTTGACTATAAATAAATAATACCATTTGTGTTATTATCTCTCATACAGATACTTGTCAAAATAATTTGTCTATTTTTTCATTGTTTGCCAATTTTTCTGCATTTCACTAATGCAAGTTTACTTGATATATGAACAAGGTCCAGGACAATAACATATAGGCAGAGATATAGAGATAGATTATATAGATAGATATAGATAGATGATATGGATATAGATGATATAGATATAGATACATAGATAGATATAGATATGGGTGATATAGGTGATATAGGTGATATAGATATATAGAGGTGGTATAAATGATGTAGTTATATGTATATATATACACATTAATTCATAGATGAGAGGGATGCTATAGTTACATGTATGTATATACACATGCATATAGATGAGATAGACATAGAGATTATGTAGATCAGACAGATATAAACACAGATAGATGATGTAGATGTAGATAGATACGGATACAGACAGATTAGGCATAGAGATGAGATTAGTTGAGGGGAGAGAGAGACAGAGACATAGATACAGATGCAAATATAGAAATTCTATGCCTTCTTTAGAACAAAGATAATTCATATATTCTAAGAAAACCTTGTAGGGAATCATAAGGTTAAATAGTGTCTCTGAGTTTGCCTGAGGTTGGAGAAGGTTAGTAACGACACTGTGAGGAAGCTGTAATAATCACAGCCTGTAATCTGTCATCATGTAGTGCAGCAGGGGAGGTGTCACTTCTGCTACTTTTATGTGATGGATTTAGTTGAAGCCAAGTCCCTTGAGGCAAAATGCCTGAAAAAAAGAAAAAGTACATGAAAGGAGCATACTATGAGTTTTCAAATTTCTAAGAGGATATTGGGTGTATTTAGTTGAATGCAGTAAAAGATTCTCATTCCTCTGTACTGGGTGAGAAAATACATTGATAATATAATTTCTCTGTTTTGGGGGCTCTGTTGTTGATTTGAAAAGTTCATTCTTCATTTGAATTTAATGCTTTCCCACTTCGCTTCACCTCAAGTTGTAATAATATTTTGCCCTAAGAAAACTTATTTCTTCTCCAGCTAAACGTTTGTCTTCCTGCTCCACCAGCAAAAAAGTAATGTACAAGCAGTGTAAAGAAAGGCAGTGCATTAGAAGTATGCAGTTGCAAAGGAACACTCTTCCTTCAGGCAAGACATCTAGCGATGTAGTAATGTATACTTGTCTTATGAGCCAAAAGAAGAGAATAAGCATTTCATCACATATTATCTGCTTCATTTAATCCACAGTGTCTTTAATAGATAATATTCTGAACACAGTGTGCTCGCTTGAATGAACGTGGCATTTATTGTCCTAGAGCACTTACTTGGACAGGCTGGAAGGTATATGAAGGCAATTAACATTTATCATAAATCAAACAAGGCTTTATGGCAACCAGAAGAGCACTGCTGGAAATGCCATTTTTTAGACCACCACAAAGAAATGAAGAAATTGAAAAAGCTTTTAATTATTTTTTTAATTAGTAAACCTTTTAGGCAGATAACTCCAAATTAATTGATTACTTCCAAAACCTTTCACAATTCGAAGTGACACAACATCACACGCATACAGAATGATAACTACCACAAAAATATAACAAAGACCAGAATTGCTTGATTCTGTTCAGAATATTGCATGGAAGGTTCTGCCTATGTGCTTATTAATAAATATTCTTTAAGGTAGATGTTACACACCAACAGTGACTTATGCAACTTGTAGCCCACACAGTAACCTGCAGAGATCATAGATTTGAAGTATTTGATGTATATTGTCTTTTGGGACAATAACCAGCTTGGGAAAATGGAGGATAAATGTAGCAGAGAGCACTGGAGAAGAAGGCACACTTGAGTCTGGGGTTCAAAACCAATGTGAGAAATTCCAGCTTGATTTCATAGAGTTCAGAAATTCACATTATCCAGCTAGATTGAACAACCCAGATCAAGAAACCTGTCACACAACAATGGTTTTGTACAACTGATAACCATATTGAAAACTGTTTTCCAGCATCTTAAGCAGAAGCTTTTCATCTACCCCTTTCACAATGGAAGTGTATTTACATAGAAAAAGTGTGTGTGTACACACTGACATGCACATATCATCTACAATTTATCTAAGATTTATCTAAAACTTATTTAGTGGGTATTACTTGGACATAACCCAAATTTACTGAAGAAAAAAGCAAAGCAGAAATTGGACTTAAAAATTAATTTGACACAAAGTAAGGCGTAGAGGTGGATACTGCCACGATTTTTAAAATAATACTGATCTCTACTGGCAATTACAAATTTCTACATTAGGACACATTCTGATTTATGCTATTGGTAAAACTGGGACAGCGTTACATTCCTCTGCTCTGTAACATCTCCATGATAAAATCAGGTCTGCTACCTGACACACCTGGAAGAAGAGTTTGCATTCACAGAAATTTGGAAAATTGGCTGGATGTCAAAAACCCAGAGGCAGGTAACTAAGAAATTCTGGGACCTCATTTGCTTTCTTGTCACAGCACTGACAGTTTATTTTCTATTGCTTGACCCTTTGTCATGTGAAACTGTGCTATCTGGTCTTTACTAAACCTTCAGGAAAGTGTTTTATTTTATTTTTCTCCAATGTAAAATTTTCCCCTGGATAGTTTCTTTCTCTACTCAGCTAGCATATTCGGCCTAATATGGAGTATAAGTTATTTGTCTTTCAGAGTATGTCTTTCAGGTGTTTTTTGTACCTGTAGTGAACAGGTACCTGTGGTGAACAGAACAACCATATTTCAATGTCAGGGTAGTTGGGAATATAAAACATACTTGTTCCAAATGTAACTGTGATATATATCTGTATTAAAATTACACTGAATTGTAGAAAAGATATGAACTGTTGCCAAAAAAACCTCAAAAGCTACTGAACAGAGTTTTGTTAACATCAGCAATAGTCTGATTTCAAAATTAGAAAGGAAAATGTGAAGGAATCTGAACAAAATAACCCACACAGTTAATAAATATTAATTAATATTCAATAAGTTCCTTAAAACACTTCAAATACATTTAAAATTAAAATCTTACTTAGTGATTTTTAAAAAAAAAAACACAAAAGAAACAAAAATCCAACCAAACAAAACCAACAAATAAAACCAACAAACCAAGGATACTTTTAACTTTATTCTTTAATAATACAAGTCATTATTGCTATGGACCTGGACCTGTAAAGTAAAAGCTTGCTGAAAAGACAACTAGCATGCAAATGAATCAGAGGAGGCTCTGTGGAGAATCAATGATCTCATAATATATGTCCTATGACTTTTGTTGATTGCATTGTCTACCAATGTAATTTGTTAATTTAATATTCACTTGAAATTATGTGGTCTTTGTATATTTTTACAACACCACAGATTTCAAGTTTATGTCAAGTATTTTTAAGCCTTGTTTTCTGAAGTGGTATGAACTTTGCTATTTCTAAGCTTTTTGATATGTGACCAGCAAATGAAAGTGACCACCCCAAAACTAGGTCATCCTATTAAGACGTCACAATTTTATACTTTGCTTCGGTAGAATATCAGCTGGACCCTGTATCACAGGAACCACTATCAGTCTTATTATAATAGTACTTTTGTTTCTCTGCACCTGGGTTTTCTTAATATTAATTATGCAGAGATCACTTAGATAGCTATTTTCCACTCTTCTCAACCAGGCAAGTATGCATATAAGTTTCTTATTTTTGCATAGTAGCATTCAGGGAAAGATTGTCAGTGCTGGGGAGTTTGGGACTGGAAAGGAAAAAATATTTTGGTGAACTGGAAGAAAGAATTTGGAAAAGGTTATACTATTGTATCTGGCATTTCTTATAGTATATCTTCCAGGTTTTAAAGGTCTTAAGGTTCACAGTTGAAGATGGCTGAGTAGAACATGACAATACCTTTATTTGCATTTTTTCCTACAAGACTTCATGCCTGTTCAGACTAAGACCTTATGGTATTTACTTATATCTTTTTCAGATGAAGATTAAGTAGGTCGAGTGCATTCCGTATAGATTTGCACCAGTTACAAATCATTTATGTATCTTTCTACATTAATTCTATTATTTCCATATAGCATTTCTGTACATATAAATCAAATTCAGAAAGTTACCAAACAAATGGTGAAAGCTAGAAAAGTTAAAGTGGCTAAAATCAAGCTTATTCAAGAAAGTCAACAATTCACTGTACTCCTTCAAATCCCACCTTAAAATCCCATATTAGGTATTGGCTACATAAAGGGATTCATTCACAAAAAAAAAAAACCTAACAAACAAAATAACAATCAAAAAAGAAATACTAACACAACACCACAAAACTTGATTATTTGCAAATTAGAAGCAACAGTAGAAGGCTTACATTAATTTTCTGATGGGTTCACAGAATCTGGGTCTTGGAAGTGCTTTTTTTCCAAGAGTATGTTAAAATATGGTATAACTGTTAAGAGCGATGGCAAATGTCTCCTTAAAGTCTTAATAGAGGCAGTATATCAGATGTTCCCTGCTGACAATGAAATCCTAACCTGTGGTGATCTAAATATCTGCTGAATTCAGATGAGTAAATTTATTGTTTTTTTTAAGAAGCTACAATAGCAACAGATTACAGCTTTGCAGAATTGTAAACAACAGAGCAAGTAATAGATATACCCTTTGCCAGAAAAAGGTCCTGCTAATCAATGTAGTAGTCACATAACACATAACATTGATCCAAAACACATAACATTGATCCAACATAACATTGACCCAAAACACTGGAAAATTTTGCTTGCATGTCACTCAGTTTCTTGGCACCAGGTGTCCCCTTGGAATGTTCTTATAGCACTCATACCAAAATTACAGAACTACCTTAATCTTCATGCTCTTAACAGTTCTTCACTCTTTCAGCTTGCAGACCATTTTTGATTTGGGGCACAATGTTTGGAGAACAAATGGAAGGGTTTTCATAAACACTGACATAATCCGTTCAGCTAGAAGGAACGTATTTATTGTGCAATACTTTTTTCTTTTTTTTTTTTCCCCCAAAACCCATTATAATCCAAATATTCCAACTGTTCCAATAGACCACACCATCAGAGTATCTGGGTTTCTCAGTATCCTTAACATTCTTGTCACCAGATTTCAGCACAGTAAGACATTTCAGACTTTTGTAAAAAATCAGTTTGACATACCTGTTGCATGTTGCCTGCCTTATGCGAGGCTTTTGCACCTTTTGTGTACAATGAAGCATATTTCCATTGTCTTAGGGTTTATTTCCCCACAGTGATTAACATGAGAAGTAGGCATCACACCTAACATCCTGGAAGACCTCGTTGCTTTAAACAATGGGTCATTTGGAATTTGACTTTACACTATTTAGTTTGCTCTAAGCTACCAATTACTGTGGTCCTAGGCTTTAACCATCCTTTATTAAATCCTTTATTAAATTTTTTCAGGACAAGTTTCAGGATCAACAAAGTATACAGAATACTTTGTTACTGACTAAAACAATGAGCAGAATCAGTACATTCACACAGCTTATGTTTGTCACACATACATGACACCCTCATGAGACACAAAGCATTAACTTGTATTAATAGACTCCACATTTGAAGAAGCAGTTACATTTCAAACTAGAAATCTTAAAACTTTTACTCTAAGAAAATCTAATACCATCACACAAAGGTTTTTTTCCAGTCTCTGGTAAGAACAGAACAGAACCTTAAGGATCATCTCAGCATTGGAGGACAATTTCTTATGCTGAAAGTTTCCATCACTCCTAACTGACAGCATTACCATGTAATATCTCTATTTCTCTCAGGAAATTTCTCAGGTTCTTTTCTACAATCATGAGGGAAATGTTTCAGAAACATCTGATGACTGAGGAGAGTACTAGGAACTTGCAGATGGGAAGACCAATATGGGTCTCAGGAACAATGTACAGGAGAAACCATTTGGATCTTGTGGAGCCAGCTGACACATGCTTTCACTGTGCTAGTGAAGACATTTTTTGCATGATGTACTGCACAGTGCCCTTGTGCCACTTTCTCCTTGTCTCCTCTCCCATGGGTGCAACTAGGAAACACGCCATAGGTAGACAAGTGTCTGGCCTGAGTCTCAAGGTACTGATGTTAGAGGTGGAATCCCTAAATTTGAGCTTAATCTGACCACTCCATTGAGTTTGTGGTCTTGATTTGACACTAATTGATACAGTTGAGTGAATTTAGCCAAAAGGCCCTTAAGTAGAATAAAACCAGACATTTTTCCTTCACAGGATTTCTTTAAGAATGAATAATATTACATTTTCTATTTATTCTGCTATCTGTCTAAAATTAAAAAACCTCTATCTTTTCTATCATAAATTCATATTCTTGGGATTTAACTTCTCTCTACAGGATTTGCCTTTCAGAGAATGAACAAAAGGGACATTGTCGTTGAACAATTTTTTCAGCTTTTAGAAAAGTGTTGTAAGAGTAAGTTTTGCCATTCATTAAATTTTCAATGCTGTATCCTGCTCCTGCAAATATGATTATTTTTGGCAGCAGTCATTGGTTATGCCTTCTTTGCATAGCAAGAGGCCCAGAGATTAACACAAAATAAAATATTTTATTTCATTTGAAATGTAATTGATCAACTTTTGAATTATATTAAGTAAAACAATACTTTCCCTACCCCTTCACCCATGGCATCCATGTCTTGAGACCTGGACTTAGTCATCTAAGTTACTCTCTTCATTGAATCAAGCAGACACAGTATATGTCTCTCTAGTCCATCTTTTAACTATCACCTTTCACACACACACTGCAATGAAATCCTATCTCCAGCTGTCAAGTTTAGGAGGAATGTAAGAAGAGTGCAAGAAGAACTTCCACAAAGACAGTACAGATTAAGGTTGCACCATATGGAAATTGGAAATTTTTAGATTTTCTTGATTTTTCCCCTTACTTTTTTTTTCTCAAAAATGTTAATGGATTGATCAGCAGAGTATCAGAAGGACATTTACAACACGTGTTGTAAATCATGTGTCTAAAATGTACAAAGAATGAAGAGGACAGAATAAATGTGAAAGTGCAAATATTCAAAGCTATATAAAATTTTATGTAGCATAGGAGTTTGGGGAAAATTATAAAGGGACTTTCTCCAGAAAGAAAGTTCTGTTTATTACAGACACTTGTCTTCAAGAACAGGTAGCTGATTTTAGACTGATGTTTACTGAAATACAACTTCCATAGCAGAGACAGTTTTAGAGTTTTGTGTTTAATAAGAGCTAGATTATCAGTCCTAATCACACAAATTCAGTGAAAATCTATACTATACTAATTAACATCTCCTTCCAAATGAGCTTTCCTGAATTTATTTGAAGTGCCATGGCAAAACAACATAATGAATGCCTGTATCACCAACTTTTATGTTTTAACTTGTAAAGAGAGAATTTCATTTCACAGAACTGTCAGTCTACCCACACTCACATTAAAGAAAAATTTGTACTTCTAGTCATCTAAGAACTCAGCTTTTGGCATGTGTTTTAGATACACTTTTTATTTTTGTGTGTGTATGTTCATCAGGTAAATGCTCATACTTCCTCTTGAGCCAGGTGGGCAGATGGCAGTGAATTTCTGTATGAAATTTTAAATGTTGAAACAGCATCGTCACCATAGCCCTCAGTTCTGGCTGCTGATCTTGTTTTAAATGGGGCCTTTCTCTTACCTTTAAGATAGTAAAGACAGGATACATTGATTTAGAGACTAAATCCTTCCAACTGAATATTTTATGGTCTAGCAGGAGCTACACATATTTACTTATCCTGATGGACATTTGCCAGGAGGCAGGACACAAGAAATAATGTAAGTCTTGCCATTTTCTGGTGTGTCACCTCCTTCCTTTCATGGTCAATTAATCCCCTCAGCTTCACAGAGCCAGAGGCAAAGGAAGGCTAAAACTGATCAAATGTGTAGCCTGAACTCTCTTGCATTAGGAGAAACTGCACACACTCTTCATGTCATTCACTAATTGCACTGGAAATGAAACTGACTCTTTCTGTATGAGATAATTACTGGTTGACTAGACCTAGGTTCAGCTTCACAAAAATTACAAGAAATCTTTTAGAAAATTCTGGTAGCTTGGGGTGGTATGGTGACAGCAAACAGAACTGTTACTTAACAGAATTCTTTCTCTGGACTGAAGACACTGTCTTTTTAAAGGTAAAATATTCATTTTAGCGGATCACTTCAGAAGAAAATTTAGTAAATATTAGCTGCTCTTTGTGCTTGGTTATTTAAAACCTGAAATTACTGCTTCACTCCAAGCAGCAGCTGTTCTAGCCACTAAAGAGTGGACCTTGATCTAAGGTAGATTCATAGTCACCTTGTGTGGTTGTATGATTAATTTGGTGTGAAAACTATCATTCAAAAATAACTGAAGTCAATAGCACTGCTATATTAACTTTGTTAGAATCTGGAGCAAGCATTAATTAAGCATTGATTTAGTTCTGCAACAAAATAAAGCAAAAAATAATATATTCTAGATTATCACGACTCCAGACATCCATGCATACTTGCTGCTGTCCAGTTAAGTGATCAATCCAATACCCACAACAGTGAGAAACTTCCCACTTCCTGAAGTACTAGGCCACATTCTCAAACAATATTGAAGGTCAAAACTTTGGAAAAAAAAAAAAACAGTGAAACAAAGATACTCTCTTTTTCAGGATATGACATTAACAGCTGTCACCTGCTTTTGTAAATTATTTCCTATCATCTTCCATCCAGATTTAAAGCTGTCAGTGCCAGGCAGAAAATGGAAAATTTTAATATATGCAATGTATACTAGTATTTTTTTAGTATAGGCGGAGAACCTATCTTTTGTCATATAATTTTGAATCTGGCCAAGTCAACTACCAAAACAAATTTACAACATCCAGATCTTGTTTCATAGACACAAATTAATGGAATCTGTTATACTTGCTGATAATAAAGTCTGACAAGAGGGTACAATAGGTAAAAAGCTATTTGCTACACTTTTCTATCACAGAACCTTTTGAAAATCATATTGATATAATCTAGTTTCAATATGAAAGATATCCAGGAATTCTGAGCCCTAGTTCCACAAAACTACTCTAAATTTGCATCAAAATAAGGACATGCTATATAAGGTGTCCCTCCTTTTTTTGAACAAATAGGCAGCTTTTTCAGTGAAATGATAACACATAGAAATGGAATTTTAAAAATGTTTCTAGAAAAAAATTAGCATTGTAATTTTCAAGCACATAAATTTTGAATCAAATGACCCAGTACTAAACATTTTGATTTAAATTTATAACTATTTTAAAGACCAATGCTCTTTTCCTATATTTCAAAATTACCTTCCCACTGGAACCTACAAGTTCATGATTTCGGTATTGTCTGTCTTTATTAACAACCTGAGGGCTAGATTATTTTTTTTTTCCAAATTATACACCCCTAAGTAATTTTTTCATGCAACTTTAGATCCAACTTTCTGTTGGTTGCACTGGAAACACCCTATGTATTCTGCAAAACAGATAAATGTCAAGGGTGAGACACATGGTTTTAAAAATTCTTCATTACACTGAACAATTCTAGCTAAGAACTATGAACCCTCAGAATGCCAAAATAAAAGCTTCCAAAAGCTGATTTACATATTTTATATGTATTAACTTGTTAATTGGTGTACCAGTTACTGATTTCTAGCTAAAATAGATTTCAGTAAGAAGGAATCCTAAAGATGGTCCATTGCTGTAAAAAATTCTTCCTAGTATTCTTCTTTACTTTAGCTTTGTTACAAGCTGATGAAGTATGGGACACAGAGGTGGCTTGGAAACTGAATGAACTGTGAGCTCAAAGGGAGATCAATCGTACAAAACCTATCTCAAGGCTAGTCGTTAGTCATGTCTCTCAGTGGAGGATACTGGGGCCAATACCACCTAACTTCTTCATGACTCATGTGGAGTATTGGTCACAGTGCACCCTCGGCAACTTCACTGATGATACTGATGAGCGATTGGTAGGTCAGATGGGTATGTTGTTAATCAGATGGACCTTAACATGCTAGAGAAATCATCTGGCAGGAGTCTCTTGAAATTCAGTAAATGGAAAGGTAAAATCTTCCACTTGGGGAGGAATAACTCCAGGTACCAGATCAGACTGTGGCAGAACAGCTGGAAAGTAGTTTTGAAGAAAAGGACTTGAGTTCCTGGAAGACACCAAATTGAATATGACACATCAATGTGCCCTTGCAGCAAAGAAGGCTAACAGCATCTTGGGCTGCACTAGGAGGGGTGCTACCAGCAGGTTGAGGGAGGTGATCCTTCCTTCTACCCTGTGCATGGCCATGACAATGATGATGGCATAGGAGCATCTTCCATATGAGGAAAAGCTGAGAGATTTAGGACTGTTCAGCCTGCAGAAGAGAAGGCTTGAGGGGAATCTTGTCCGTATATACACATATCTCATGAATGGGAGCAAAGAAGACAGAGCCATTGTGTGTTCCACTGGTGACCAGATACAGGGCAAGAGGCAATGGGCACAAAACCTGGGAAGGTTCCCTCTGACCATTAGGAAGCATTTTTCTCACTGTGAGAGTGACTGAGCACTGGCACAGGTTGCCCAGAGATATTGTGGAGTCTGCATGCCTGAAGATTATCAAAAGCTGTCTGGACGTGTTCCTGGACCACCTGATCACAGTGCCCCTGCTTCAGCAGTGGGATGTACTATAAAATGTCCAGAGTTGTCTGAAACCTAAGCCATTCTGTGAATGTGCAGTTCTGATTTAATAGTCTGGGTATTCACATACAGAAATTGCATGTCAAATCCTTACTTTGTATTTAGTGAAGGTCAAACACAGATCATTATCACCTAGGCAAGGCATATTTTTGTTAATTCAAATCTGTGGTAACATTACATTTTATGAAAGGTGTTGTTTTTTAGTCTTCCTGTGTTTGTTTTAAGCTGCAAGGGCGCACCTCATCTTTCGACTCCACAAATATTTACCTGTGTAGGCATCTTATTTGACAGAAGCAGGTCTATGGGTGGGCTCAACTCACAGACTAAGACTAAAAGGGGACCACCCTAACTCACCAATCACCTTGAAACAACAAAGTTTTTCTGGAGTAAACAGAATTCTGGGTCTGTACTGGTCTGTGCAGTACTTTATCTATGTAAATGGCAGCAGAATTAGATTTGTTACCCCCTGCATGTCAGATAGATAAAATTTTGTCCCAAATGGGACAAAAGTCTACTGAAGTTCTGCATAGAGCACTAAGGTCCTGCCTACTTATGAAATCATGGGGGGATAAAGTAATAGCAAAGTATTTGCAGATCCTTGAAAACAGAGAAGTAAGGCAGATTTTATGTATTAATCATGAATATTGTGTAAAAAGGCACAGTTTCAATGCCCTTTTGGAGTTCAACATGCTTGTGACAAAATAGGTTTAGACTTTGCCTGAATTTTGCATTACCTGCAGGTCTTTTAATTTCACTTCATTGTTAGCAGCAGAACTTTTTAGAAGCATACAGCAAAAATAATTTTAATACTCAACAAGAATTAAATAGCTATTTGCCCTTGGGACTTCTGGAAAGTTTTCTAGCCTTCACAAGCAGAATCAGTCCTCCAAGGAATATCTTTAACTAAGATAAACCTTCCATTTCTGCAATTCCTCTCAGTCAGTTAAACACAAAGTAGTTTATGCAAAGAGCTATTCTTACTTGTGTTTGTGAATGTAATAGCTTTGCTAATATTTCTAATGTGACATCTGGCATTTTCATGTATTCCTTTGGAGCCTAATTAATGCTGCTTTAGCTTGCATTGGGTTTTACTATGTTGAGAAATGGAAAATGAAGAAACTTTGGAAATTGAAGATATTGTCCATTTTTCAGAGATACTTGCAATTTCAAAACATCCCACTGCCTCCCAAAACATGGGCAGAAGAGAAAAAGTTACAATTCAAAAGATTTCTGGAAGAAAAAATAAAAGAACTCTACCAGTTCTGAAAAGAAATCAAAACAATCTAAACAACCTACTCAGGCTTGTTATGGTTTTGAATTTGTTTCCTTCAAAAGAAAATCTGTATCTATGTCTAGGTATGATTCCCCATGTGGGAGAAATTTGCCTTCAACAACTGGTGTTCGTTATATAGTTCATAACTGAACACAAGAGTTAATATTTCAGAAACTTTGGATCTGAAAGATATGCTGTGAAACAGGAGCTGAAAATTATAGGAGACAAGCAAGGTCTTTTATTCCATATAGAGGAAATTTTCCATATTGAAGGAATTTCAATAGGAAAAATATTTTGGCTACTGGAAGTTAATCAACTGTGCACAATGTATTACCTCTAACATTTGAAGACTGAAAAGCTGGCTCTGTGCTTCCAGACCAAAACCATGTGTTCTCCAAAGATAGCAGTTCAGATTGAACAGAGTAAGTCAAAGTTTTGTTTGTCTGTTCATCTTTTTATGTCTGTTTGAAACCCTCTTAATTGAGAAGTTAGCATTCAAAACACAGGGTGCTGATTCAGTACTATAACAAAGACAAAATAGTGCTCAAATCCAGTGTCTTGATCAATGGAACCAAATGAAACTGAGAGGACATCGTCAGCCATCAGGACAAGGCTGATGTACAATTGCTACAGTTTTGTAGCTAAGCAATAGTTTCCTGAAAAGACAGCAAGAGATGGTAAAATATCTTTTCATTAGTCTGCCTTACAAGTTGTCTTGTGAGCTGTAACAATTTTCTATGTTAATAAAACTGACTCTGCAAAGCTTGAAATTAAGATATACCAAATCTATAAGAAAGCAATATTTGAAAAGACTGAAAGTATTTTCAGATGAAAGACACAAATAGAAATAAAGGCCTGCGATGGCTGGAGGGAACCAAGCACTTTAGAAATTGAAGGATTGTTTGCTTTGGGACCAAAGCTTGCCATGCAGATATAGCAGTTAAGTCTTTCTCAGAAACACTCCCAGAACTACACTGAATTATAGTCTATACCAAGGTCTGTGGAAAGAGACAAACTGAGCTGTTTGGGTGGAGGCCATACAGCATAGTAACTATTGGTGTTACTAATAGCAACTTTCCAATTTCCGTGAAGGAGTTGATAAAACAACAGCACAAATACGTATGTCTCAGCAGTACTAATGGACACAACTGGACAGTAAAAAGAAAAGCCAAAAGGATGCATGGGCTTGGCATTCGTGAGTTGGGTGGTAGCTATGTTATTCCAAAGGAAGTCTGTGGCTGCTTTATTTCCGTGGTTTCTTATGCCCTGTAATAGAAACATTGTCCTTCTGATGAGTATCACAAATCAAAGGTTAAAAATGACCAGGACTTTAGATATTGTTGGTTTTCTCTTAGTTATCAGTTCTGTGCAAGTGGTGGGAGGTTATGTAAGCAACATCTGCATGGCCTGTATCCCTTTCTCAGGTACATTCAGCTTAACAGACAAGGTGGATGAATAGTAATGGTCTGACCCCTGTTCTATATAGGGTATAAGAGGTGTTTAAGAACAGATAGTGATAAAATATGTTCATGGGAATACAGTCTGAAACTGCAAATCAACAAGATAAGAGCCTGCCTACCTGGACAGAGAAAAGAATCCAATAAGATGTTAGAGTGCCCTAGGCCAAAAATCACCATTGGACTAAGAGATGTGTGGACAGTGCATTAAGACCATGTGATGGGTAGCTGTATACATCACAAGGGCATAATTGCCCAGGGATTTCTTTGTTCAGGGTCCCTCTCTTTGGAGGCACACAGCCCAGACTGTTCTTGTTGCTGTATCTTTCAATTAAACTAATTGTTTTATAAAATCCAGCACCTGAGCCTCTGCTGTGTAAAGCCTTGGGTCAAGCCTGAAGAAGGAGGAAGCTCACCCAAGCATAAGTGTGTGTGTGTGCGTGCACGTGCACGCACAATAGCATGATGTGTGAATGCTGAGGTCATAACCATATTGAAGAAAACTACTGTTTTTTGTTGAGTAATAAAGAATGCTGTAATGCTGTCTAAAGTCAATGTGACTGTCCCAGGGAGAAAGCTGTATTTTATCAAATCCAGTCTGGTAGCCTGTATCAATTATTTTTCATCACATTCTCCGATAAAATAAGTGAAGAACAAATTTTAAAATTTTGTACTTTTGTTTTCATTCTTACAGGACCTTTTTCCTCATAAAATTGAAATAACCTCACCTTTGTTTTCTCCACTGGTAGCAGTTATGCATCAATAAGATTACCTGGTAGACAAATGGGTACATAACACACATTCCTGTTTTGAAGCAAAATTTTCACTAGAGGTATACGCAATGTAAATGAATCAACAAAAACCACCTTTGCTATTTACTCCAAGCTTTAGGACATCGTTGCTTTGTTATTTGCACATCTAAGGTGCACATCTCTGAATATTTAAAGTGTTATCTTGTCAAAAGAGGAAGTGTGAATACATGCCAGCAGATCAAACAGTGGAAAATCTGGACAATCATTTAAATCATACAAAATTTGAAGTGAAAAATTGAATCCACTTTGCCCTCTTCTTCACTTACAAGGATGGGCAACACATGCAACATCCTTAAGTACACAGCTTTCATAGTTAAATCTAAGAAAAGACAAAACTGTAATTGTTTTAATGCAAATTATTAACTGAGAAACAATAAAGAAGGTGAGTGTGTAAGGTTTGGTTTTGTTGGACAGGTTTTTGTGGGTTTTTTTTTAAACTTTTCCAAAAAAATATTTGTTTGGATCATCCTGTTTTTGAGGAGTAATATTCTGGAACTTTGATGAATTATGTACTCTTGTTTATCTTTGGCTGATTGTCACCAAATAGACTCAAGCAGAGAAGTGCTTTGAGACACCACCAGTGGAAAATATTTCTTGAAAAATGAAAAGCAGAACATATCACACAAGCAAAAGAAAAGGAAGATAATAACAGCAAATTTAGAGCCCCTATATAAGTACAGTATCTAACCACAGAATTTTAACTGCAGAAGGACAATTTAGTTGAAATTTGAATTACACTCAAGTTTTCAGGACTAATACTCAAAGCCATAGTAAGAAGATACAAAACCAACCAAAAAATCAGCAGTTGTCTTATATATATTTGGGGAGGAGTAGGAGTGCAGCAAGCAAGAAGTAGGAGCGCAGCACGCAAGCAGTAGGAGTGCAGCAAGCAAGAACTAAGCCTTGGAAAACAAAGAGCACTTGGGTAGAAAATAGAAAATTTAGCAACAACTTTCTGAGAGGAAAAGACAATAAAGATGTGGAAAAGTACTGGCAAAATTCAATTGTGAAAAGTGCTTTATGTGTGGGAATAGTCTAGCTTTTCACTTGGTCACAGAAAAAAATCCCATTTCTGGTGAGGCCCTGAAGCTTGCACTCTTTTTGTGTCTCATTCTTCTCAGTGTCTCATTCTTCTCAGTGTCTCATTCTTCTCAGTAGAAACTCCTTATTCCAGGTGACAAAGAGCAGAAAAGTCCTAGAGGCAACACAGGAGCCACTGAAAAACTATACTCATATCCCTTGCCATCTACGTGTTTCTTTAGATCCTTAAAGGATCCTTCAGATCCTTTTCTTCAGATCCTTCAGGGCCTTTCATTCTTACAGCTCTATTTACTTTTTCAGTCAACTTGCTGTTTTAGGATTTGAAACAGCTGCTCTTTAACACTCTTGAATTTCCAGCCCAAGTGTTTGTCTTTCAGTCTGACCAAAAAGTAGCTGTCTGTGACCTGAGTATATCTGTATATATTGACTTGTAAGATCCATTTAACATTTGTAGGCTGTATCTATAAACATTTATTCAAGCAAATGTGCCTACTGTGAGACTGGAAATCAGCTGTATCATCCTAAAATGGGATACTTCTAATGTCCAGCTTCAGACTCCATAAAGTTTTTTTACCATCCACATTGTCAGCAATGACAACCTGACACTATTAAAGATCAACAAGTTTTCCTAAAACCATTAATCTAAAAAAAAGTTTTCCTAAAAACATGGCCTATTTATCATTCTGCCAACTGGTACTGCATTTCAGTAGTCACCAGTTCTTTTGTAAATCTGAGGGTGCTTTAGTTTCTTCCATGTATTTCTAGTATGTACAGTAATAACAATGATGTTAGACGAAGAAAGAAGGACGAGTGATGTAGATGAGTAATCCAGAAAATTAGTATGATAGCAGGCAGCAACTCTACATTTGTGGAATATATCAAGACATTTATGAATCCAGAAACTGAAAAAGAAATTATGTAAATTTTGTAGATCTGCAGCTCAATGGTCAGTTTTCAGACACAGACATGTCTATTCATTAATCATTCTTTCAACAGTGGGGAATAACCAAAGAATTTCTTCTGGGCTGTTTCTTTCCTTTATTTTTAATTGCTTTTACCTTCCTGTAAATATATTTTTCTACATAGTTATAAATATGGGTTGATTGCCTCTGTCTGTGTGACCCTAATCAGCTGTAGAATTAAAGAAATTATTATCTTTTTTTCATTTTAGGGATTTTCTTTTTTTTTATCCTCAAACTGCATGTTAACACTCAGCCTCTCACTTTCATAAATTTCAGTTCTGTACCTAAGTCAAGGCTCTCCCTTGTAACATTTAGATTTTTCAGAATTACTGTTTGTTGTAAACAAAACTGTGTGGTTAAAATACAGGTTGGCAGCTAAGATTCACACAGCCGCTCACTCATGTCTCTCTCCACCCCCAGTAGGACAAGGAAGAGGAAAGGAAGAATAAAAGCAAGTCAAGATGAAGTGAACAAACAAACATACAAACATTTTTTTTAAATAAATGGAGGATAAGTGGAAGAAGAGAGAAGAAAACAAAATGAAACAAGTGATGTAAAAGCAAACAAAAGAAAAAAAGCAAAAGATGGCTAATCACCCTGATGCCCCCTCTTTTCTTTTTTGTTGCTGAACATGGCATTACATTATGGAATATCTCTTTGGTTAATTTGGGTCATCTGCCCAGTTTTATCTCCTCCTTCTCTATTGCACCCCTCCTAATATCTTCACTGGTGGGGCAAAGTGAGAAACAGAGAAGGCCTTTATGTAAACACTGAGAGCAAAAGCTAGAGCATTAGTGTGGTATCCATGCTGTTTTGGTCAAAAATCTAAAAAATGGCACAATATAAGCTATTATGAAAAAAATTAATTCTAACCTATCCAGGTCCAGTACACTGTTATAAGTAAAGATTAAGGTAGTCATTCCTCTACTATATCTTAGATGTTGGAGAAAAGATTATTTTTTTGGAGCATAACAAACGCTAACACAGTTTATAACTTTATGGACTTAGAAAACCCAGCTGTTTCAATAAAAAAAATCATTAAATGTATAGAAAAAAATAGTTTAAAAAAAAATGTACGCTCTCTTTTTGACTGATTAGCTTAACACACATTTCATGACATAATATAGTATAGAGTAGCCCTTTGCTCAGTTGTGGTCAGCTAATCTGACTGTGTGCATTTCCAACCTCTGTAACCATTCTCAAACACTTTGCATCCACTCTTCAGCAACAGCCAAAAACTTCAGTGTCTTATCAACACTATTTCAGTCACAAATCTGAAACACAGCATCATACAGGCTTCTGTGAAGAAAATTAACTCTGTCACAGCCAGACCCAGTACAGTGTTGAAGGAAAAGTAAAAGCTTTGAATGAAAAATCCACATGATTTTTTGATACACTAATGTACTTCAGACCCTACAACCATATCAAAGTGTCCTTGACATTTAAAGACATTCCTCTGAAATAGGATTTAATTTTGCTGTTCGGCTATAAACATTACGGCAATAAGTTGCTCCTAGCAACCATATGTCTTATAGGTCTTCATCTCAACAGCACAGTACAAAAAAAGAAAAATCAGTACTACACAGCCACAGCTTCATGAAGAGGGAAGACACCCACTAAATTGGAATTACACCCTTGCAATGACTTTCTTTTTACAATAACATTGTGTGCCATTCCTTTCAATATTACAGCAAATACAAATACTGGCAGCAAAAAGACTTCAGGGTTTGTTTTGTTTTGTTTTGTTTTGTTTTTTCATTAAAAATCAAAAAAAACACACCATATTAATTGTAAATTGATAGTATAGTTTTCATGGGTTCATCTCCTTCCTTCATGCCCGGGTAGAGTACATCTCTTGTATTACACCAATTTATCTTTTCCTGGTGGAGACAACATTAACAGTCCTTTCAGTAGGTACTATTCAAATTCGGATTTTTTTTTTTTTTTTTTTTGTGGCATCAGGTCTAAGATGGAATTAAAATAGCAGGTGCTATGATAATGTGTTTTCCTTTCTTTTTTTCACAGTTAATGAAAGTTCATTATCACAAAGACCTTCAGAGCCTTTATAAAGACAATCTTCTAGCAAGTTGTTCTTGATAGAACTAACCAGAAAAAAATCTCTGTACCAGAAAAAAAACAACACAGAATATTTAACATAGTTCTATCTCCAGGCACTGTCCAGTTTAGCTCGCACTTATATTTTCAGCCTTACAGGATTTGTTATGGCAAATGGTTGGAGCTGGGTGAACATAAAAAATTACTTCAAGCAATGATTTAATCGATAATAGTGAACACATAGGAAGATGACTAAATTCACACAAAGAACTAATTGCAGGCTGAAAAATTAGTTCAGAAACTAACCCTGGGCATGCACAAACATACGTCTACTTCTCAGCATTGATTTCAAAATTATTGCATAATTGCATACAACAGAGAAATTGTAGAATATTAAGTAGTATTTTACAAAATTTCAAACCAGAGGGGTCACAAACTTGATTCAAGCAAGTCCAGGGCTGCTTTCATGGAAAAGAAGCTATAATTTGCATAACTTTTATACCAGCAGCTCAACCCTGAACAGACCTGTGTCAAGGAGCTCCTATATGAAAAGCTTGTTTTGAACAGTGTAAGGCCTTTGCGAGCCTGCATAATGTGAAAATCAAATTATTTTTAGTACTTTACATTGACAGGATGATTAAATAATACCCAGACCTGAGTATTAATCATATATAAAAAAAATCTTAGAGCTGTATATGTTATTCTTCTTTGAAGTATGTTCATATGTGCTGTTTCTACAGCACCTAAGAAATACTCAAGTTCCTCAGTGGCTAACAAATTCTTTAACAAGATGTTTCAGATGTTGGATTTGGGGTTTTTTTATCTTTTCCTCTTTATATTGGTTTTTGTGGTCATGAAAGGCAATTATGTCTTCTACTGCTTGTAAATACAGATAAAGTCCAATGGTAGCTTGCAGCTGAAACTCTTCAGAATAGTTTCGTTCATTAACATACGCTGCCAATAAAGTTTGGAACATGGTGCAATTTGGTCTCTAGCCACAAGTTAGAAAAAAAACCTTTCAGAGACTATGATTACAAATTCCACCCAACAACAACAACAAAAAAATCCACTTGAATTCAGGAAACCGATGGAAAAAATCCCAGTGCACATGCATACACTTTCAACATGACATATCAACACATAATCAAGTCATTATAAAAATCCAAACACAGAAGAGCTCTTATTGTTGTATGAACAAAGACAACTTTAATTTGATGGACTGTGGAGGCGAAAAAGTAAGACCTCTTAAACTTGAAAAGCTCTTGGAATAAGGCACTTGTAATGTACTAACACCATTATGTCACTATTTGTTATAACAGTACAGCACCTTTGATCACTTTTAACTGTGCCTTTGAGTAACTTTTTTGTTTATGAAATGGGGGTTGCTCACATAGAAAAGAAATAGCTCAAAAATATCCTGCGATTAAAAATATCCCATAACTTCGTGTCCTGGTTTGAGGTAAAACAGAACCAACCTTCTCTTCAGTAATTTTGCTTGTTAGCTAGGCCTCTACTAACTCTCTGAAATTAACAGCATGTTGTTCAGAAAACTGTTCATTCTCAGACTGGTAAAACCGATGTTTATAGTTGATGCTGAGGAATGAGATGCAGAGAGGCTCTTGCTTAGACTTATTGATATAACAACCAAGGTCAACTCACTTCACTACTTGTCTCGTTGGGTCGGAAATAAAAAAGGGGTCCCACCTGCAGGGAGGAGCAGACAGAACAGGTGACCCAAACCTGACCAAACGGGATATTCCACCCCATCTGCTCCATGCTCAGTATAAAAGCTGAGAGATCAAAGGGTCAGCACTCGGTCTCCAATGGCCAACATCCTAGGAAGACCCTGTCTGTTTGCCTTTGATCCTGACCCATCTGTTCCTGACCTCAGAGTTAGAATTCAGTTCCCATTCATTGTTGAGTCCAGACTGGGACTTCCGCAGTGCCTGCAGGTGTTGTGTTCCTGGGAGCTTGATACAGTTTTGTGTATATTGCATCTATTTCATTATTTCCTTTCTATTTGATTAAAGTAGTTTAGTTCCTTCTAAACTCATAAATCTCTTTATCTCTCCTCCTCCTGTCCTTGAATCAAGAGCTGAGGGAAGAGCATCTGTTGCTGGTCAATAACTGATTCACCCTAAACCACAACACTTAAAAGAACTGGTGTTCTCTTGGAAGGAAATAGCTTAAAATGTTTTGGAAAAATCTACAGAAATAACAGGATTGTAATGGGAATCAAAACAGGAATTGGTATAACAGTTTTTTAAGGTATATCTTACCTGTTCAGGAGATTAGTCTAAAAATACCAGAAACTAATTCCAAAATCCTAAATTTTGGCTATCAGCAAAGATGTGTGCTAAGTGCTTCTGAGTCTAATCTGATAAATCAATAAGAAGCTGTGACAATTATTTTTTTTTTAAATTTTTACAGTGTAATTTTCAAAATGAACTGGAAGGTCTTGAGTCACATCAATGCCTTTGAAAAGCTTGGCTCTGTCTTTAGCTTTGACTATCAAGCCTTGTCCTTCAAACTTTCTGTAACTTATAGTAAGGAAGGTTGGTAATTATTGCCACATAAAAAATAGACTGCTTTAAAATAAAAAAAAGTTATTTAAATTAAGAGCTAGGGAATTTTTTTTTATTATTTTCTCTTTTTTTCTCTTTTGTTTTTCCCTCTTTTTTCTTTTTCTTTTTCTCTTTTTTCTTTTTTCGTTTTTTCTTTCTTTTTTCTTTTTTTTTTTTTTCTGAAGAATGATTAAAATGGCATCCACTGTTTTTACCCTAGTAGAAGAGAACTAAGTTGGTGGAAGCACACCAGTTGCAGATTTACAAGTGAAAGGAAAAAACAAATTGCCTCTTTCTGAGATTTGTACATTTTGTTGAGAGAGATGACACATTCTCTGTTTTATTGATCCTCTTTGTCCACTTTCCATGGTCTTTTCTTGACTGTCAAATAATATTCCCTCTCTTCATCCCTGAAAAAAACTGATTTACTGCTCTGCTTAGTCACAAAAAGAAAAAGAATCTCTCTTATTGAAGCAGTTTCACTGGTGCAGTAAAGAAAAGTGGCTTTTCATGGGGGAAAAATGCCAACATGAGTATGACTCAGTGATTTGGAAAGGAAGAGTCCTATGTTCTGGTCCCCACTGACCCAGTTGTTCATATTTCTTTCATTGAATCGTCACATGAAACAAAAGAAGTGGGAAAAAAAGTTTTGCTGCTTGAGTCTAACATCTTAAACAAAGAGTATTTTAAGTACAGCAAGTACCTTAAAAATACACCATTTCCTGCAGTTAATGGACCTGACCATAATATCTAGTGGACTGATCAAAGGTTTTGGGAAAACAGATGCTGTCATGCTATCCAGGAATGCTATGATTATTTTAATGATGTTTGGCATGTACCTCAAAAAAACTGATGCCTGATGATTCTTAAAAAAAAAATGTCTTCTATCAGATTAAAAAGGAAAAAACAAAACAAATCAAAATCCCACCAACCTGAAACTAGGGGAATAACAGGATAAAGGACCAAACCAAATGATTTTACTTTTTAACCAGATAACAAAATAGTTATAGTCCCAGAATAAGTTATTTAAAAATCTTTTTACTTTTTAATAGTCAGGCTAGCAGCATTCAGCTATCAATACAAATTGTAGGTTCTGAGGAGCAGAAGTCAATTTTAAATTTCTTTAATACAATATTAAAACAGAAACCTTTACAAAAGCCTTAATAAAGATAATTAGTGGGTACCTTTCTAGTGTGGTAAATAGCTGTGATATCTTTCATAGATCTGTGTTATATAAGGAATTAAATTTGATGTGTAATAAACAGAGGACATTGAATGCATCATTTATGAAAAGAAAAAGAACATTCCTAAATGCAAGTCTCAATAGCCTGTTTCATAGAGAACATTTCACTGTTGAAGAAGATGTATTCAATACAGTACAAACCAGCTCCCCCACAATTACTGGCTTCCAATTTTGAAGGGAGGCATCTCAAACAATTATATGTTTCAGAGCAAATAAATGGAAAAATTAGCCAAATACATAATATTTTATCCAAAGACACAAGATGATGAATTTATTTCTGATATTAACATAATTCGATAACATTATGATTCCATCATAAATCTCAGGGTCTTGACCTGATCCTAGTCTAAGCAAAATGTGGAATACACCCTTATTGCAAAAACCTGTATCTATAAACCTATGTCTGCACTGATTTCTGAAAGTCATTTTCCTTTTAGGGCATTTTTTAGAATTAACTCCTAACTCTGAAGTATGTTTCTTTCACGCTGTGTTTAAGGCCATTCTGATTCATTTCAAAATATCATCCTGAGAGAATAAAATTTTACTTTGCTATCCAGCCAGATTTTAAAACAAGTGATTCAATAACAGATTACTGTACCTTCTTGTAACATCTAGTTATAAGATATATGGAGATGAAGCAAAGTCTTTACTCCTTTTATAAAACCAAAGTCTGCTATGACCTACTAGTCATCTTTACTCTGAAGAGAAGATGACTTCTGAAGGAGAAAACCTGGACATCTGACTGATCTATCTTTGCTACGTATTTCTTAAGAAAGTAGGCTGCACTAGAGATCCAAAAGATATTGAGAATACAAAGAGTTACAAAGGGAGAAATATCAGTTATTTTTAATTCGATTTCTTTTATTTAACATCAGGAGAAGATGGCAGTTTTCTGCCCCTTTGCTCAAAATAAGTTGATCACAAGAAAAAAAAATAATTATAGATCCAGATGTATTATTTTTTTTTTCTAGAAAGATTACTTCTAGACTCACAAATTCTCCAAATAAAGATTTTCTCTCTAAATTCAGATCCAAATCTTCATCGAAATGAAGCCTGCTTATGTGCTAATTTCAGCTGTAATAATATTCGTAAAGTAAAATATCAGAATCACATGAACAGGAAAAAAGAAAGCACAGGGGGAACTGAAAAAAATATATTGCCTTGGAAATATTAATATAAAACAGATGTTGATACAAGAACATTACGCAAGTTAAAAATTACAAATAAGGGGGTACTCCTGAGTCTTTTCCTAAGAAAGTTGGAGGATAGGGTAGAGTAAAATGAATATATCATGAATCAAAGATTTACATGGATTGGAGAGGATTTCTGCAGTTCATCTAGTCCAAATCCCTGTCTTTTAATAGATTACTTATTGCTTTGTCCTGTCGGGTTTTGAGTACCTCCAATAATGGAGATTCAAGTGTTTCTCTGGGCAATCAAGAATTTTTTTAACTGGTGTCTATTGAGAATTTCTTTGTCCCATCATCATGCACCTACGAGAAGAGTTTGTCTCTCTCTTTGTTGCCTCTGACTAGGCAGTTGCAGAGAGTAGAGAGTTCTCCCTTTCTCCTCTGCTTTCTCAGACTGAACCAGCCCAGCACCCTCCACCCCCCACTGTGGCACCCTGTGCTCCAGCCGTGACAATAGCAGAGACCCTGCACCAGACTCATTGCCATATAGCAGGGTCTGTCCTAGGTTTTGCGCTTCCTGTCACAGTCCCAATGTTCATTTTCATGATGCAAATCTTGTCAGATATTAAAAGAAATAAGACAGGTTGACCTGAATTTATCATAGGTCCAAGGTTAAGCTGATGCTGCAGAACATCGTTACCACTGAAATACTCCATATCTCAACATTACCTCTTAGTTTCAAAGTGACCTGTGATAACTTGTTATTCTCCAGAATGCAGGACAAGGAAAGAGGTGTAATAGCAAAGTTGCTTATCATAATGGAATCAATACAATCATATCTGTACACTCCAACTTTGTGATTTCATATGTTATATTCAAAATTTGGACTGCATCAAGAAGAGAGAGAACACATGCAGAAACATACACTTAGAAAAGGCATTTAAAAAAATAGTTTGCTGGTTCCTTGAGAACCTAAGAATAAAATCTTTATTGAAGAACTGGGGTCTTGTTACAAATGCCGTAATAAAATAGTGTCGCTTAAGAGCCATTATAATGTAGTTAGCCTGATTTTACAAAGTATTAGGACAACTTGCAACCATAGAGAACAACCAAAGCTATTAATCCAGCTTCATGGAATTGATCCTGAAGTCCTCAGCACAGCCAGGTAATCTGGGAGGCTGAATTTAAATGCATGGATTTTCTAATGGATACTGTCAAAATACAGGGGGTAGAAGAAAAAAAAAATTGCCACACATTCATAAAGAACCATATGTGGGATCTCTTTAATATGAAAATACTCTTTAAAAAAAATTATCTTGATCTACACTTTAAAGTAAAATTCTAAATTCATATTGAAAAATAACTTTGACACCAGGAAATAGTTCAAGGGAAATGGTATATTTGCGACATCCATAATGCATGTATATATATGCATAAACACACACACACACACACACATATATATAGAAGGTGTGTTTATATAAAAACATAATCAACTTTCTGGTACAGTCACAGAAAATATTTTCCTGATTTTCATATTTTATTATTACTCATCTACAACATTTTTTGTTCTTTGTGGGAATTCTGATCCTACAGGGAACAGAAGCCCAGCAGCTTCATAGATTTTGTACAGACATAAAATACAACTACAATGTTCTTTGTCCCCTTTCCTGACTCTGACCCCTGGAGCCAAGAGCAAGCTGCAAGTCCTCAACTTGCAAAGCTCTGATGTTGGTTTTCCTGCTACAAGTTTTGTTGTGGCATGTCACACCACTGTCAGATACGTCTGTCTAGTGCGTCTTAACCACAGGCACTTTCACAGTGTACTGACTATACCTGGCAGTGATCTAAGGGGGTTATTTGAGAGAAGAAGGTGTTTTGATTCTTTAAAGGATCCCATAAATCTGCAATTACCTAATTTGGCTTATGTTTTCAGCTATTCTGGAAGCCAGACAACTGTTTTATAAAGTGTGGAAGTGAGATTTCCTATTATCCTTTTCATTGTCAAGCACGAGCTAATCAAGAGAAATGCAAATCCTGCATCCCATTTGTTCCTCTCTCTCTATTGAGATCACCTGATGAGGTGTGCACTTACTTTTCAGGGGACATGAACATGCTCCCCAACCTATGAGTCCCTGAAATGGAGTATGGGAGATGTAAATTTCATTTGTCAGAGGTAACATTTCATTAACAGGTAACATTAATTTAGTGATCAAGGCTCGAATTGGTGCATCCAAACTGCAGTACAGATTTTTTGTGCTCTAGAATTCTCTTTCCAATGTAGGTACCATGGCTAAATGTTGGTTCTATAGATAGATTTGACTTTTGTGCATGCACAATGCTTTACTTTGAAAGAAATTTAAAGGCACAAGCACAAAGTCATCCAAAATGTCCACTGTTTTGGATAGTGCAATGGCCAGGATTGAAGGATGAAAAACAGAATGTAAATTGCACATACAATAGGCAGTCACCAGCTTTCAACAAAAAGATATTGTCCAATGGACCAAATTCACTTTATAAAGACCATTAAAACAATATGATTTAGTCATTTATATTAGCTGAAGAACTAGACCTAAATATCTCAGTTGTTTTTGAATGCAAGGTTAACACACACATTAGTACACATTCTTTCCAATGGATGATTACATCAATAACCCACTCAAATCCAATATTTGGATGAGATACAAATCTAATAACCAAAGATGAACTCTCTAGAACAAAGGGATTCATAGATCAGTTAATTTCCCTCCCAAAAAGCTCATGAATGAACTAGTGAAAAAAGTAAAAAGAAGGAAAAATAGATACACTTGAAAAGTTGAGAATATCTAATAGTTTCTGAAGTTTTTTTAGATCATCAAGAGGTTTAACTACATCATTCTTAATTGTAACAGCACATTATATTTTTGTACAAAACAGATCTTACAATACCTAAATGCTAAATGATCTATTAATTACCTTCACTTCCAGCTACCAAACAACACTGGGGAGAAGATCTACGGATTGTTTTCTAAAGGTGAAGTGGTCCTTCAGTAATAAATGGTTGAGTAACCCTGCTCTTCTTAACCATGAGAACTTTTGAGAGGACAGAAATGTTGACAAATGTCATATTTTCCCCCAGTCTCCTCTATCTTAGGTATATAATTTGGGCATACTGAATTACCTATTCATTTCCATTTAACCAATACGATTAATGTATTTATTAAATTACTCTGAATTTTAAATACTGCAGTGCAAGAGTATATTAATTAAATTTAATTAGAGTAATCTTATCTGCTACAGTAGTTCTCACCCCTTCTCCCTTTATGTTTGCTTATTGAAAAATCTCTGTTGTAAGAGTATAATAAGGACTTAATAAGTGGCAGATTACATATTTCCCCCCCTACTTTTCCTGATGCAGCCTTGTTGCCTTAATTGCAACAGATATGTCTGTCTGTGCCTGGGAGGACAATGTGATCTGACAGCAGTGGGAGCTCTGAGTGAAAAGTTAAAGATATCTTTCAGAAAGAAAGTCTTGCCTGACCTTGTGCCCCGAACCTAGGCAACTTATGAACCAGCACTAGTTTGGTCACATCCCATGGTAAGCATTTCCCATGACAGCTTCCACGTGCATATGCAAACCCTTCCCTCCCTCACTGTTTCTGGGAACCCAGCAGAGTGATGGACACCATGTTCTTCACCAACTCATCCCATATGCTAATTTATAAAGGATCCAATATAGCTATTTCTCATAACAGGAGAGGTAAACAAAACCAAAATCAGGGTATGAATTGGTATTAATTTTATGTCCAATACCCATTTTAAATGTTTCCTGTAACAAAACTCTCAGTGCCCCCCACCACAGACATTAGGTCTCTCTTGTATAAAATATTAATTTCTCATCTGGATACAGTTTAACTTTTACAGGGTATTTTTTCTTTTGGAAAGCAACACCGAGGTTATAGGCAGTGAAGGAGAACACGGTCTCAAGTTATAACCAAGTTATTTTAACTGATGGTTCACAGCAACCACTGCATCTGCCTTCCCGGTTTTCTAATGCACAGTATTGCATTTTGGGATCAAGCCAATCACTTACCTTTGAACTGAAGTTAAACAGACGTAAAGCTGCTAAACAATGTGAAAGTTCTGTGAAAAGAGGGAAAAAATAAAAAAATGTCTGTGGATCTATGCTCTCAGATAGACATTCCTGAAATGGTTGTAACAACATCTCACCTCTCAAGGGCACTGTGAAGATAAACAGGCTGCTTATCACTGAAACACTCAGGTATAAGGATAAATTGAATAAATCTGTATTTCGGGAAGCATCTGAACAATGTGTGGAAAACAAGGCTTAAACCACACACTATCTGCTGAGGAAAAGAAGAAAATGCAGCAGAGTAATACAGGTTTTTTTACTATCATTTATTCTGAAGCAGGAAGCAAATGAGTGGGAATAACACAATGCTTTGTCTTACATCACATGCATATGCCAAGAAAGCCACAAAAAAGTCTCCAGGCAGACTTAATTCAGAATTTTCAGTTTTTGAAGGTTTGATTTCACTTTCAGATTTCCATTTTAGTGCATGTACATGCCAAGGTTCTCATTGCTTTCTTAAGTGTACTATATATTAAAGGCTACTTCTAGTCAGTTTACAGGCTCTGAAACGCTGTTTACTTCCATAACAACCTTGAGTGTCCTAGGTCTTATGACAACACAGAATCAGCTTAGCCCTATCAGTGCTAGTGGAACTGCAACAATTTATATCTGCGAAGGATGTGACCCTGAGAACTAAGAGCTGGTTGGACTTTGATGACAATACAACAATTTGCAGGAGAAAAGGTTCTATAAGATTTCAACAGAATTATCTCAAATGACTCTTTAGTTCTCAGATAGCTCATGTGCTCCTCAAATTCAGTTTGCATCATTTGTATCATCCAGTGTGGAGTCTTTGACATTCATTATCTTCCAAATATATCACTTTTTCTACCTTTTTCCTAATAAAAATAAATGTGTTTTAACAAAACTTATAATGTTTATATTAACATCATCAGGAGAAGAAATAGACAAAATCTCCCTGCACAACCATTTTCTAGAGTTATCACCCTTTGTACAGCAGTTATTTCTTTTACATACCTTGCTTTCAATGACTTTGTTTAATACATTTTAATCAACATACTTCATGCAGACTCTCAGTGATTTCTTTCAAATGCAAATACATATGTTGTAGGTGTTTTAAATAATAGTCAGTAAATCACATTTTCTGATTTTCCAGAATTAAACAAAACAGGGTGTTGCAGACATACCGGTGATGGAAGACTTAACAGACTAGTGTGCCTGAAAGCTTTATTTTCCAGCTCTGTCAGGTGGGATAAAAAAACTTACTACCTTCCCCTATAAACTGTAAGACACTGCAAAATATCAGTTTCATGTTGAAGAATGACAAACTGCACAAATGGAATATCAACTGAAGGCCTACTACTTCTTTTGTTTTAGTTCTCCAAAATTGTGGCAGTTACTTAAGGTTTAAGACAACCAAACCATTAATACCATTACAACAATGTCCACATACAGACACTTGCAAGTGCTGACACCCCACTAAATCCGGCTTACTCGCCATTCTAGCCATTACTGTCCAGCCTCAGCTTGCCTCTCATTCATCATGTCTATTTTTTCTTTTTATTGTGTTCTTCTGTGAGGATGCTCATATTCTTTCTCTTTGCTTTGTTCCACTTTCAATCGTTTTTGCTTTCTACCTCTGCAAAACCTGATATTTCCTTATAGACTGCAGCCTAAATATCACCAGCAGCACCTCTCACCTGGGAGTAGAACTGGGTTACATTCCTAAGCAATACATAGATTGCTGCTTTCTTTTCTGTAGTAAAACTCTAAAGGGCAGTAGTACTATGATAATTCTACCTTTTTTTTAAGTAACAGAAGTAAAAAGGGAGCAACTGAAAACAGATTTTCTCAAGGTTCCAAGTCGCGTATAACAAAATGTGCTCTCTTACTTCAGCTAAACCACATTTTGCTTTGAGGAGTCCCATTCATACCTAAAGGAGTTCTGTAAAAAGTAAGATATGTCTCTCAGCATAAGAACAAAATCTGTTTCCTGATGGAAAACACCATTATATAACTCCTGACATGATTTCTCACATATTCTTTAAGTTTGCAAATCTAAGGCTACAGCTTTCTTTCACCTAGAATCAGCCAGATTGGCTCTTGTTCTACCTTTCCCAGCTATGCCCTGGGGTGTTTGGATGTGCTGTGGGGAAATCCTTGTTGCCAGAAACAGAATTCCTTTTGTAGTATACTAGAATGCATTATTTATTGCTGCTGAGGGAAAGCACATAAATGTGTGAGTCAGAGGAGGGTAGATATGAATGCAAAAAGTAAGCTTGCATATCATTAACTTCCTCATCCCCACTCCTGCTTCTTATTTCAATAAGAGGCAAATTTGTCCCCCTTTTGTAAAATATTACACAGGTTTTCTCTACTTCAGGGGTTGAGAATACATGCATGTCTATCTTCCAAGGCAATAGACCATGTCTAACATGGCAACTTCAAAACTGGAGAAAAAGCACAGCACCAAATTGGAAAGTGTTGCTCATCAGTACTGCAACAGAGAGACAGAAAATAACACCTAGGGAGCAGAGCAAAAACTTTGCAGGCTGAACACCCTAGAAGTCCACATTTCACAGAATGACCTATCAAAACTTTTTTCTGAACTTGAGTTATATTTCCACTATTGCAGTTGATGATTCACTAGCATCTATGATTGATAATGGCTATGTGAATTTTCATGTTTTCTGCACATAGACACCAGTTTTTCATTTTTTCCTTTGTTTCAATTGTGTTGTGTCTCACTGAGTCTGGGATTCTAGCACTTCTTGCATTTCATAGTAAGTAATCACTGAAGCTGTCATTTGTCTACTTCTAGAAGTATAAAAGCAGTTAATTTTGCACAAAATTTTACAGTAAAAACAAACTATTTTTTGCATTTAATCCAGAACCTACTGGAGCCTCCAAACTCCAAACAGTATTTGAAACCTCATGTTCATTCAGATCTTCAAATAAGTGCCCTATAAACTGCTCCCAGTCCTTAAAATCTCCATATATAATTTCAAGCAAATATGGGCTCAGGACAGCACAGTGGCTCAAGTTATGGGATGCACAGTTACTTGAGATTTTCAAGCACAAATTTGAACCACCTTCGTCTTCTCTCTTCACACTGTGAAGCCTTGTGGACAGCGACCTGCAGACACATCTACCCAGCAAAACAGATCTCCATATGTGGGTGGTTAAGTGTTGTTATACATGGTAAGTTGTATCCACCTCTTTCTTCCTTGGAAGGGCCTATAGAGGGCTATCTTTCTCCCACAGGAATGGGGAGCAGATATTCAGCTTTATACAATAACGCATGTGTTTCTGTTACCTAAGGGCCTGAATGACAATATTTTTTTCCCTGCACATGCTCCGTCTGAGAATAAGCTAAATAAACAGATCCTGATGACTGACAGGATATCTCCCACCAGGATTACAGGATATCACTCAGTCTCAGAACCCAATGAAAAAAAAGAGCAGTGCAAATCTGAAAAGCTACAGGCATCTGCTGTGAAATACAGTCCCAAGAATGCTTGGAAATTTTACAATTAATTTCCTTCCATTCCTCTTTACCCATACTACTTATTTTAAAGGGTGACCTAGTTTGCTTGTTAAGTGCTATTTTCAAAAATTCCACACCCTTGATTGCAGCTGACCACTGTGAGAGTCATGTAATATTCAGAGCAGACCAGCAAATCATAACACTTCAATTGTGCCATCCCATGGAATGGATGATGGAGATGTAGACTGAGAGGAGCTGTTTTTTTCAAATCAGGTTATACAGCTACTAAGGTCAGACGGAGACTGCTTCTCTACCCAGGATGCAATATGATACTCTACTATCATGTTTTGTGAACAAATACACAACATCCGGGATAAGAATTAATTTAAATTGCTGTGATTTCTTTCAGTAATTTTCAATTTTATTCTGATATGAATCTCTTCAAGAGTCATTCACTGCAACTAAGCAGACATGCTTCCAAATGCCTCTCAAATCAGTGTGTTTGAATCACTAGTCTGTAACAGTGACCCTGGGGCAAGAGATAATAAGTTGGACTGTTGCTTTCATTTTATGTGACACCAAAACTCAAGCTATGAAAGTCTCTTGCTGGTGATGGTGAACTTTATTCCCTCCTCCCCCCTGGCCCTCCCCAATCTATTAGCACAGGGAAATATTGAGGTGCTGACACCCCACCATTAAAAAAGCAGAATGGTGGTGTCAGAATGATTTATTTCTAATGGGTTTCTGACGGCTTCCTCTATGTTAAGGCAGCTTTCAGAAAGACCAACATGACACTCATTTTGGCATATCCCTTATAATGTCTGTTATTAATAGAGCTTCAGTTTATTGATTTCCCAAATAGATAATAATTCCCTAGTGGCTGTATAATGCTGTCTGAGATGAATAGTAGAAGGCATTAAGAATTACTGAGCTAGCTATAGCAAGCCAAAGGATGTGGCATAAAGAAGCTCTGGCTGATGATATAAATGTATTCAAGAGGCTAAACCTGTCAAATCCAAAATATCATATGATTAATTACTCTATTATATTTGTATGCAGAGAGAAAATTGAAAAGCAAACTTGGGGAGGAAAGGTGAGAAAAAAACCCATAATACAAAGCCATTTACATACATTGTCTTCCATCTTTGCATGAATCATGTCTTACACTAAGTTAAAAAAATATTTCATTAAAGCTGGATGCAAAGATAATATCTAAACTGTTAAACAAACTGTTCCAAGTGCCCACCTATTGTAAATATACATCAAAAATGCAGAAATATATCATCTGACTTCTTCTTACCTACCTTTGCTCTTTTTCCAGAGATGCCTTTACCCAAAGCTGATTCCTGAAGGAAGGAATTGCATTCTATGTGTACACTACTGTCATGGCAGAAGCTCATTTTTGTCTTTGAACAGTGTCTGAAATGTGAAAATTACTTCATTTGACAGGTGACAGCAGAAGCAAGACTAGTATGTGCAGGTAGTCCTTGAAAGCAAAGAATTCAAGAGATTGTTATTGCTGAATTATATTGCTAAAAATTATATGGTTAAAAACATCTAAATCTTTAAATAAATTTTCATATTTCTAAAGAAGCAAGCTGGCATTCCAGAAAGAGTAAAACTATCCAAAGTAACACAGGAGAGTGATCCCCTGAACATTGAGGCATTGGCTTGATGTCATACTTATTTTTAGAGTACAGGTACAGGGAGGAGGCTTGCAAGTCACTTTGGAAGCCAGGTAGATTGTGTGTAAGTCTTGTTCTTTTCCTAGGGTGCATCATATTGTGGCTATTTTAAAGCTTGAACTCTATGAATATGATTAATTTTGACATATTGAAAAAGTCTTTTGGTTAAGAAAAAACATACTAAAGTTCAAGAAACATAGTGAGGCCACCTGTTGTGTTATTTACATTTTTAACCTGTGAACTCTGGCTGAAGGCCAAGTCAGTATCATTAGAAGTTGTTATCATCTGAGACTCAAAACTGAATTACTGATGCCAATCCAGCTCTTATACAAATATCTGATGCACAAAAAATAATATCAGAAATTGTTTCTTTAGCTGGCATAAAACAGCCTATCTTTATTTAAGTCAGTGCAGCTACTTTGATTAACACCAGCTGTAGATCTGGTTTACACCAGAGAAGATGAGTGAGAAATGAACTAAAATTCTCCTCCAAGGATGGTCTTTGCATTGATGAAGATTTTTGTGTTACTGCTGTTTTCTAGGTGGTCTTTGGATAAAGTCATCAGGTCTCTGATTCAATTTGACCAGGGCTGTGTGCCACAGACAATAGCTATAGGCAAGCTGCCCTCAACATACTAACCAATCTTGCAACACTATCTCTGACAGCATGACTTTAACCTCTGACAGTGAAAGATGTAGCATATTTCTATTAAAATGGATTGAAGTTATTTAAAAAAAACCATAATGTTGCTACACCAGGTAGAAATTAATTTATTTACTGAATGAAACAATAAACTTCAAGAATGCCAAAATGTAAAGATTCAGGTTTTCAGAACAGATGAAAACTAATAACAATTTAAAATAGCTGATTTGTTGGTTTTTCAGCAGTTTCAACACTTTTTTTTGCACTTTGGCAAATGTGGGTACATGTTTTACAAAGAATCAAAAAAACATGGGTTCCTATACGCCACAATACAACACCCAAGGATTGTAGCATGTGATTCAGCTATTAAGACAACAAGATGTCTTGCATTCAAAACATCAAAGCTACTTTTTCACTCTTTCCTGTTTTTCCTTTGGAGTCTTTAAGATGCAAACATTTCACTGTGCAGCAGGTTTAAAAGTCGAAACTGATTTCATGCTGCTTGCGGAGTCCTGTGTCAGTGTCACGTAGTCCCAGTGGGACAGGACTTACAGATAGTGGTAGCTTTAGGCTAAAACATCTTTTCAGTTAGCTGAAGCTTTAGAGTGGCTACAGACCTTGTCTTCTGATTTTTTTTTCTATTTCTCCCAAGTGTACTTATATTTTTGTAATAGCATTTTACTTTACTGAGTTGTTAATAACTTTTGATCTCTAGCTGTGACAGAAATGAGTCTACCAGAAATGAGGGGTCCTGAGATACATTTACCTGCAAAATCAGAAAAAATATGACAGAAAATATAGTATAATCTTTCCTTAAAATAAATACATTAGAGTTAACCATACCCTATAGAATACCACCAGATCCTAATCAATTTTTTCAGATTGAATCTATTAGATGTGTTAATCTATTTAGCTTGAGTAAATCTACCTGATATCCTCCCAATTGTATGTGCAAAGGACACAACACTGGGCCTTCACGAAGTGTAATATTCTAGTTTCCTGATTTAAATTATTTTATGCTCACCCTGAAAAGAGGTAATGATTTCAGTGCTGAATAATTGGTTATTCACCAAATGAGAGTATCCACGGTCTCACTCTCCTAGCGATACTTAAAAAGATGCTAAACTTAGCACTGTAATCACAGTAATTTAAAGTAGACTATGTGTTCTAGTTAGATTAATGAAACATAAATGAAAATCAGTTTCTGTATTTTCCCTATAAGCTGCTGAAAGTCCAGAGGCAAAACAAAAAATGCAAGAAATTTGGGGGTTTCTGTAAAATACTTTTGCTTCTCTATTTTTCCAAATAACTTCTACATTCCTGCAGAGCAATGGGGTATGACAGTGTGGCAATGTGTTCGTAAAAATGTAAACTGCTTCAGCAGTTTTGAGGGAACAATCATCACAGAATCACACCAACTGAAATTCAAAGACTGTCATTTTATCAGTCCTTCTGACATTGCAGTTGCTAAAAATAGGTACCTCTTCTGACAAATCTTGTTAAAGCCTGTTTAAGAGCACAAACTGCTGGCATGTGGAGATGCATTACAAGACTACAAGAGGTCTGACTGCAGTAGGTGGAATTATCTTCTTATTTTCACTCAACAACAGTTGGGTTATTCTGGTTATTCATTATATCCTTGGGATCAGGCAACTGTCCATTTAAGAAGGAAGGATTATTTTTACCCTCCTGCTTCCTACATTCCTCTGTCTTCTACCTTCTGCACCTAAAGGCCCACCCAATCACTCATGATGCATATGACTCCTGGCCAAGATCTAAAATCAGCAGGCTCAGAAGGGCCACCAAAAGCTCTACCCAAAGGATATGAAACCACATAGTGCAAATGCAAGCAACTATATTTAGTTTGCTGATATTTGCTGTTTACAAAAAAAGTACTGGAATAGATTAAGCACTTGACCACAGCCTTGGAGGAAAGTGTTTTTCTTAGGTCTGACAAAGCAATATTTCTATTTTTACCAACTTTGAAGACATGAGTTTCCTAACTTGATACTCTTGTGTGTGTTTGCTGATCATAATAACTTATACTTTTACACAGAAATTAATTCCTACTTCCTATTGTCACTTGTGAAAATGGGGTTTGAGTACCAGTCCCAATTTAAAATAAAATTAGTTTTCATAACAAATGTAGGTAAATCATAATTTAGGCATCTAGAAGTGCCTTCAGATGTGCTAGTCTACATCATTAGTCTGCTAAATACCTTTAAAAATTTTCATCAAAAGCATCATATACTTTTGACTTTTTTATCTGATATTATCACTGTGCAACTATAAGGAAAATAAAAAAGTATTCAAATCAAGTTACAAATTATATATAACAAGCATCCTGGATGTCAATTTTGAATGTGTATCAGAGGCATATTTTCTGGAGAACTATTCCTTGTACATGAGAATGTATAATTTAAAACCACCATAGAAGTATTGAGAAAAGTGAGAATCATTTTCATTTTACACGTGGGAAAGATATGCATAGACTGATAAACAAATTTTGGCCTAGGTTTCTCATGTCTTCACATTCTGCTGACCTGACTGCTGCACCACTCCATGTTACCAGTCAAGGAAAGAATTCCATCCAAGAACTGCAAGCAAGAAAACAAGTATTTTAGGAAGTAATGAATGCATTATTCAAAAAGAGACATGACCAAATAACACATACCTAGGAGTCTTTCTAGCTGATTTAGGACCCCATTAAGATTATACAGGCTACATGGGAAAACAATGTGAAAGAAATAATTTTATAAAGTTGATAAATGAATTGCATAATAACTTAAATGTGTAATATTTCCCTTCCCCAAACCTGAAAAAAATTCCTTGTGTGCAAGTATCTTCCTTTCTGTGAAGGAATTTACAAAAAAAAAAAAGCAAGACGTTGAGTGACTTGTAAAGATTCATTGCAGTTTTCAGAAATAGTTAAATTCCATTCATTCAGGCACTTACAAAGGCATTATTGGAATTATACAACACATTATACAACAGTAAGGTGTCTATTTCACTTGACTCTCCTTGATGTTGCAATGAAAATATCAGCACCAAAAAAATAATCTATTACAGTAGATTCACTGGCCTAGTATATTTGAAATCTGTTATTTGAATGATTAAGTATCACAGACCACTTAGGGAAAAAAAACTTATTTCATAGTAACTATCCCTTCTCATTTTTCGCTTGGTTTGGTTTGTTTTCTCTTTTAGATACTCCTCATACCCTTACCATAATTCAATCTTGCAAATACATAAATAAAAGACTAAACAAAATCTGAAGTGCAGTCACTGTAGTGCAGAGATTTTAATGGAGAATATTCTACACCAAGAAATGCTCTTCATCATAGCTCTGAGACTATCAGAAAGCAGTCTGACTGTGCTCCACACTGAGATAAGTTACTGCAAAGCCTCTGCTCGCTCTTCTCACTTTTATATTTGGGTGGTGACAGCTAACTGTCAACTCACAGGATGACAGAATGGTTCCTCTGAGTATCATGTAGTTCAACTGCCTATTCAGTTATAAGCAGATTACCCAGGACTGCATCCAATTGGCCTTTTTATTTCTCCAATGGCAGAGACTCCACACTCTCTGGGCAGCTTGTCTGATCACTTCCACGGTAAAATTGTTTTCTTGTATTCAGATGAAATCTAGTCTTTTATTTTGTGCGCATTTTCCCTGGGCACCACTGGAATGAATCTGCCTTTCTCTTCTTTGCACCTTTCCTTCAGATATTTACGCGCATTGATAATAATATCCTGCCTGAGCTTTCTCTTCTCCAGGGTGAGCAGCTCCAGGTCACTCAGCTTTTCCTCATAAAGAGATGCTCTACTCCCTCCATCATCTTCATGGCCCTCACACGGACTCATCTCCAGTAAGTCCATATGTTTCTATTGGACAGCCCAGAGCCATACAAAGTACCCCAGATGCATATTACCAGTGCTCAATCGAAGGAAAGATCACCCCTTGGCCTGCTGACAATGATCCTACAAATGCAGGCCAGGAAGCTGTATTATAGGTTTGTATTGAGGTGCTGCACTTTAAATCATGTATGATTCTCCAGAGAATATGCTTTCTTTCCTGAACAGAGAGTGTTGCAAAAATAATTGCATAAGAAGATTTTATTTGTCCAACATGAAACTAAAAGGGATATCTCTGGACTGAAAAATATTATCAATAATTTGATAATCAATAAATTATCAATAAAAAAATCATTGTGGTTTAACCCCAGCTGGCAACTAAACACCATATGGCTACTCACTCCCATGTTTCACACTAGTGGGACAGAGGGGAAAAAAAAAGGTAAAACACTTCGGTTGAGATAAAGACAGTTTAATAGGACAGCAAAGGAAGAGGTAATAATAATATTAACATTAAAGGTAATAATAAAAATTAGTAATGATAAATTATAATTACAACAATGATAATACTACTAATAATCATCCTCATCATAGAATCATAGAATGGTTAGAGTTAGAAGGGTCTTTAAAGATCATTGAGTTCCAACCCCCCTGCCACGGGCAGGGACACCTCCCACTAGAGCAGGTTGCTCAAATCCCCATCCAGCCTGGTATTAAGCACTTCCAGGGATGGGGGATCTACAAGTCACACCACCCTCACAGGAAAGAATTTTTTTCTGGTATCTAATCTAAGTCTCCCCTCTTCCAATTTAAACCCATCACCCCTTGTCCTGTCACCACACTTTCTGACAAAAAGTCCCTCCCCAGCTCTTCTGTAGTCTCCCTTCAGATACTGAAAGGCTGCTATTAGGTCTCCCCAGAGCCTTCTCCAGGCTGAACCCCAACTCTCTCAGCCTGTACTCATAGGAGAGGTGCTCCATACACTTGATCATCTTCATGGCCCTCTCCTGGACCGGTTCCAACAGGTCCATGTCCTTTCTGTGTTGAGGACTCAGTACTCCAGGTGGGGTCTCATAAGTGCAGAGCAGAGGGGCAGAATCACCTCCCACAACTTGCTGGTCACGCTTCTTTTGATGCAGCCCAGGATGTGGTCTCATCTGCAAAATAATAATAATAGTAATAGTAATAAATAGTAATAGTAATAATAATAGTAGAACGGTTTAGGCTGGAAGGGATCTTAAAGATCGTCTTGTTCCAATGCTCCTGCCACAGGCAAGGACACCTCCTACTAGACCAGGTTGCTCAAAGCCCCATCCAGCCTGACCTTGAACACTTCCAGAGGTGGAGCATCCACAGCTTCTCTGGGCAACCTGTTGCAGTGTCTCACCACCCTCACAGTAAAGAATTTCTTCCTAACATCCAACCAACATCTACTCTCAGTTTAAAGCCATTACACCTCATCCCGCTAAAGAGTCCCTCCCCCTTTTTCTCCCTTCTCTTGTATATGTAGTTTGAAAAAGTGACAGATTTTACCACCTTACACAGCTGGAAAAAAAGCTATTAAATTCTAGCTCAAAATGAATACATTAAAAAACAATAATGTATGCAGTGAAATGAACTACCTAATGCTGACTGTATCTAGCATAGATTCCTCTCAGAAACAACTGAGTTTGTTTAAATATGTGCTACTCATTTATGTAGCATCAACTATTTTTTGTCCCTTTCACCTCATTTGAAAATCAAAAGGAAATGTCTTTATTTTCCTTAAAAAATGTTGTCCTTCCCTACGAGAATGAAGGGGACACAGTTATCCAAACTGATATTGTAAAATTGAATTAAAGATTCATAAAGAATTTTAAAAATTGTCTTCTCCTGTCAGTGAAATCTGTAGAATTAAATCTTAAAAGTAATGTTAAAAGTTTTATTTTTGAAATAACTTTGCTTTCCCTCCACAGTCATTGTTTAGAACAAACATGTAGAGTCACAGGTTATTTTAGGAGTCTTATTTTGAAACAAGCAATCAAATAAGCTCCCTTAACCTTCGTTCCCTGAACAGAAAGTTCACACAAATGTTCTGATGTATCACAAAGTACAAACAATGCATCTTCCCTTCCAATGCACCTTTAAAATTCCAATTTGAAAAATCAGAAACACAATGAAGAATCAGAACCATGCAATGAACAATGGACCAATTTTCCCATGCCTAGATATTTTAGATTCCATATATTACATGGAGAAGTAAAAATATAGCAGTAGTTTTGTTACTGCTGCTGCTGGAATTTCCAAAAAACCTCAAATTCAGATGTTAGTTTTCTTAAAAACGTCTCATGAAGAGGATCTATCAGTTGCCTGAATACTCATGACACATATCAGAAGCAGATAATAGAAACTGGTTGTCATTCTACAAGAAAGACATATTAAAGGTGTGACGTATTCAGGAGAGTAGAAGACATTTTCAGGAGACATACTTAGGAGTAATTTATGAGGTATGTTCATGGATGGATCATTTTCAGTACCATCACAAGTTTATCTATAAGTAAAGAGTTAAAAGATATATGAGATTTGAAATAGGTAAGCACAGAATCTACAAAAAAAAATCCAAGCATGATATTGGTCCCCCGATATCAACTGTAAAACACAGGAGCTAGAGATATGGCTGCAATGTTCAAGTAAGAAGTAAATAGAAAGAAGTATTACTGTAGAAGTATTCACTGTAGAAATGCATTTATATGCCTGCTTCACAGAAACCACTGAAATGTGTTCCTGGATAATAAAGGACATTCTTCATTATTTGTGCCACCTGATTTTTTCCAAGAGGGTTCCTAAGATGTCAGTCTGTATAAGACTGAATTTATCAAGCCAACTCTCATCCGTGACTCAGACATGCTCAGACAATGTATATGCCAATTCACATGAGAAATGCAGTTTACAACTGCATTTAGTAATTTAGTGAGAACTTAGGTTTATAAACCCAATGGCTAATCCCGTAAAGAAGAGGGAAACTAAATACAGCTCTTGTTATACTTTTTTATTCCCTAATAAAGTGCCATAATTTTTAAGTTTTTACAAAGGAATGCTTTAATGAAATGCTTTAACTATTTATTTGGTTTGCCTTATGTTGCAACTTATTGTGATTGCCACACAGACACCACAGATACTGTCTATAGGTATCCACAACCTGCAGGTATCCATAGGGAGTTCTTAAATTTCAGCATCTGGATTCAAAATTAGCTGTTAAAGACCCCTGAGTTTCAAGAGGGCTTGTATCTCTGTCCTCTGCTACAATAGAAATAATAACCGGTATTTACTCTTCATGAAGGGACTAATTAAATTCTCATGTAGGCTGTATAGCCTGTGAAGCAAAGATTATGCACCTTTACAGAATCTTAGTTCAGAGGAAGTGCCTTGGGTGTTACATTTAGCTGCTACTTTTATGGAAACCGCACAGTGATCCTTATTACTGCAAGTTATATCCTATCATTTTATTTCTTTTTGCAAAATTCACCCAGAAAGTCCTCTGTCAGATAGCTAATTGGTCAGTTCCCAGGTCTACAATATCACTGGTATTAGCAAGACTTGGTGGAGTGAGTCCCACAACTGGACTGCTGGGTTGGAAAGCCACAGGCTGTTCAGGACAGATAGACAGGACAGGTGAGGTGCAGGAGTTGCACTGTATGCAAGGGAGAAGTTTGGCTGTACAGCCCTTACAGTTAGCAATGATTTGGTTGACAGCCTCTGGGTGAGGATTAGGGGGATGGAAAACAGAGGAGATGTCATAGTCTACTATCAGTCACCCAGTCATGGTGATGAGTTATTCTACAGGCAATTAGGAGAAATTTCTGGATTGATAGCCCTTGGCCTTATAGGAGATTTCAGCTTCCCAGACATCAACTAGAAATACAATATTGCTGTGATAAGCAAGTGTGGGAAATAACTGATGAGCAAGTTTGTGAGAGATAACTTCTTGTCACAAGTACTCAAGTGAGCCAAATAGGAAATATGCCCTCCTAGACTTAGTAAACTGAGAGGGATTTGTGGGGGATGGGATGTTAGGTGGTTGACTTAGCCACAGGGGTCATTAAATGGTTGAGTTTAAAATTTTCAGAGAAATTATTAAAAAGTTCAGCAGAGTTGCTACCCTGAATTTCAGGAGCGCAAACTGTAAGATACTCAAGCATCTTAAAGCAGTGACCCAGTCACTACTTAGCAGTGACTCTGGGAATCTGCCTTTGAGGGCTTAAGAGTCCACAAGTGCTGGTCAGTATTTAAGAACCACCTTTTAGAAACACAGAAGTAGCCAATTCCACCACGTCTTAAGTCAAGCAAGCAGGGCAGAAGACCAGCTTGGATGAACAGAGAACACCTCATGGCACTCAAGAGGAAAAATATTGGACGATCTCTGAAAAAAAGTCAGGCTTTGCAGGAAGATTACAGTGTCATGGATCACATATGCAGGGAGAAGACAGTAAAGGCCAAAGTTCAGTTAAAGCTGAAACTGGTCTGTGTTGTGTTAGATGACAAGAAAGGCTTTTTTACGTACACTATTAGCAAGAGGAGGTCTAAAGAAAACATTGGACTGATACTTGCTAAGATGGTCGTCTGACTAATAGGGATGAAGGAAAAATTGAGGCATTCAATGTTGGTTTTTTTCTTCACTGTTTAATAACACTGATAGACATTGGACTGCCTGGTCCTCCAAGTCAGAGGACCGTGTGTGGGAACAGTGACTTCCCATTTGTGGACACTGAATTAGTAAGGACACTGAATTTGATACAATGATCAGTTTTATCACCTGAATATTCACAAGTCCATGGAACTTGGTGGGATTCATCCCAGAGTACTGAAGGAGTTAGTGTAAGTTACAGCAGGACCCCCCTCCATCATCATTTTGGGAGTCTGGGTAGGTCCCTGCTGCCTGGAAGCTAGTGAATGTTATTCCAATCTACAAAATGGGCATGAGGGAAGACCCAGGGAACTACACACCTACTAGTTAGACTACAGTAACTTTATTATCCAGAAAAATGATGGAGAATATCATACTAAGCACTACTGAAAAGCATTCAAATAACAATGTAATAATCGGGCACAATCAGCTTGGGTTCACGCAGACGAAGTCCTACCTAATTTCACACCCTGATACAATAAGGTCACCCACCTCATGAATGAAGAGAAGGCAGTGGATGTAGCTTTTCTGGCTTTAGATACTGTCCCTCAAAGAATCCTTTTGGACAAATTGTCCAACTGTGAGATGAACAGGTTCACAGTGTTCTGGTTGAAGAACTGGCTGAACAGCAGGGCTAAAATGGTTGTAGTCAATGGGGCTACATCTGGCTGGTGACCAAGCACCAGAGCTGTTCCTCAGGGCTCGATTCTAGGGCCAGTTCTGTTCAAGATTTTTATCAAATGCAGGAGTAGACTGCACTATTAGCAAGTTTACTGATGGTACCAAACTGGAAGGTGTTGTTGACTCTGCCGAGGGACAGAAAGCCTTGCAGAGGGATTTAGATAGATTAAAGCATTGAGCAACCATCAATGGCATGAAATTTCACAATTCCAAGTGTCAAATTCTGCATTTAGGATGGAGTAACACTGGACACAAGGAAAGACTGGGAGAGAAGTGGCTGAAGAGCATCCCTGCAAAAGGAATCTGTGGGTGCTGGTTGTCTGCAGATTCATCATGAATCAGCAATGTGGCCTGGCAGCAAAGAGGGCAAATCCCATCCTAGGGTACATCAAACACAGTATAACCAGCTGGTCAGAAAAGGTCATTATTCTGCTGTTTTTAGCAATGGTGCAGCCTCACTTGCAATGTTGTGTGACATTCTGGACCCCACAATTTAAAAAGGATGGGAAGGTACTTAAATGTGTCCAGACATGTGTAACAAATCTGCTGAAAGTGCTGGAAGGCATGTCTTCTGAGGTGCTGCTGAGAACTCTGGGTTTGTCTGGTTTGGAGGTGACATTACTGCTCTCTACACCTTTCTGAGGAGAGGAAGTGGAGAGGGAGGTGCTGGTCTCTTCTCTCTGTTATCCAGTGATAGTACACATGGAAATGGGTCAAAGTTACACCATGGGAGGTTTAGAATTGACTCTAGGAAGCATTTCTTTTCTGAGAGGGTGGAACTTGTTTTACTTGTTTAACCAGAGAGCTGATTGATGCTCCCTGCCTGACAATGTTTAATAGACTTTTGGACAATGTTCTGAATAACGTGTTTTAAGTTAGCCTTAAATTGGTCAGCCAATTGCACTAGATGGTCATTTTAGCTCCCTTCCAGGTTTTCTGTTTCGTTCTAGTTTAGTCTAATCTAGTCTAGTTGAAAACATTGTGATGAATTTCCACAATACTGAGCAAGCCATAGAAATATAGTAAGTACCCCACTGTCACTCTTAATGAATTAAGGTTTTTCTCACCAGGAATAGTGATGTTGGAGTCCATTCAAGATAAATGGCTAAATGGTCAGCTGTCCTGGCTGTGTCCCCTCCCAACTTCTTGTCCCCTCCCAACTTCCCCAGTCTACTCAGTGGTGGGATGGTGTTGAGGAGCAGAAAAGGCTGTGACGCTCTGTAAGCAGTGCTCAACAATAACTAAAACATCCCTAAATTATCAACACTATTTTCAGCACAAACCCAAAACAGAGTGCCTTACCACCTACAGTGAAAAAAAAATTAACTCTCTCCTAGCTAAAATCAGCACACCAATAAAGGAAAAAAAGAGTCCACAGTGATACTTAAGCCCATATCTAAGACTGAGTGTGTATCATCTTTGCTAAATTAAATTAATTCTTCCTCTTCTTCTGCTTTAAACATTATAGGCACTTTCCTCTGAAATACGGATAATCACTGCTTCTATACATCTGCATTTCAACATTTAGATTTTACAAAGCTTCAGCATTTTCCAGCAGATATGTGTAAAGCTTGTAGCAAAATAAAGTGCTGATACTTATTACTTGTTTTTCTATGGTACTCTATGGCAGCAATAAATTACAACACACACTGGCCTTACACAGACATATTACAACACATAAGTATGAGGAGAGTAGAATACAAAGTGCAGAAAACAGCTTGCCAAGAAGAAAAAAAAATATTTCCGAATTTTCTGATATAGTTTTTACATGAAAAATAAACCCAAAGCATACTGCAAAGGATTATATTTTAAAAAAAGAAATTGATTTAGGTAATTGATTATAAAGCTTCTTAGATCAGGAATGAATTTAATTTCAAAGGCAAGCATTGTCTGCAAGCCACTCCTGTGACATAGCTAGTGAGGAAAATCAGGACTTCTTATGCAAGCTTTATCAATCTTCTAATTCAACTAATATTTGCAGAGCAAAAGCAGAAATAAATTTGATTCTTTGCTTGCCAGTAGATTAATATCCTTTCCCATGTAAAGAGAAACCAAGATCTATTAAGACATGATGCAGGTCACAGGAAATTGATAGATGTCCCAGTAAGAAGAGTTTGTATGGTTCCAGCAGAGCCACAGCCAAAAGCCTGAGTTCTGTGGGTGTGGTTTAGGGTCAGAATCTCCCATACTTCACAGATCAGATAATTTCACAAACTTCCTCCAAGGTAAACCCTAGTAATATAATCACTTCCTCCTTTCTATAAGTAATCACATCTGCTTATCTTTTGTTTCACTGAAACCTGGTGGGATGAATCCCATGACTGGAGTGTGGCTATTGAGGGCTACAGGTTGTTCAGAAGAGACAGGAGAGGAAGGAGGGGTGGAGGTATCGCCCTTTATGTCAAGGAATGGATAGAGAGGGAGGAGATGTCCCTAAAATCCTCCCTGGGGTCAGATGAGGGTACTGAGAGCCTGTGGGTGAGGATTAAGGGGTAGGTCAATATGAGGGACACTATTGTAGGTATTTATTACAGACCACCTGATCAGGATGGAGAAGCTGATGAAGCCTTTCACAACCAGCTCCAAGTAAGCCTTGCAATCGCAGGCCTTGGTTCTTGTGGGGGACTTCAGTCACCCAGATATCTGCTGGAAAGCCCGCACAGCCTACACAGTCTAAAACGTTCCTCCAGAGTACTGATGATAACTTCTTAACCCAGCTGATGGAAGAGCCAACAAGGGGAGAGGCACTACTGGACCTAGTACTGACAAACAAGGAGGGATTAGTGGAGGACACTAAGGTTGAGGGCAGCCTCAACAGCATTGACCATGGAAATAGAGAGTTCAGGATTGTGGGTAACATACAAAAAAACAACAAGTAGGACTGAAACCTTGGATTTCAAGAGGGCTAACTTTGTCCTTTTCAGGAAACTGCTAGGTGAA
>JAOQGH010000019.1:66541835-66574041 GCA_025769975.1 Gallinago jamesoni | reverse complement strand
AACAGGATGACCATGAGCCAGCAATGTGCCCTTGTGGCCAAGAAGGCCAATGGCATCCTGGGGTGCATCAAGAAGAAACCCAATCTTCAGTTTTATTTAAGATCCTCTATGACTCCTACTCCAAACCTCAGATTAAAAGTCTGTATTCTTTCCTTGTGTTGATGTAAAGGAAATGAAAAAAGATAGCAAAGACAGCTGGAGTGAGAGCAAGAGCACATATCCATAAGAAATTATGTGCAAGCAAGGATGATAAAATCTCTGTGGTATGGGACAGAGCTGGGAAAAAAACTGCTACAGCATGCCCATTTCTTTTCTTACAGCTAATGTTTGTCTTTTCCGGAACTTTTCCAGTTCTCTTCCCTACTAGGAAGAAGCAGAAAGAACTAAACAGGAACATCTGGAAAACAAATACCACCAAAAAAAATTCAAATTCAGAATGATGTCTCAAATTTAAATTCTACTCTAAAGAGATTGTCATGTGCTGTTAGTAAGTTTAACATGTAATGCCAACAGTATTTGATAGGCATTTAATATTAGTTGTTGACTTTTTCTGTGTGTGCAAACCTAAGAATAGTAAAAAGCAACTTCTATAGAATTAAATCTTTAAAGCCCTTACCTTGTCAGAGAATTGGATCCTATCTATCAGAGATTTGTCAAAGCAAATGACATATTATCTAGGTAAACAGTGCCTTGCAGCAGAGCATAACTTCAAGAGCTTTGGTGTCACTGAACATGTTTTGGTAGAAGCACTCAACAGAGTTAAATGTATACTAATGGCTAAAAAATAAAAGACCTCCAGGTGATGGTGTGAATTTAAAGGATATATGACAATTGTTTGTGAAAGGAGACTTTTTCAGCTTGAAAGCAATCCAATGGATGTTTTTAAATCCTGCAGAGAAAATGAAATGTTTGCATTGCTACAGCAGTGACAGTACAGCCAGCATTTTGTTTTCTGCCTCAGGGGACTAAGTTACATGAGTCTCAGGAGACAGCAGTGCTCCAGAAGGAGAAACATGTTACAGATGATGAGCAGCTTAGCCATTAAGGAGAACAGTATTGCTGCCGTATTCCTAATGCACTTTTCTTTTTTGGAAACTCCAACAATAGTGAGAAATGACAGCTACTTAACTGGCCTCAAATTAAAAGCAATATAGATACTAGAGTGACAGGAAAGCATGTCTAATGAACAAACCCATGACAAATACAGGCAGACAATATAGATACTAGCACTGAATGTCAGACAGACAAAAATTTTTTCAGGAGACCTGGCTGGGTTTGTAGTTGCAAACTCTGTCCTGTAACTCCTACTACTATAGGTAATGTCACTGTACCACTCTTCCTCACACCATTCTTTCTTGCAAAGACAGAGGTGTCTTTTCCTCCTTTGAAGGGTGTCCTCATTGCAGCTGAGCACAGCTGGGCAGCCACAAGGGCAGACCTCTCTCGGAGGATGGAAAACTCCTGCAGCACCTTCATGGACAGACAACAGCCTTTCAAGAGATAACTCTCCACCGTGGGAGCATAGGCGATGGGAAAGGGCCAGACAGAAAACGTTTGAAATTCCCCTTCATCTCAGTGAGACTTAGACACATCTGTAAAGACTGTCTTAGTTTATATCAACTGCCTGACCTCTCCAAAGTCCACTGCAACCTGATCCGAATAACAAAACAAATGCTGCAGTGCCCTAGTCTTCTTACTGCATAAGAGAAAACATTTCATTGCTATAAATTAAGCTTTTAGTCAAGTTGGAAAAGCTTCATCTCCAAGCTATTCTGACCAAACTTTCTGACTCTCTATCTTCCTTGAAGCCACGTGAGACATGTTAACCTGCCATCCTCATGGATCGTGCCTGCTTCAGTGAAAGGATTTGTGGTGAAACTCTTGAGCATTTGAACAGCTCCTTTCTTAGCAATTTAATCAAAAAAGAATAGGTGGCATAGCATTACTGTAGAGCAAAAGGAATGTAGAAAAAAAATCCAATACACAGGTATCTTGCCAGTTGTCCACTTATGAAGCCTACTGAATTACTTTTGTTTTACAGCAATTTCACTACCTGCCTCTGAAGTACTCTTTTTTACTCTTGCTAGTTCTCAGGAACATGCTCACAATACTGTATTGCTTCCTGTAATGGTCTTCTCTCTACTTATCTTTTTTCTAGCAGTAAGAAATGCAAAGACAAATCTGCTTTAGAAACTTTATGCTACTAATGTTAGTAAATTAGTTTCAAACAACAGAGTTAGGTGAAAGAAATCTTGGTTTAATATCTACATTTTAAAATAAAAATGCAAAAAATAAAATAAATTGAAAACAGAAAAAAAATTCTCATTACACTGGACATCAGAAGCAGATACTAGGCTACTCTCACAACAGCTGGGCAATGACAACATAAGCAAAACACTCATCTCTATATGAAGTGCTTTTTATCACTCCATCATCAACATGAAAATTTTAAGGAAACAGAGCTGAACTATAAATCTAAACATATCTTAGAAAATACATAGATATTTACGTACACTGCTGCTAGGGGGGATTTTTTTTAAATTCTAGCATCTTTTCTACCCTATACCATTGATAGATGAGCAGAATAAAATAACTAAACTAATTTTTTTAATAAATAAAAAAATCAGGAAGAGTAGCAGTATCAATAACAGTTGTGTTATATGATGGTAGCACTAAATTTTGTGCTAGGGTTTGTTTATTGGCTTTTATATTAAAATGTTCAGAGAAATGATTGATGCAGCAGAAAAAACTTAGAGCATAAAAACCATATGTATCTTCACAGTCCCTTAGTGATGAGATAAAGGAGTTACCATAAAAGGTCTCAGATCTAGTTGGTGCTTGTCAGAATTTGCAGCATTTTTAGGCCTGATCTACATTTCTTTATTTATTAGGGGGAAGGAGGGAGGATGGGACTGGAGAGCCTTTTCCAAGTTATCTATGTGATAGGTTTTAACTTTAAATTTACAGATTAAACATTGTCTTCTCTGACATTTTAAAAGTGGTTTCTTAATTTGTATTTAGCCAGTGAGGGAAGTGAACTCTTTTAAGAGTTCTGAGCACTATCTCATTAATAGCTTTAGCCAATTTTAGTTTCTGAGACAGAGATGCACAGTTTAAATGTTATCATCTTTCCCTGCTCTACTTCTCTTGTATTCCTCCCCTGACTTGTAAAAAAAAATCTTTTGATGCATACTGTGTTGTCCAGTGTTATACATGTTGCATACTTTTGTTAAATTGAGTGATATACATGTTTTCTGCAACCACTCTCAGCCAAGAATTAAAAAAAATAATAAATATAATATAATAAAAATAATAAAAAAAATCCAAACAAGTTTGGAACTTCAAGATAACTTATCCTAGAATGTGAAGCCCACAATTTCACTATATTCTGCAACAAATATTTTCTATTAAAATAAACATTTATTTGAAGATTCAGAACATTCTTCAAAATATATGCAAATATTTAATATAGATACAGAAAAAACTGCTTCTGCATTAGGTCCAAGGTTTTTCATTTTCTTCATAATCAGTAGAAGAGTTTTTCAAATAGTGAATGTTTAGAGTATTTTGCAGCAAATGTCAGAAACATTTTATTTTTAATAGCACTTATCATAGAGTTGTCTTTCAGTTTTCAAGAAATCTAAGGAGAGGAGGAAAGAATGTGAATTTTTATTCTGGTATTTATATAGCAGTTGAGCTCTGAAAGCCTTGAACCTGCTGCTTTTACTCTGTTTTGAAAAGAGTAAATAAAAAGAAAAGAAAGTTTCACATAGCTTTTTTTATTATTATTATTTCTTTTTTAATTTAATTTTAGCTCTGGGTACATTACTCAAATGATAACATATGATGATGCAGCAAAGAAGCTATTTAGGAAGATTTAAGTCAAAAGATTCTTTTCTGCATTCCCATGGGAAATAGCACTCACAATGTCTGTCATTCCACAATGTTTCAAAAAATCTATTGTGTCCAAGCTGTAGCTCTTTACCACTATTTGAGAACTCAGACTCTCCATCCTCCACGCTAGTTATCTTCACTACCATGTAGAGAGTTCTGTTTTACAGGCTTCCTTACAAGATATTCTTGATATTGGTCTCCTCACGTTTTTTTTTACTCTTCTTCACATTTTAAATTAAATCACATCTTCTTTCAGATTCACCAGTTTTCTGTACTAGCCAGAGCATCTATTCCAGCCTGAAGTAAAAGTCATGCATGCTTTTCCTCCTCTAAGAAATTACTTCATGGTCAGTAAATGTACCTGTTGCCCCCATTACAATTCTTAAGGTTCAAAATAACTAACTATATGGTTACAGCAGTTGTGTTATGCTGCCTTTAATGAAGAACACTATTAATAAAACTTGGTATTTTACACTGCAGATGTTAATCACTCGAAGAGTATAATAGACCAATTATGAACAAAGAGGATGGGGAAGAACAAAAACATAACGAAGTTATATGAAAATTTCTAAGTATAGGAATAGATTCCCTATTGCTCCAGATTTGTGTTTGTTATTCCAAAACATGAATTCTAACTACATGTAAACAATTGTTAAATTATTAGTAGACATACAAAGCAGACACATAAATCAAGTCTTGAAAGGAGAATGAAATGTGGAAATGAGTTGTAAGAAAAACAGTTCCACTGTTTGCAGGCCACAGAGCACCAATCTCCAAAATGTAGGATGTCTTCATAAAAAATACAGGCAGAAATGTTCACTAACAGGGCTACCTGGGTTTCATGAAATGGCGATGTGAACAGAACACTGCTGAGCTGTTGAGCTGCATGATAGAAATTTGGAGGGAGGGAGGGTAGGTGAAAAAAAGAAAGGGAGACTAAATTGAGGGAAAGCAATAACGTCAGAGATCTTTCTTCATTTTGAAAATTGTAGAAATACTTTGGTTTGAACATTGTTGCTACAAGAGATGATTTTAGAAAGATTTTTTCGCATCTACTTGAGAAAGCTACAGTAGCTGGAGACAGCAATGCAAATATCTATTTAATGCATATGTAATTCTTTACATTTAAATTATAGTTCTCAGCAATTACACTGCCATGAAGGGCACTAGAATGAACATAACAGTTTTTTTCTTTAGGTAACCTTTCTTCCCTGTTTCACACTTTTGTTTCAGGTCGGGGATATTACAGATATCATCTTCAGTGTCCATGTCAGATATTAAGTACCAGTAGTACAAAGAGTATCTGCCCAATGTCACGAGGGAAATCAATGAAAAGGAAAAATGTTACAGCTCTACAAACATAGATCTATTATCAATTCATCTAGCAACTAGATTTATGAACATTTGATGTAGTCTTTTGAACAATGCAGTGCCTTTTTGCTAATCCAAGATACAGTTTGAATGTGGTTTCATTATTGCTTTTTCCACTCCCCAAGAGATTCTGTGTTGTGAAAAATGGGAGAGTAAGCCATTTAATTATTATATTTTATGATATTATTTTAAATACATTATTGCCATATATTATTTATTATATATTATATATTTATATACAATAAATAAATATCTAAATTATTTAACTATTATACATATTGTTATTTTTATATATTATTTTAAATATATAATATATAACTGGCCCAGAGAAGCTTTGGATGCCTCATCCCTGGAGGTGCTCAAGACCAAGCTGGATGGGGCTTTGGCCATGCTGACTACTGGGAGGTGTACCTGCCCATGGCAGGGGTGTTGGAACTCAATGACCTTTAAGGTCCCTTCTAACTCTAACCATCCTATGATACTGCACTTGTAGGCAATATGAGATCATAAGAGGGAAAGAAAAGGCATAGAATGAGCATATTTAAAGTATTTTCTTCAAAAATTCATCTTAAGTTTAGAACCGGGCACATTTTTAACTGTTTTTACTTATTTTTTACAAATTCAGACACTCAGGAAAAAAATATTTACAGTTAAAAATTAGATTTTAACTTTAAGTGAAGTCTGTTTCACATCAGTCAAAAATGTTTCTAAAAAGTTATTGGTTACCAAGATTTTGACCTTTCAAATTCTGTAATACAATAAAGTGACATCTTGAAAGGAGTAATACTTTTATAGGAAAAAATCTAACTTGCTCAGCCTTCTATATTTTACTACTTTTTTCAAAATAATCTATAGAGGAAAAAACCCTCATTCCATTAGTATTTTGAAAATATGTGGATTTTTCTGATTTTTTGTGTTTTCTCCTGAAAAGGGATTTTATGGGAAAAAAAAGAAATCATCTTTTTACTTAACTTGCACAGCAATGACACATTGGATGTAACTGTATCCTGTTTCAGGTAAGAACCACTCTGTAGGTTGAGCAAATGTAAATTATAGTCCTTATCATGATTGGTAGAAATTCAGGACTAGTGTCCCTAAAGCGCGTGGAATAGATTCTCTCATATGCAGCAGCTCAGCTCTCAGGGTTACCTGGCCATTTCTGGCTATGCTGTCACTCTGATTTTGCAAAGGCTTAAAACTATTCCTGAAGCTCTAAAATCTTAGGGCTTACAGTTTTCTTACTAGGCACTGAACAGCAGAAAACTTTTGTAACAGTTGAAGGGTTTATCTCTTCTTTTTTTCCCTGCAACAGGCAGAGTAGGGCAGGCAGTATTGTAAGAGTCCAATTTCTTCCCTTTTCTATTATCTGTAAGCCAGCTGACATTGCAAACTTATACCAGCAGTAATTCTGAAACAGAAAAGAATCATCCAGGCATGCTATTGCAATACTGAAATCTATACAAGTCTGTCTTTTCCTTCCTACACTTTTCTTGTAATGATCTTGCATTCTTTCAGAAGAGCAGCCAAATTACGTTTTTCTACTGCTATAACCACTACTTAGGAGGGGCACTATTAGATTCTAATCTATTCCTCCATGCTTGTGGTTTTGCTGATAGAACAAAGAATGGCTATATTGGGAGCTCTTGTTAGTGTTATAATTTCAAAAATATTCATTCTTAACTTGACTGATACTAGAAACAATGAGAGCAACTAAAAGTTATATTTGACAATGGGATATGATACATATTTGTCTTCAATGTGACAAAAATAATTCTAAACATTACCTTAGGAGAAAGTTTTGTTCTTAATAGACTTTCTGATTTAGTCCATTTTTCTAAAGTAGGGTTTCATCTATCAGGTTTCACTGATGTATAACAGTGATTTCAGCCTAGCACCATGGGAAATTCTGTAACTATCTTAGCAAGGAAGAACAAATTTTCAATATAGACATTGCTATCAGGTGTGACCTATCTTCCTGTATGTTCCAGTTGCAATTTTCCATCTTGGTCCTCTCTCACTTTTTTTTCCAGATATGAAGAATGTACCAAAATAAGCAGATCATATTCAGCAGCTTTCACTTTTCTAAAGGGGCCAGTTTATTAACTCAAATGTCCTTTTCTCCTTTTTTCATGTCCTGTTTTCTAACCTTGTCTCCCCAATTTCCTTGGAGTGCAACTACCTGCAGCCTGAATTCTAGATTTGCTGAGCCAAGAGACATAAGTATAGCTCAGATTTCTGAGGATATGTCTACATTGTGAGAATGTGCACAGAATACACCCACATAATATAGGGAATGAAAAGACACCAAGATAAGAAAGCAGCAAGAAGACTTCAGCAAAAGAACATTGACTTAAATAGACAAAAATTCTGACAGCAGAAAACAAGGGCATTAATGGCATCAACTGGCCACAATTGCCATATAACTTTTGCACTGCTATCCCAGGTTACACATGGCTTTACCACTGCTGTCCACAGATGCAGCCAACACTGGACAGCTCTGATGCTGTGGGAGAGCACAGCACATTCATATCACATATCCTTGGTCCTGTCTAGCACAGAGGTCAGAAGCTCACTTCAGAGTCACTTCAGTGGTTCATGTCAATGAGGAATTAAGATCGTGTTTTCAATGAGACATATGCAGAGTGAGCATACTTGTAGGTGTCCAGACCTATCTGTCTGCAAGTATGTAAGTCAAAACCCCTTATGCAAGGGTCTCTGAAAATGTGGAAGAAAAAGAAAAAAATTTCACTGAAAATTAGACATCATTATTGCACTAATTTCATGTCAAGAAAGGTGTGCAAGTGTGAAGCTTCAAATCTTGAATATGGAGCAGTCACGCTTGTAATTAGAAAAAAGAAAAATTGCCAGCTTGTGGCTTTTGCCTTTTTCTGAGGCAAAAATGTTAGGTTCACTTTCAGCTTTATGTCAGATCTTCTACTGGTATTTGGACAAAGTTGTTCATTCCTACTATAAAATACATTTGCCTAAATTTGAATTTTGTTGACAAGGGGCTGTCTCATGTGCAAAATGACAATCCAAGTTTACTAGGAAGCTATATAATGGGAACAGATAATTTGATATTATAAAGGCTGTTATAAAATTTGCAAGAAAAACAAGAAAAGCCTGTAAACCTAACTTTTGGAATAACTCCTACTAGTATGAGGCTCCCTGGATTTGTGTCACACAATTTACTAATTCAATAGAAGTTAAAGCAAAACATTTTTATCTCTCGTTCATCAAACTGGCAAGAATGAAATTATTCATATTGTTTATGTAGACTATTGAAAAAGTAATCATCTCAGTGTTATGATAAACATGCACAGTTTCAGAGAATAGTTCAAGGAGGTGCCTGTATAGGAACCAGTAACAACACTGGCTAAAACGCCTCCTGTTTACAAGACATTTCACGTCGCAGAAAACAGTGCCATTGATGACATTACAAAAATATAGTATCTGAACAAATATTGGACACATATTGTCATTTACAGTTGTTAGCACTGGCTCAATAAACATGTAAAACTTCTTGCCTGAAAATCTAACCAATTTTCTACAGAAAATGAAGAAAATTTTTTCCTCCTCAGCAAAGGTTATAGAGAAGAAAATAGAATTCTTGCAAAACAACAGAATTAAGCAATTGTTGGGATTTTTTGGTAATCTTAGCCAGTCTCATTCTTCATCACAATGCATATGAATTTGGGTCATATTAGGCATGTAGAATCTAAACCAACTAATTTCTGGTCTGGAAGCAATATAGCTCTAAAAACTGAAAATGAGGAGAATTATTTTGTGAATAGTGTCCTGTAAGTTTGCAGCTGTAGATTTTCCTGACTAGTGTGACCAGTGAGAACAAGGGAAATAACAGCTGTACAGTAAGTCCATACTGTACCTGAGGTTTTGGAAAAAATTCTCTTTCCAAGGGGCAGAAGGGAGAGTGGTAAATTTTTCCCTGACTGAAAAAGTAACCAAACAGAAATATACCTACTAAAACATTTCAAGAGTTTTACATAATGAGCCTAATATCACGACAGAATTTACTTACTCAAATACCAATAGTAAGGTCTTCCAAAAAGCTGTCTCCCTCCATAATTTATTTATGGGTACAAAAATTCTTTTATAAAGAGTGCAAATAGCTGTAGTGCAAATTATGGTGAGGAAATTATGAATCACAAAGTATGTAATTTTCTGAATTCAAGCAGAAAAATAAGTGACATTAGGATCTCCCAAGCCCATGTCTAACTCATTATTCTTTAAACAACAGATTTGTTTATGAAGACACTACTCCTAGTGCTTTATTCTTCCTCCTCAGTTCTCCAAGACACACTTCAACTCTCTGCATGGCCATCATCAGTCTGGCCTGTGATATTACTATTTCTGTCTCTGTTTAGAAAAGAAGCTTTCAAACTAAATAAAAATTACAATAAAATAACTGATGTGCACATCCTTATCCAGTAGGTGGGCAGGAAATGGGGACAGATATACACCCAGGTCAAACAAGGGGTCTCACTCAGGGGTGAGCAAGAAACTGCATGGTCCTCGTTGCTGGCTGGGCTGAAACTACAACAACCTATGTGATCCCATGTCTGTACCAGGTCTGCTTCAGCTGCATAATATGGCGAAGCAGTAGAAAACCAGGCTGATAGCTCTGCAGAGGGACCTGTACAGTCCATCAAGTTCTCGGTGCAGGGGAAAGATAAGTTTTTAGAGTATACCAAAATGACCACCACAGAGCTACAGGATGCCAACAGTTAGGTAGGACGAGCTTCCAGTCACCCAGACACCCACAGCCTCCATCACCCCATGGCATGGTCACCATCCTCTTCCCGTCCAATGCCGTTTCTAGATGAGCTGGGGACCTTGGGGATGGTGCCCAGGACTGCCATGGGTAGCCCCCCACCTGACATCTGTGTGACCATTGTCCAAGACCATCCCAAAACCCTTGGGTCTGTGATGTCCTGGCTGCAACAAGAGCTACAGAAATCTATGGGGTCCAGTGGTGGGAGGCAGTTGCAGCAGATGCCTTTATCATAACTAATCTGTGCTTATTGGGGCTGGATGACGAGGCTGTCATCCAGGAGCCGCAATCCAACCTGCAAGGCCACAAAGCAATCTTCCTGCATTAGCTCATCAACATCATTGAACATAAGCACAGCAAAGAGGCTCAGAGGCACCTGGGCCAACAGGACACCTGCAGTGTCAGGGGGCAGGAGGGAAGCCCCACAGATGTCTCCATACCCTCCACCTTCCCAGAGAGGACTCTTGCTGTCAGCACAGCCACCTCCAGTAGGAGGTTAGGAAGTTTTTATTCATTCAATCCAGAAATCTCCTAGTTTCCTTGTGCCTTGCTTTCTTGTCCTTCCAGCAGACATGAGGGTAGTTAAAGTTTCCTGTGACTGTGACTGTGAAGCTTTTTCCAGTTGTATGATGAAGGCATCATGTGCTTTTCATTCTTGATCAGGCAGTCAATTGCAGACTACCACCATGACGTCCTGACCCAAAATCTCTGAGTTGTCCCATTATCCATCGAGGCAGAGCTCCATACATACCTGCTGCTCACATCAATTGGAATTCCTCTTCCTTCTCCTCACATTCTTAGCCTCACATTCTTAGCTATCCTAACTGAATAGCCCGTATCCACCTGTGGCAACACTCTACGTGCAGGGGCTGTCCCACCACATGTCCATGATTCCAAACAGATTGTGGCTCTGTAGCTACACATAGGCCACAAATTTGTCCTGTTTGGATCCGATGTTGGATGTTTTAGCATTCAGATGCTTTCAGAAAGTCATCCAGTTTTCCTGATTTCCCAGAAAGGATATGAAAGTTTCCCTGATAATGCTTTTCTGTAGGCAGTTCTTACTTATGTGCATATGCTTAGGGTTGGCCCCCTTCAGTGCTCTTTTGCTGTTATCAAGATATCAAGGTGTCCACATAAGCACACACCCTTTGTTTGCCAATCCAGGCCAAGCCTTCTCATTTCCCTCATCCTTTCTAGCTTAAAGTTCTCCTCACCAAATTGTCCAGTCTGGTGACAAGGATGTTGTTGTCCTATCTGGTCAGGTGGACCTCCTCTCTCCTGGTAGTCCTCTCTAGGATCCCAGAGTCATAAAAAACAAAACCCTGCTATGAACCCCAAATTTGCAACCCCTTATTGACCTGCAAGACACATCTACTCCTCCTCAGGCTCTTCCCTGTAAGAAGTGGGGGCGCTGAGAAGACACCCTCTGTGCCCCTGGGCCCTTGGCTCTCATACTCTGAGTTGTGCAGTCACTGCTGCAACACTCAATGTCTCCTTGGCAGCATCACTGGTAGCCATGAGGAAGAATGTTGATGGTATTAGTCCAAGGGCACTAGAAGTCTCTCCACAGTGTCTGAGGTCCATCAAAGGGCAACCCCACTCTACCGCAGGCCAGGTTAGTACATGGGGCCCCCGTCCCCATGGCAGAGAGTCTCTGCCTATCATCACCCACCACTTCCTCCTGGTGCTGCTGCTGGACTTAGTCTCTGCTGCCATGTCAGCTTCTGAATATATGCAGAAAAACAACTGTGGCATCACAATCTCCCAAGTTCTTGCCTAACACTTTACTTATGTGCCCAAAATGCTTTGATAGTATTAAGCCCAGCAATACTTCAAAAACTCTTGAGCTCTGCGTTGTAATGACACAAATTAGAAGATTTTCATTAAAACAAAAACAAACCACAACAGCACAAAACCAAATAAACAATAAAATATGTTGATTTTTTTTGCAAATTTTAAGAAGTCAGTGACTAATTTCCCCTATTGACAGCAAATCTGGAAGCAAGTCAGGATTTCCTAGTTTTACTCATTATTTTACTCAGCTTTTATAAAAGGAAATACTGTCAACTGTTAAGGTGGCTCTTGCTAGAGAGCTTAAAAAATCTTTTTACATAAAGATTTTATACCATGCTTGTGAAGAAGAATGAAGAAAGTAGAAAGTGATCTCTAGCAGGTACTAGCAAAGTTAGGATGAAAATATAAGGAGAAATATTTCACTGGCTACACTGTGTCTCAGACACCGCCAGAAAGTGAGATCACATCTTGTGTGGTGTCACCACTTCTGAGACTCCCTTGACATGCTGTAAACTTCATTCACAGAAAGAAACACTCTCCCAGAAATAATATAATCTTTTCTTGGAGACCATACTATGAAAAATGCTATCTATGCCAGTCCAAATATACTCTGAATGAGAACATTACTTTGTAAGACAACATGGAATTACATCTTACCTATTGTTTTGTAGTGTTGCATGCAAATACATTGCCTTGATAGACAAACTAACATTAAGAACATGAGATAGTCTGTAGAATTTTCTGAAAGAAAATAATGATAATAAAACATCCCATGAGAAATCACCAACCAAACCTCCATCAAAACTACATTTTTTTTGCTCCCCCAACCCCCCACTTGAAATAGTTTAGATGGAAAATAACAGGTTCTTTCTTTACATAACATTCCTACCACTGCTGCATCTTCTAGTTCCAAAGGGACCAATTAAAGAGACAAAGGCAGTACTTGAATTTGTACTTTTGTCCCATTACTTGAGCTATCATCTAGAAATGCTGACCCAGGAATACTTCCATTTTACCTCTCTATGAGAGAGGTCTCTTCTGTTTGGAGGTGTCTGACTCATAAGATGCCGATGATATTTTTGAGTTGATCAAGGAACTGTTTTGGAGATTCTCTGAAAACATAGAGGAGTTCAGAATAGATACATATTGTATTTGATTGGAGGAGAAGAGAAAGGAATAAAGTACCTGGAAGGAGATTCCATATGACTGCTTCGAAAGACTTATCCATGAAATACAAATGTTGAAATATCATATTATATTTATTAATATTGCTGTTTTCCCATAAAGATTTTCAGAGTTCTGATGAAAGCCTGAAATCCAAGGACAGAGAAGTTTTTATTTTTATTTGTCAGTCTTTATCTCATTTTCTGTTTTTAAAACCTTCTTAAAATAGTACTTTAAATGAAAACAAGAGTCTTCAGTTGGAAAATACTAATATAAAAAGAAATCCATTTAACTTATCATATAACATTGTTCAGAAACAGTAGAATTTTGTATTATTGTTGCATAAATCTTTACATTATGAAATGATTATGTCATCATTAAAGGATGCCCTTTCTCCAGGTGCCAGATCAGATATTTCTCTGCAGCCTGTGGTGAAGACCATGGTGATGTAGGTTGCCCCCTTACAGCCCACAGAGGACCATGGTGGAGTAGATATCTAACCATGAAGGACCTTATGCTAATGCAGGTGAATGGGTCCTGAAGGAAGGTGCAGCCATGGAAAGCCCAGGCTTAAGTGAATTCCTAGCAGGAGCTGTGACCCAAGGAAAGGAACCCATGCAGGAGCAGATATTTTTAGGTTTGTTTTTATTTCTCATTTTTCTACTCTGCTTATAATTGACAATAAATTAATTTAACCTTTCATTAATTTAACCTTCGATTGTGTCTGTTTTGCTCATGATGGTAATTGCTGAGTGATCTCCATGTCTTTATCTTGACCCATGAGCTTTTTGTCATATTTTCTCCCCATCCTGTCAGGGAGGGGGAGTGAGAGAGCAGCTTGGTGGACATCTGTTCGCTAGCCAGGGGTCAATCCACCACACCAGTTCAAATGGTCATCTCACAAAACTTCAACAATTGCCAGAATTTCCTGGTATTCTGAGGTTCATCTATATTGCTAATATTCTTTATGGCAAGGAGGTCTTGCAGTTTCTCTCTTTAGTTGCATTGTTTCTAAAATGACTGAGAGACTAATAATGTAGTACCAACAGCATACTGTCCATGTACACATATATACACACAAAGCTACACAGCACATATGTATTCTTTTCTGCTTTCAGTATTATAGTTTTTTCTCTGCCATAGGAACAGTAAGCATGCAAAAGCAGTACAAAGAAAAGCAGACAATTTCTCCTTTGCCCTTTGCTTTGAATTATTCATTCAGGAGATTTCTGAATTTGTACCAAATAATTCCTCTATACTACAGGCCTTTAAAAAAATATTTCCTGGCATCTTAGTGAAACCAAACAAAACTTTTAACCTGAGAGAGAAAACAGTCTTAAAACATTATTCTCAATTTTGGAACTATTTCTGTATATACACAGCTAAAATCCTTGTCCAATAGATACTTATGGAAGGAAGACAACATGTTAAAGTCATTTTCTTGCTAAGCCTTCTGGGGCTGAAGGAATTTGACTTCAACCTTAACATGGCCACAGAATGTCAATGGAAAAGTGCACACTGCACAACACAGTACTGTGTAAAGATCTTATGGCCAGCTCAGCACAAGCCTGTTTCAATACAAGAGGTCATTCAGCTCCACTGCCATCATATTCCTCCCATATGTGAACCTGCTGATAAATCAGCAGGCTGCGAAGTCATGCACATCACCCAGGAAAAGCCATGTCCTTATACAGCTTGGTATTTCCAGTACTTTTGACAACTCACTGATATCAGCCTCAGGTATCCATATTATATATATTCCCCCCTCCTACTTCAATTATTTTCATGACTCACTGTCCTTTTCCTAATGCTTAGACCAGTAGGTTCCGAACTATACTAAAAGGCCCTAGAAGAAAAGTAGTAGAAGTCAGCAAACTCAATTTCTCCATCCTGACGACTGTGAAGATCTAACAGAAGAGCCAGTTTTGGGGTTTTGGGAAAGCTATGTTTCAAACTTCAGAAATTCTGACTATTAAAGAAAACTACCCATGATAACTTTTTAACAGACATGGAATGACAGTTTTCACAGATTGCATGCAAATTTCATTCATATAAAGATACTTGTGTCTGTATGGAGGGAGAGAAGGAAAGAGAGAAAGGTATGTCTTATTAACTAGAAAGAAGGTTGTGCAATTAGAGAATACTTTAAACTCTGACTCACTCTTGAACTAAGTTGAGTTTTTGACTAGAAAATGAGGAACGCCGTTGAACTGACTTTATAGGATTGTTTGCGTGCTGTTTGCTGATCTCTGTTTTGAGTCTGTATTGGTAAATGAAGTCAATTTCATGTAGCATATACCAATATCTGAATTCATGATTTTGTCGTGTGCATGTTTTTATAATTGGACTGGCATGTATATTATTGCTGCAGTTTTGAAGTTGTAGGTATGGATATAATCGGTCCTGTTTTTTCAGTCACCATGAAAAATATTTCTCTTACAAAATATTTTTCTTATTTCTCTTAAAGAAAATACAGGAATGAATTAAAGTTAGGTTTATCATCACCCCTGTACAACAAAAAAATCTGAAAAATGGAGCTGAAAACCATACATTCAGTAAGAATGTACACTTCATTGAATGTGAACATTAAAATGTTTAGCATCAGCATAGTTCTATTTAGTGGCCACTGTTAGGATCTTGCTGCTTCTATTTCTTCAGGAACTATGTCTGTTCAGACAGCAGAGTCAAACATTTCTCTATTTTTTACATAATTTCCTGTTCTACTCTTGTAGAGTAGTGTGGCAGTGTAAAATAGCTTTCATGGGGTGCATTTCACACTTCGCATCTTCAGCAGACCCCATTCATTGGGTTGGCTACTTACACCTACACTTTTTTCTACTATTTTCTGTATACACATAGACAACCACTAACAGTGCCTGAACAGTGAACTCGTCTCAAGACACCGAGCCTCCTGAAGGCAAATACTATTTTGAAAGTGTAAGAGACAGATATAAGATGGACACTAGTTTTCTTCATTCCTTTGTTGCACTTCCTTTTCCACATACTGTTATTGTCCAGCATTGGGCAGAAGATGAGAAAAGGTTCTTGGTTGAGCCCTTTTTCTATCCTAGCCATACATGTATCAGCAGAAGCCAGTAAAGGCTGCCTGCATACGGGGAAATTCTTAATGGCATTTATTCAGGTGTTAATAGACTTAGGGGCAGGCATCTTATGTCAGTTCCCATTTCTGATCGTCATTAACTGTGACATCTCAGTTATGTCCTTTTCTGGGTAAGCTGTCAGGTCTTTGCAACACATGACTTATTTGCACCAATTTTACTAAAGATTGGTTTAGAAATGATAAATGACTGATTCTGACTCCTTTTTTTATCAACAAACTCTTACAACTGCAGGCTCCATCTGTTAAAAATCATTATTCTAAGAGTCATTATGCATGTCAGCTACATCCTCCTCAATACACTTTATGGGGAACTTTGTTGAACAACATAAGGTGAATCTGTGTTTGCTTCCATCTCTCCTGGTATAACTCAGGGTTTTGCATAAAAAATCCACAATCTTCATCTATCTGTAAACGAGATTATTTGAATGTGGCATGAGTTCCATAAACCACAACTTTTTTTTCTTTCCCTTAAAATTTTTTTCTTTCTTTTGAGGAGTACTGTCAAGTATACACAGCTGGTTCTGCCAGCTCCATGAAAAAACATGTAAAAGATGACTCCTTTTAGAAGGAGTGTGACCCCATCATAGAAAAATAATTTTCATGACATAGATTGCAGATAGTTTTCTTAGTCTGCTCATTATTTCCATTTTTATACTTTGTCACTGCAGTCATTTGGCACTGCTCTGTCCATCTTACTCTACCATAAATATGATAAAAATCTTTTTCTTGAATAAGAAACTAAGAAAAAAAGGAACATTATTCTATGTCTGGATTATTATTATTTTTGCACAATTGCAAGCGATCATTCTCTTTTCAGTCATTTCTATGAATGGGAGGAAAAGTTGTGTATTACTGTTCAGAGAACACTGGGGCTAGCAATATTTATTAGCATGATTCAGGCCGACAGTTGTCTGGAGTTGAAATTTATTCTATTAAATACTACATTTGTTGCTGTCAGTTTTTTAGCTTTCTTATGCCCTTCTAGCTCTTGTCTGAAACTGATGACAGTCTAATCACAGTCTGTGGAAACAACCTAAAATGTTTGAAGGTACATGTGGTAACAAACATTTTTTTTCCTTTATTTTTTTCTTTTTCTGTGCCTTGATAAGAAAAAAATTACATTTAATATCTCTGCCTTTGTGTGTTCTCCTGATGCTCTTGGAAATTCTGGAAGAGACATGTAAATGAAGTAGCATGTAAAGCATTATGGGATTCTGCTGCACTGAAACATTAGTTGGAAAGTATTAAGTCAGCAATGAAAAATTCCAGCTGAAAACATCAAGGGCTTAATCAATCAGTCAGCTAGCCAATTCAGTTGACTGTCTCCAAACTCATCTCATCCTAGCTGAATGCTAAGGGTGACTGTAAGCAGTCTAACTACAACAGGTGGCAGCTTTCTGTTTCTTTACGTATTTATATATATATAAAATGGTTTTGACATTAATTTTAGCATTCCCCAGCTTAAGGACTGAGACAAAAAAATCAGTCTCCTCCAACAGTATTCCTACACAATATTATTTGCAACTGAATTTAAAATGTTTTAAATGGACTTTAAAAATAACAGACTTCAGGGATGGTACCTCATATCACACTGCCTTTTGAAGCACACAGTGGTAATTCTTCTAGCATTCTTTAACACATTTATTTGAAGAAAGACTAATTTGACTTCCACTACCCAGAAAAGTCCAGGTTTTAGATAAAAAACACAACTCAACACATCAGATAACTTGACACAAAATTGATACATATGATAAGAACAGTAATTTCAGGGAATACATGAACATTTGTATATTAACTCCTGTAATTTCTAATGTTAATACTGCCCACCTATAAGTATGCATTATTAGTGTCCCAGCTTAAGTTAAAATTGAACCAACATTCTGTTCAGTAATTTTACAGAATTTTAACAGAAAACTTTTCATCCCCAGAGTAATAAGACCAATGTTTATAATAAATGCCAAGGAACGGTATGCAGAGAGGCTCTTGCTTATACTTATTGCTATAATAACCAAGGTCAGCTAATTTCATTATTTGCCCTGTTGGAGAACCAGAAACAGAAAAGTGTAAAGGGGTCCCACATGCAAAGAGGAGCGGGCAGGACTGGTGACCCGAAACTGACTGACAGGGTATTCTGTCCCACCTGCATCATGCTCAGTATAAAAGCTGAGGGATAAAAGGGTCTTTCTTCAATTGCCAACATCTGAAGAGGACCCTGTCTGTTTGTCTGCCTTTGATCCCAATCTCTGTGTTCATGAATCCAGATCCAGAATCCAGTTCCTGTCAGTTGCTGAGTCCAGTTTGGGACTTCCCCAGTGCTGCCAGTGATGCCTTTGTGGGAGCTTGATACTGTTCCATGTGTATTGTATCTATTTTAATTATTTTATTTCTATTTGATTATAATATTTCATTAAAGTAGTTTATTTCCTTCTAAACTCATAAATTTTTTTATCCCTCCTCTTTTCCTCGGACCAAGAAGTCGAGGAGAGTATCTGTCACCCAAAATCAGCTGATTCAGCCTAAATGATGACGTTAGGACTTATAGATGATTCTGACTGTTTTCAAATGCTAGTGTGGCCAGGTTTATTCTCAGCATACAAACTTTCCTGACTCAGCTGCTAAATCACAACTTCTACTGGATGACCACTTGTAGCACGGGAATTTATAGTGAATTTATAATGTATTTATAGTGATTTTGGGTGGACAGACAGTGGACAGAAGCTGTCCCATCCTTATGAAACAAACCCATTTTCAATACAGGTATAGTAGAGGAACAGAAATGTCTACTGCTAAACAACTGTAGGTATCGAACAATTCTTGTTGCGCAGTTAGGATCCAGAAAGGGCCTCAAATACTCGAATACTGGCAGTGCCTCATTTTGTTTGGACATTTTCCCAGCACAGTTTTCCTTCTGGTAAAATGGTTATTCTGAGTCATAGCAGATGCAGTGTGTTCATGGAACTTTCAAAGATCACTCTATCAGCTTGAGTAGCCATTAGTGTTATGGCACTTCTAAGGTGCTAAATGAGTATCTGCAGACAGAAGTTTTACTGGAGGTTTCTGCTGAAGCTGGAAATCAGCCTAATGCAAATCTCTACAGAGGTCAAACACAAATAATTGCCATGCTTGGGAAGAAACTGTGCATCTGAGTTTCCAAGTGGCCCAGCAGAAGACTGGGAAGAGTGTAGTGTGCCCAGCCTCCCAATTTCAGGGATAGAAGGGATGGCTGAGCATCTCAGCAGCTTTCTCATCTCTTTTAAAAAGAAGGAAAGGTGAAGGTGGACATTCCAGCTCTGGGGAATGTCTGGGAGAGAGGGCTGTGACTCACGCAACCCCAAAGCATAACCCCCAGCTCCCATGCAGATCTTCACTGTAATGCAAAGAAAGTAATCTGACTCAGGAACCCCTCCTCCCAATAGGTCTAAGGGATAAAGGGGTCTTTCTTCAATGGCAAACATCTGAAGAGGACCCTGTCTGTTTGCCTGCCTTTGATCCCAATCTGTGTGCTCATGAATCCAGATGTGGAAGATGATCCCTTTATAGTACAGTCAAAGCCTCTGACTGGGTCCGCTGAGCCTGCAGAGACCCAGCTCCCTCTGAGCTAGTGCTCCTGCTGCAACTCAGAGAAAGATACCATTTTTTACTGCACAGAATACTACAGGACCACATTTATACCACTGTACATGGAGACTTGCAGTAAACACTGCTGCTGTGATGAATGAGCGTCATAACCCCATCACATGTTATCCTGGAAATTTCATTACAACACCTTAAACTCAGGAACTGCATTTAGCTGCCTCTTCATATACAGTAATGGCATTCCTTTTCATTAGCACCTGCAAATCATCTTTTGCTGAGGGCGGTCAACAGAAATAGCATTAGATTGTTGGTACACTGCCAAAGTTTTTTAATCTGCTAACAAAGACAATGTTTTAACTGAGGTTAGACTAATGTTGGAAAAAATCTTGAATCTTTCTGCTCATCCCTCAGCATTTAGAAATTACTGCAGGACTATTTAAACACTGTGTTGTACTCAGATGAGCTACAACTATTTAAACCAGCTGGGGATCTGGTTCATAACTTAAGAGGCAACTGTGTTAATCATTAAACAGGGAGTCAGAAAAGATAAGGTTATTTTCTTTTATTTATTTATTTTACTATTGTTGGTATATCATTTTTGTAACAAAAGCAAGAAAATAGTTCACAACAGCTCTAATAAGTCAAACTGCAATTCTCCTCTATGTAATTCTTCTAATGTTCACTAACTTCCGAATAACATGGATGAAGACCTAAAGCCTCCTTCCTTTGATGTTGTAGCTTTAAATCCACAAATGCTAGCAGCTACAAATCCAATCAATACCTTAAACTTAAACAAACCCACCCTGGTGAAATCCTGATTTTTGTTACTTGATAAACTCTTTAACTCCTTCCAGCACCAAAAAACAAAATAAAAAACAAAATAAAAAGTGGTGATGTGCAGACTTTCTTAGGAAATTTATTTTGCCAGTTTTAATTTTATTAGGGCTCAAAAACCAGTGTTTGCTCAAGTAATTTTTCAGTTCACAAAGTGCCCGGTTGATCTCTTCTTCCCTGTTACCCATCTGTGTCATGATTTTTTTTTTTTTTTGTTATATTCATCAGCTTCAGACTGTTTCCTGAAAGTATAAAAAAAAACCTTTTTTTTTTCATTTCTGCTGTGAATATAATGTAAATTTATTGGAAACACATAGGTTGAGAAATGTATGAGATAATTTCAAAAATATAATGAGAAGTATCCCAAGGATAATCAATCCGAAACCAAAGGGGGCATTTAACTGCAAACATTGTGATTCACAAGGAAATTAATTTACTATGTCAGTTGTGCCTAAGTGGCCAAGTCATCATTAATTTTGCTACTCTACTATACATTTGTCATCTTATTAGTTTTTCCCATTGCTCCCTACACACTTTCAAAAGAAATTTCACTCAGTACAAAGGAAAGAGAATTAAAGAAACTTGGTACAGATCATAGACATCTCTCTTGCAGATTTCCAGAAAATCCTTAAGAAGAAAAGGCTGCTAAGTGAGCAGGCATCACTTTTTTATCTTAAGAGGTCATGTAGGACTGACAGCTTAGAAAAGATTTCTATAAGAAAGATGAGAGCCACCACCTTCCTCTAAGAGTCTGGATTGACTTCTAGTTTATACACAAAAAAAAAAAAAAGAAATATAATAATAAAAATTTTCAAGCTTTCTTGATGTTTCGTGGGATGAATGCCCAGGAACAAAGTGATCCAAAGGCATCTGTTTTTAATATCTGGCCAAACACTGATAGGCATACAAATCTTTAATGTTATCTGAAATATCAGATATATTCGGTATACATTCTTACAAAATTTGAAACGCTTTCCTGTTGAACTGTATTTAGTATTTGGTTCATAGAATTTCTCCCACATACAGCCCAATGTACACTGATATACTTACTGTGAATGACATTAAATATTTATTTTCTAAGTTCCAACATTTTCTGTTTGAAAAAACTAGCAGGCTTTTTTCGGTCTTCGTAATGTAGAGATACTGCACAGATACAACTGTAATCGTGCTATTTGCTATACTGTTTTAAAATGTTAAGTGGGATATGTAGGCAGTGCCCTAATGCAGGCTGTGTCCCTGTATTTCGTAGAATCATAAAATGGTTCGGGTTGGAAGGGACCTTAAAGATTATTGAGTTCCAACCCCCCCAGCCATGGAGGGCAGCAATCTCCCACTAGAGCAGGTTGCTCAAAGCCCCATCCAGCCTGGCCTTGAACATCTCCACAGATGGGGGATTCAAAACTTCTCTGGGCAACCTGTTCCAGTGTCTCACCCCCCTCACAGGAAAGAATTTAGACTGTCATCTAAATCTCCTCCCAGTTTAAAACTGTTTAAAACCATTACTTCTCATCCTATGGCTCCGCTCTCTGATATAGAGTCCCTCCCCAGCTTTTCTGGAGCCCCTTTAGGGACTGGAAGGGGCTCTAAGATCTCCGCAGAGCCTTCTCTTCTGCAGGCTAAACAACCTCAACTCTCTCAGTCTGTCCTCACTGGAGAGGTGCTTCAGCCCTCAGACCACCAACGTGGCATCCTCTGGACCTACTCCAGAATGTCCATGTCCTTCCTGTGCTGAGGAATTCAGAGCTGGGTGCAGTGCTCCAGGTGGGCTCTCCTCAGAGTGGAACAGAGGGGCAGCATCCCCTTCCTCACCCTGCTGGCCACGCTGCTTTTGATGCAGCCCAGGATGTGCGGGGCTTTCTGGGCTGTCAGCGTGAACTGCTGGCTCATGTCGAGCTTCTCATCCACCAACTGGAGGTGTTGTACAACATAAATGAGAAGACAGGAAGTATAAAAGGCTAGGATTCCTATTCAACCTTAGAAATAGCTAGGGGTAGCACTGAGTAGATAAAGAGTAGATAAGTTTAGGTAGATAAGGAGAAACCTGTTGCTTGGAAGAGAAGTTTTAATTTTGCATAATTCTCAGCTGTGGGGTTACACTGCTTGAACCATCAGGAGAAGCACCTGGGACAAGTAAACTCACAGGAGGGACAGAGCTCTGCAGTAAATTAGAGAAGCTCAGAGAGTTGGTGACTGAGCTGACAGCAGACACCACACTTCCCTTCTCCCCTTCAGTACCTTCCCAATCCTTTGTCTCCTGGGTTTTTCTGCAAAGTCTGGGATTTGTGTTTATGTGGGAACCCAGGATGCATCACTCTTGCAAGAACCTGTGGCTGGGCTTCTGCTGCTGTCCATTAGCTCTGCTGGGGTCTGTTCAATTGAAATTAATAATTATTTGTCACTTGGTACAAAAGTACTTTGTCCACATCACAGTGGATACATCACAGTTTTTTTAGGGTTCACAGCTAATCATGAGTAAAGAACACCATGGTATACCTGGCAATTTCAACCACATCAGTCTTCCCAGCCTTACTCCTACTAGACATCACCATCCAAGCACCACCAGAAAGAGTCCAGCATCAGCTGAAGAATAGCTTGCCATGAATAGATGCAGATGGGCTTATTTTGTGCGTATCTTGGGATCTTGAGCTACTTGGGAGCTCCTCCAGCACAGTCATGCAACAGATTTATGATCTATATCCACATATCTGCACCAGGTACTGGTACCTAGGGAGAGCAGCACAGCCTCTGTGAGACTGTCACTGGAAATTAGACCTAATGGCTTTTTGGTTCTGTTTCCAGCTGCATTGTTAATTCATTCTCTTACAAGCTTCTTTGCTGCAGCTGTGAAATGAGTATCAGTTACAAGTTACAATCACCAGGACATTCACTCATATTTATATATACATATATATATATATATAAACATTCACTGTTAATACTAGCAAAAGTAGGCAGCATAGGTTTTGAGCTGGCCAAGTGTGACCTGGTAGACATCTGGGAAGGTGGTATTTGGGAATCAGACTTCATCCCATGAGTTAATCCATTCCCATGGATTGGTCTTCAAAATGGAAAAATAGTGTAGCTATTTAGTTTAGGAGGAGCTCTATGTCTGGTCACTTCTGCTCAAGAAAAACAAAAATATCACACATTGTACATTACACTTAACTAAATATGTTAAATTAAACAGGAGCAAGGTTAACTTGAACTCAAATAACAATGTGAGTACTCAGAATGGATCCAGATGTAGACTAAGCTTTATGATCTCTGCAGCAAAAGAATTCATGATTTCTCTTATTGTCCATTCCACCCATAAAAACTTCTTTACTATCCTCACCTCCTAGCTCGTCTGCTTCTTCGGTGTTAGGACTTCAGTGACAATTCTGCCCCATTTCATGCCAGTCTTGGTTACTTAGGGATTATATCTGCGATAGTCATTGGAAGGAAAATATGGAAATTGGGTTGAGAGAAGGTGTTTAGTGTCAGGGTAAGCCAAGCTGGATGTTACCATGTTGTTTCACAGAAATACCCGCGGGCCACAGCTGCCTAATTTGCCCTGAATTACAGTGCAAATTCCTCACCCGACTGACTTTCCCATGAACAAAAGGCAAGAAGAAAACATTATGGACAAAGCTGGATGAAGTTTTCATTTAACATCAACAAAAAATGCATTTTCATATGATTTTTGATTGAATTTTCTTGACAGCTTCTTAAAGGCGGAGTGTCAAGTACCTGTGGTGCTTTTTTTTGTTCTAAAAATCTTTACTTTTATGGAAAGAGAAGATTTTAAAATGCTTTCACTTTCCATTTTTTTCTAGTTTAAGCCACATTTTTAGAGGAAAAACCATTTATTTCATGTGTCTTGGACTGTAGAAGTTATTTAACAATGCACAGAAACACTGAAAGCTGGAGAAAAAAAATAATGCTAATGCAGGTGAAGCAATACATGTGCAAAGTCTGTTATATCCTTAATCTTCGTAGATTTTTTTTTTTTTTACCTCATTTCCTGATAACCCTACAATATTTACAGATATAGTCATCTTCCCATAATTTAAGTCTCAAGCAACTACTGAGTCGTTGGTAAAAACTCCTTCTCAAGACTCTAGCTCACATGCAAATACTTTCATATGTATTAGTGAGCCATAAATGTCTTTTGAAAGAGCTTCTGCTCCCTGCATAACTGTGGACAGACATTTAGACCACTTCACAAGTTTCTCCTGTTTATTTTTATTTGTGCTTTTTCAAATTTCTGGTAATCTCTCCATGTTTTTAGCTGTGGACAGCTGAAAATCCAGCTATTTAAACATGCCTCAGTTGTCTTTCAACAATATAGTTTTCCTATTGACAAATATTCTCTAATCAGCATGTCAGTTTACTATAAAAAGAGAATGGAGGTAATATCTGTCATGAAAACTGAAGGGTGTTTTCTTGACTAATCACATATGCTATCTCAGCTAAGAAAATGTTTGATAATAGAATATGGAATCCTTAAAAAGATAAGGTAGATTTTCCTGTCATGTCTGACCTATTTTCAATACACACTACAGCAAGAATAAGTACCAGCAAGATAGCAGCACTGCATGACTTTCTTGATAAATGCCATATGAGAAGTTAGTGTCAGTCACAGCACATGAAAGTAAAATCTATAACCGATCCTCCAACTGGCCCCTGCACTCACCTGGAAAATTAATTGATAGTAAGGGGAAACAAAGGAGAGAAGCCTTGGCAACATGCATAATGTTCGTTAATTTTGAAAAAAAATCCCAAACGAACCAATTTGCAGTAAGCACATCAACATGTGTTCTTCCACTGCCATCATTCCTGATAATAATATCACACTAAGATGAACACCTCCAACTGGTGGTGTTGGTTGCTGAGAAGCTCAACATGAGCTGGCAATCTGTGCTTAAAGCCCAGAAGGCAAATAGTATCCTTCAAAAGAAGCATGGCCAGCAGGTTGAGGGAAGTGATTCTGCCCCTCTGCACTCGTGAGACCCCACCTGGAGTACTGCATCCGGCTCTGGAGCTCCCCAACATAAGAAGGACATAGAGCTGTTGGAGAGAGTCCAGCAGAGGGCTATGAAGATAATCAGAGTGCTGGAACATCTCTCCTGTCTGGACAGACTGAGAGAGCTGGGTTGTTCAGCCTGGAGAAGGCTCCAGAGAGACCTTAGAATGGCCTTTCAATACCTGAAGGGAGCCTACAGGACAGCCGGAGAGGGACTCTTTGTCAGGAAGCGTAGCGATAGGATGAGGGGCAATGGTTTTAAATTGAAAGAGGGAAGATTTAGATTAGATACTAGCAAAAAATTCTTTAGTGTGAGGGTGGTGAGGCACTGGAACACATTGCCCAAAGAAGTCATGGATGCCCCATCCCTGGAAGTGTTTAAGGCCAGGCTGGATGGGGCTTTGAGCAATCTGGCCTAGTGGGAGGTGTCCCTGCCCATTGCACGGGGGTTGGAACTCGACGATCTTTAAGGTCCCTTCCAACTCCAACCATTCTATGATTCTACAATTCCAGAGAAATTATCTGTTTTATGTCTGCACATTTGAAATTAAAATTACACTAAAAAGACTAAAGTTAGTCTTTTTCCATTGAGTCTGATAGCAAAAATTTCCGCTTTGAAATGAGCTAAATCTTGTAGTTGTTTCAGAGAGACTTCTGCAACTAATGCACTATCTCTGGGTAAAAAAGGGAGAGGGGAAAAAAGAAAATATATTTTAGAAGCACTACTCTTGAAACTGGAATATGGACCACAGGAAATGTTGAAATGCATCACAGGAGATGCGAAGGAGTGAAATGTGCAGCTTATGTAGCTTAACAGCAGAGATGACATTTATAGTCTTGAGATAATGCTTGCCTTCTTCAGAAAAACATACTTAATAAAAAACATTACTTGCCATTGTTACTCCTGTCACCTTTCATCTGCAATAAATCCCATCTCAGTATCCAAAAACTTCATTTTAAATATATACCACGAGGGACAAATATTCGCTGTTTACTCAAGCACAGATCTGGAATCAATTATTCAAGCAAATATCAGCATAAACAACAGATTCACAGGAGTATTACAGTAATAGAGAGCCCCGGACAATGCAGATACATTATCTAATAGTTACAGTGTCCTTCATTAATAAAGATTTTGGTGGTTGGGTTTTTTCCTCTCACAGCCAGTTTAAGGCAAAACTCACAGTCTGTATTTTAATCTGGAATCTTTTCATCTCATAGTTAGCTTCACAGTTCACACAGTCTCTAGTTATGCGCTTGGTTTTACAAATCTACATTTAACTAATGAGCTTTGCAGTGCCAAAATCATTAATGAATCCTTGGGTTCTGAAGTCTTCTTTAATAGCAATAGATTAAAGCAGAAAGGTAAGGTCACCGTTTGTCACTTTTGGTTAGTGTGTGTGGGCATGCAGCATCACTCTTTTGAGCAGGGCAGCTACTGAAGTAAAAAGGTGAGATAACAGAAGGGCCCATTAGACTGTAGATCACTGTAACTCCCTTTCTAAGGTCAGGACACAGTTACCTGATAAACGACGTGTGAAGTTTATTTGGTATTTCATCTTAACTAAGGCCCAGCTGTAGTCACAGAAATCCTGAGAAATAGGAGTTCTGGCTTTTTTTTTGCCAAGAGTCACGGACACACTACCACCCCTGTTGGAGTTTAAGGATTTCCATACTTATGCAAGCATTCCACTGTGGCACAGCTCTCAGCATCTCACAGGGAGATTTTATTCCTGATAATAATATCACAGTAAGATGAACACTGAGTTGTTCTCCATCAATGATTCAAAAATAAGCAACATTATTATATCTGGTAGTTTACATAGAGAAGAGTTGAAGTATTTCAGTTTCTACATATGTGTACATAAAAATATAGGGGAAAATAATTTATAATTCAGCTAAAATACCTCAAACACTGTTACTGTGAGTGAATTATAACTCCCTTCTACCCACCAGGAGAAAAGGCCACCTGCACCCCAAGTTCCAATGGCATTAAAAAAACCCCAAACAACAGACCAAAACAAACCACAAAAAAAAAAAAAAACAGCCTTCAACATCATTCTGAATAGGTTTCCACAGCTGCATTGTGAAAAAAGAAAGGTTAAAAGCAAACAATGGTGCTCAGGACTTAGTTCCCTAAAGATTTATTTTAATGCCTCACTTCCCTCAGAAGTGACCAGTAATAGGAAGCAAGGCAACACATCCAATTTCAGTTCACATAGTTAAATTTTATTAATAAAGACTTTTATTCCCATTTTTTCTATGATTCAGAGACTTTCGGTTATATAAATAATCCTCTGCAGTATATTGGTAATAATATGTACTTGTTGGTTACTGATTTTTTCTAAACAATGATTTTGCTGTAGGATCTAATTAAATCTTTTGGGCATAACATTATGAGACTTAGGATTATACAAATTGAAGCATGTCTTACATCTTTGATTATGCTTTCCTGTTTATTTTATTCTTTGAAAGAAATTAAATGGAAGTTTAAACAAATTGTTTTAAATGTGAATAACTCTGTTGTTTTCACCAAGATTACTTGAGAGCTTCAGACTAAGCACATCACTGTGTTTTGTTAAAACAAAGCTCAAATTGAAGGTGGCTATTCTATTAAAGCAGTGATCTTCATACTCTCATCATTCAACTAAGGTAAAATATCTTCAGTTACATCTTCAAGTACATCTAACTTGTAAGAAATTTTGCTTGTTTAATGTTGCATTTTTGTTAAGCTATAGATGTACCTTCTCCCTTAGTTACAGCTTTGCTAATTTAAAGCAGTTATTGCTGGTAACTGTGGAGCAAATCACCTGACAGATCCCAGCTTTTGCTATTTCAGATGAGCTTCTCCTAGCCTTTTACATTCACAATGATCTAACTCACCTGGATCAGACTGAAAAACTGAGCAAAGCAAAATAAAACTTTTGTCTACATCTATTGATGAGTAGAGGCAACCACTCATACTGACAAAGTGGCTGGCTCTGCTCAAAGAAGGAGAATCCCAGGAAAGGCTCCAAGGGGGAACCAACTAATGCGAAGACATCAGAAAAAAGCCCTGGAGAGCAACTTCTCTAGTAGGCACAGCTACAATCCTACAAAGAATGTATAACATCATAGTCTGATGACTAGACACCAGTATAAATACTTATTGTGCTGCAAATTTCATTTGTCCACAATGCTTTTCTCCAAGCTGGGGTGAGTTAATTGGCTTTGCACTGACATCAGCAAACAGACATGCTGTGCTAGTAGGGGTCAGCCTCACCTGTGGCATCAAATGGTCAGAACAGGCAGAGGGAACTCCCTGTTATTGTCAAGGCAAGAATTTGCCTGCCATGGACAAGCAGATTGCTCTCACTAATTATTTGAATCTCCAAAGCATCAGGTCACACATTAGTAATGCAAACACTTCCACATCGGCATTAAGGAGTGTGAAAAGCATGTTTTACAGTAAACAGTGAAGTTAAACACAGCCTCGGAAGCAAACCTAAGCCAGCTTTATCAGCCCATTGGACAGCTTTCTATATGTATGAAAAATATGTTTGAAACTGTCTTTCCAATTTGGGAATATTTTGTGCTCGATTATACAAAAGTCAACAACCCCAAAATATTTAAGACAGTATAAATATGTGCTCAGAATGTTTCGTATCCCTATCAGGACAGCTGGGGGGACCTCTGATCATCTCAGTTTCTTGAAAAGGAAACGCCACAAATATAAAGGAATTTGGCCCCTGAACAGCACAGTTGGCTCACAATGTTCACAGGTAATGTCAGGGAAATGAGAAAAGGCTGTGCCCTATGACTTTGACATAGAAGAACACTTTCTGTTAATTGAGTATTAAAACAATGTAGCCCTAGATTACATAATCAGTTGGGTTAAAAGATTTTTAAATTGGGATGAGAATAGGGGGATACTTATAGAGTTGAGTAGCTTACCCATTGAGAATTTTAAGAGTGTGCATGTTGGATAATAGGAGCATTAGTGGTACTGCTTATATGGAAGTGATATAAATTAGCAGTCATGCAAACAGTGGTGTTAGTATCAAGTGCACTGCAGGATACTTAGCCAAATGCACACCAGCGGTTAGAGTATTATGGCACTTTTCCTAAGGCATTACCTTAGACATCTGTCAGTAATTTTATTATGCTAGACCAAACACAAATGAAAGACTGAAAAGGAGATAGTACCACTAGCAAAGATTTGTTTTGAATGCTCTTTCTCGTATTTGAGTAAATAAAAATGGTAAGGTTGTCTTGGACAAGCAAAGGATAGTCCTTGCAAGAGTATTAAGGTGTTACCGAGCCTAAGTTACTCTTAAAAGTTCCCTGGTATCCAAATATTTAATATGCTCCCTGTTTTTTAACACAGGTCATTAAAAATTTCAAAATGTTGATATTCCACCTAAAGTCCAAATGAAATTCCCTTTGAAAAAAAATCTAATAAAATATAATTTCCAAAAGAGTGCTCATTTCAAAATTAATAGCACACTATCCCAGGCTAATTATTTTGGCACATTCCCTGAAAAAGCACTGGCCAATCATTCATGCTTCTGCACCTGATATAAAAAAAAGGTAAACTAATTTTGAAAAAAAAAGCACATGGCTCTGTTTCTGGACACTCAGTCGATTCTTCTTTAAAGAGACAGAAATCATAAATAATATGAAATACCCATCCTTTCACTTTCCCTTGTCATTCTAAATATATGTCAAACTAGATATCTAGGAATTGGTCCAGTTTGCTCAAAAAAAAAAAGTACATGGATTGGCCTTGCTACTCATTTCTGATTACATGCAACCTAATTTGATATACAGTGATATAGAGTACAATTGTATTGCCAAAGAATAGTGAGAAAACCTGACAGTGTGGAATGCAATAGTTTGAGGGAAGTTTTCCTTTGTGTTTCTAGTTCTTGAAATCTTTATTTGTGGTAATGCAGAGGAAAAGGCAGAAGGACATTTAAAAAAAAAAAAGAAAACTACATTAACAGGGTTAGTTTGTGAAGACTTTTATTTCTTTTTTTTTTCCCCCAAAACTAATGTGTAAAACAAATGCAAAACTTTCAAGAGTGAGGCGTATGCTGTGTAAAAGAAAAATCTTGAATAACTTTTCTCTTTTTAAATTGACTATGCCATATTCTTTAAATATTATATTTTATTTTTGTATTTTTCCTGTATTTCTTGCAGAGAAAAGAAATAATAAATCAATTCTTGTTCTGAGAGGGTTAAGAAATATTCTTCTATTACTATATTTTTTGAGAAAAGTTAAGATTGATTTCCATGTGAAAAATGAGTTATAAGTGAATTTAAGAATATAGAATGAATTTCAAATGGAAGATTATTCCTTGAAATGGATCAACCTTAACTCATTTTTGTAACTAATTTTAGAAAAGGAATACAAACGATAAAAAATAATCACTCCAGAAAATCAGACACATCAATAGCCATGTAAAAAAAAAATAAAGATATATAGCACTAAGGCTCAATTCAGAGAAATTTTTAAAAAGTATCTACGACTCTCAATAAGAACAGTCAATCTGCTGACATGTGAGGACACATTTAAAGTGCTATAATAAAGTAGGAACATTTTGACAGCAGAGTGTCCTCACGAGAACAACCATTTCTAAAAAGTCATATCTGGTCCAAACTCAAGAGTTCACACATCTAAATCTCTGACCCAGTGAGGTAATTACACTAGTACTGAAAGTTAAAGTGTAAGTACATTGCTGACTTGTGGCTATTGAGAAGAGAGAAGAATATAAAAACTAAAGTGGCTGTTTCAGCATCAAAATAGTGGTATTGCAGTCGTCATCACCAAAATCTAAAAGGTGAAATCGAACAGGTTTATCATGTGATTTCTGTACAGTTCAAAGTATTCAAATGGAAAGTTGGTTTTACAGGTTTCTAATGTCCATCTAATGGCCTATCTTTATTAATCTGTTAAGGAATGTGAAAGATTCAATAGGATTGTTGAAAATAAGTAAATAAATAATGAAATTAACTAAACTAAAAATAGTAAAACCACGTATTTTCACTCATTAAAATCTGATCACTTCCTCAGGACTCCAGAACTAAACTGTCATAGCATCATAGAATGCTGTGGGACCTTGAAGACCATCGAGTTCCAACGCCCCTGACATAGTCAGGGACACCTCCCACTAGACCAAGTTGCTCAGAGCCCCATCCAGCCTGGCCTTGAACACTTCCAGGGATGGGGCATCCATAACTTCTCTGGGCAGCCTGTTCCAGTGTCTCACCACCCTCACACTAAAGAATTTCTTTCTAGTATCTAATCTAAATCTCCCCTCTTTCTGTTTAAAACCATTAGCCTTTGTCCTATCACTTCACTCCCTGATAAAGAGTCCCTCCCCATCTTTCCCGTGGTGCCCCCTTTTAGGAGTTATGATCAATCCAATTTCATAGAATCATAGAATCATAGAATCATCTGGGCCGGAAGAGACCTTCAAAGGTCATCTAGTCTGGCCCCCCTGCAGTCACAAGGACACCTCCAACTAGACCAGGTTGCCCAGGGCCTTGTCGAGCCTCACCTTGAATGTCTACAGGGAAGGGGCCTCAACCATCTCCCTGGGCAACCTGTTCCAGTGCTCCACTACCCTCATAGTAAAGAACTTGTTCCTAATGTCTAATCTAAATCTGC
>JAOQGH010000019.1:66514951-66528388 GCA_025769975.1 Gallinago jamesoni | reverse complement strand
CCTCGTAGGACTTGTTCTCCAGACCCCTCACCAGCTTGGTGGCTCTCCTCTGGACACGCTCCAGCGCCTCAATGTCCGCAGCAGAGGCCTTCAGCTGGAAAATCAGTAGCAAACATGGTTTCATTTCATTCAGTCTCCAGTATTGCCCCTGTTTTTGGTTTAAAATTATACTTTTTTCAAATTTTATTTTTATTTATATTTTACTTTAAGATTATACTATCCCACTACCTCCACCTCCCTGTTTTGGATAAAGAGGTTTTATTAGATAAATGCAAGATACCATTGAATTAAATACCCTTTTATTTTCCAAGAAGTGTTACTTACAAGTCTAATTTAAATGCAAAGTAATCCAAGCAAGGTTCCTTTTGTAAAACGAGGTCAGAAAGCCATGTCCATAAGCTAAGGTAAACCTGCAGAGCCAGTTGCAAGTCTCATCTTCTGCTCTTTGGAATCAGAGCTACTGATGTGTCCAAGGCTTTGCCCTTCTCATGGGAAAAAAAAATCAAGGAACTGGAACTTGCATCTCTATTTCTTACATGAGACAGAGAAGAAATCAACACAACAAAATGTGTGAATTCATTTCACTAGCTCTAAACCAGCGTAATACCCAGACATTTGCTGAATCATTTAGCAACCAATACCCTAGCACCCAAAATTTCTTCTATGAAGAACAGTGCAAATTCTTTGTCTTCACAATCTGCTCTAACTTCTGTACACTTCAGGAACTGAGTGTCCTCCTCAGATATTTAGAGGAGACATATATAGAAATAAAAAGTATTACTGAAGCCATAAGCTATGCAGAGAGCACTGATGTTGCTTTAGAGTTTCATACTAAAATCTCCTTATGTTTCTTTGTTTTACTGTTTACTCTAAGACAGACCACCTCTGTTGCAGGTGTAGCAGTAGAGCTTTCAGACCTGGATAATCCTTAAAATTGGAAGATAAAAATGGTAGGATAGCACATAACCCCAATTATTCCTGTTGATACGTATAATTAGAATTAATGAAAAGAAGAAAAGAGGAGAGAACATTTGAATTTAACACCAGCTTAGGTCAGCTAAAAAGAGGTAGGTAGATTAAAAGCACAAGACAGCCATCAGTTTGGCATATTTTCTTGGAAGATAAAGAACACAAAGGTCATTCACTGATTTTAAAGAAAAGGAGGAAGAGAAGAAAATAGCACAATTCCCAGGATAAATACCCTTTTCATTTTAGATGAGATCACAAATTTTTAAGAAGGGAAAAGCAAGTAACTGATACCATAAAAAGATACTTAAAACACTTCCTCTGTCAAAGTGATGCAGGTATTTTAGAGCTATATAGAGTTTTATAGTAAAATATTGGGTAGACTACTGACACCTGTGAAAACATGTAAAATAAGTCTTCACAGAATGCACTTGTCTTGGAATTTGCATGTGCAACGCTCATATCTAGAAGCTGACAAGATGAGGTTAGCAATAAAGATTGGACACATAGTACAAAGTAGTGAGTTAAATCTGAGAGAAATCTTGTTTAAAATCTGACACACAATGAAAATCAAAATTCTTTCACTGCACACCAACTACTGGATGGCTTTAGGCCTCCAGAAAATGTGCAGCTCACTCTTCATTTAGCAGTCTGTTTGATGTGTTTTCCATAAGCTAATGTGCCATAAATTCATATATGCTAAGATATAACAAACTGTACCTGAAACAAAAACCTAAGCCCTATCACACTACCTATCAGGAAAAATCTGACTGGCAGGGGGAGGATGTTTGCAGGTTGGGTTTTTGCTGTTTCTGTTTTGGTTTGGGTTGGGTTGGGTTTTCTGTTTGTTTGCCTGTTTGGGGTTTTGGTTTGGTTTGTTGTTGTTTTGTTGGTTTTTTTTTTTTAATATTATAACATTACTATAATTTAAAGCTTAAAGAAAAAAAAATGGTCTTCATAAACTGTACCATTAAATCTGTGAAAATGTGATCATTTTTAACTGTGCATATTTAACAGATATTTAATCATTGCTTAAGGCTGCTCTCTCTTCATCTCTGATTTTACTGTATTTGTAAGAGTTCTAGGCAAATGTTATGTCACTATCATATAATGGATTGTTTAACATTTTATAGGTTTTCATTTTTCTTATTTAAATTTTACTCTTCTCAAAAAGAGTTGATAATAGGTTTAAATTAAATGTATGTAACCCTTGGTTGAAGGACAACACTTTAACAGGTTTGGGTTGGTAGTCCTAAAAGTTGCACCAAGAGAATGGTCTATTTTTTCACTTCTATATGACAGTCTGACTGCAGCAACTGGGGGCTCAGCACAAGGCAGCTGCTCAAATATTTATTTGTCTCACTTTTTCACTGAGTTTTGAACTTCCACAGTGCTGCTTTTGATGCCACTGGTATCTCAGCTAGCTGCACTGTGATCAATATAGTCATAAGCAAATGGTCCCAGTGAAGACCATGGACAGACTACACCAGCTTTTAATTTATAAGAAAACAACAAAAAAAATGTCTTATTCAACCCTTTCTACATGAGTATTATTTGCAGAGGGCAACAATTAATTTAGTAAATGTTTAAACTGGTAACTGGATGTCCCTGCTGAAAGACAGAAACTATTACTTGACTAGAGACTGAGACTCCATTGTCTAAATTTTTATGTCAGGTCTTAGGACCTGTGTCATTGCAGATGGAGGCTTCTGCTTCTTATATAAATGCAAATGGCAGCAGGACTGTAGCTTTTAGAAGATCAAAAGCTCCACACATTTAACTCAAAATAAGCCACCACCTCAAAAACCTTTAGCATACTTCTTTTGTTCCTGTTTTCCATAATCTAGCCACATTCTAGCCAAGATATGCACACAAGAAATGAGGAAACCCAACTTCTGGACACACCATTTTTAACATGTACTTGTGATTACTTGAAATGAAGACAGAATTTCAGAATGAAATGCACCAAAAATTCTTATGGTTCAACATAATACCTTGTGCAATGCCACCCACTAAAATTTATTGCTTCTGAAAAATTGCATGTGCTGCAATAACATTTGTAAGAAACTCCAAGCCATAAATCTGATTGTCCTATATAAATACCATTAGCGACACTTTCTATTTTCAAGGATTTTCTAAAAGAGATATTTGTGTTTTATAGAAGGTGAAATTATTCATGTATGCTCCTTGATTCGGATTTAGTAGCTCCTGACCATACCCGCTCCAAGTTTGTGGAATGATCCTGATCACACCTTTTCATCTTTCCATGCAACACATTCCCCACTTGTAAAGATTCAGGTTTCCTCTATGAAGTGTTTGGTAAATGTCATTCTACATAAATGCTCAAACATCATCAATTCAATTCATGGAGAAAAATGAGGTGGTTTGAAGATTTGCTCAAGGAAAATAAGGGATCAGTGTCAGAACTATGATTCGAATGCATTTATTTGCTTAAGGGTTTTTGAGTAGCTAAATTTGGGGGAGTGAGAGGAGGACAGAAGATTGAACATTTTGATGCCGCTTGTTGCTAGGCTGAATTACTTCAATAAATTTGTCATAACAGGGAAAAGAAGGTTGTGTCATTGTAAAATTGCATAAGATCAAATGAAGAGCTAGAATACCTTCTATATGTTCTCAAATATCTAAAAATTGCATAAAAATAAATTTCATACTCTTAACAAGGGCCTTTACTGGAGAAGGTACTCAGAGTACTGAGGCACTGGCGGTGCCAATCAACACAAAAAGTATTCATCACTGCAAAACCTAAAAAAAAAAGAAACACAGATCTTCCTAGTCTTCACTCTTTTGCTTCCACTTTTATAGGTCTTTTCCCAAAGTCTCTCCCAATAAAATTACAGCAATTATTGAATTTATTTTTTTTTGCTAGAATGATAGCACCCTCTCAACTTTTTTAAAATGTCTCATCTATACACACAAGAAAGCATTAACATTGTAGTTTGTCAGATGGGGAAAGTGATTGGCTTAAAGCACCCAGTAGTGCAGGAGCAGAACTGAGATCTATTTTAGCAGATTGCATGTATGAAGGCTATGGGACATTCCCAGCACGTTAGTGGTGTAGTATGTTAACAACAACTTCCCTTTTGTTTGAGGCAGGCTGCAGAAAGAAATCATATCTTTCATGGATATGACCATGAAAAATCAGGATGGAAACATATAAATATTTCTGTTATACACACACAATGGACATTTCCCTGTTGGTGTGTTACTGATGTCTCCTGCTCTGTTCTTACAGTTTTTTACATTCTTCTCAAAACCAGGACATGCTGTGGATTGAAACAAGTCTTTATGGTCATTGCTCTGGCTTCTGTAGCTCTCCAAGTCCCAGAAGGACAAAACCAGTGTGAAGCAACTCCCTCCTGCAGCAGTGGGGCAGTAGGAGCACAAGCGGCTCTGTGGATCCCCTGGCAGCTGGAGGCACTGAGCAAGAGGACGTGGGCATTTTGGGGTAGAAAGCATCGGCTCCAAAGAAGGAAGAACAACCAATGGATTTCTCCCACTCCCCAGCAGCAGGAACCCCCAAGTGTAGCAGAGCCAGGGCTGGGATGCTGGACCGTGGATGGGGGCATCACTGGAGCAGTCCTTGCATGAAAGAGGACTTCTGGTCACAGGCATGGGTCAGGGCCAGTAAGGTCCACAGATGCCCCTTCCAAAACATTAACAAAAAAAAGTGCTAGTTTTGGCTGGGATAGAGTTAAATTTCTTCATAGTAGCTTGTATGGTGCTATGAACACCTGCCTACTGATGGGAAGCCGTGAATGAATTCTTTATTTTGCTTTGCTTGTGCACACAGTTGTTGCTTTACCTGTTAAACTGTTTTTATCTCAACACAGGAGTTTTCACAATTTTAACCTACTGATTTTCCCCCTACACCAATTGGTGGGGAATGAGTGAACAGCTCAGCCAAAACCAGTACAGGAATATATTTCATGCATCAGAACATGAAACACAATTTCTTTCTGTAATCGTCTGGGAGAAAAAACAGTGGATTAAGGCAAAGAGCATTACATAACAACATTATAGGAAAAGCAAGATAAAGACAATTTTTTTCCAGAACACACCAGTTAGATTAACATTATCTGCTATAATAATAACATTAAGCACAAAGCGTAACAGAAAACTTAAATCAATTGCAATATTAATTGCACTAATTATGCATATTATAAGTAATGTGTATTTCAAAAGTTTGATTCAAATCTGCTTGAGAAGGAAAAGATAATTCATTTGCTCCTTCTTTAATATAGTTTTTATTTTGCTGTGATCCCTGTGCTGGTATCTAAACTACGGAATGAAATGTGACCATTTCATGTTGCAAATTATAATGCCAAGGTATCTCCTATATTGAGGATATCATGCAAGTATTAAATGCCATTCCTTCAGTTGATGCTATCAGTAAATAGATTTACTCCGGTTAAAATCAGACAACCTTCTGAGAAAATAAAAAAACCCAACCAAACATGAAGTTACATTTTTTGGGGGGTGCAGGAGGCCCTCCAGATTTTGTAAGAAGAGGATAAGCACGTTTGATGTCACTATACACAATGGGAGCAGAAAACTTGAGATTTACCCTCCTTAAAGCAATCTTGACAAGTCCTATATAGTATTATGCACAATTTTTCTTTAGTACTCCATCTTACCTTCTAATAGAAAATTATCTGGTAACTACAAACAAAAAGTACCTATAGAGATGACATGATGATTATGATAACATTGTGTTTGCCTGATATGGATCACATTTATCTGTTCAGTGTCACAATAAGTATTATGTGTAGAAGAACTATAGATTAGTTAAGCAGTGCTATCCAAGCTCTTTTGCTGATTTAAAAAAAAATAAAACCAACAACTCACTATGAAAGCCTCCTTTTCCTAAAGTATATCTAGGACTCTCTTCTTACAGTTTTTCTTCCTTCACTTACTGGGTTGCATGTAGGCTATATTTGATAGACTATTTGAAAGAATGGAGTAGGAGATAACATTTCCTTTTTGTGAAGTGCTACCATTGTCTTTGTATTAAAGATTGCCAGTAATACTGAGATCTCAGCTTCCTGCATGCGTTAATAAAATACAAATTATTTCTCTATATATTCAAAATTAAAATCCCTACCAGTGTGAAAACCAAAAATAGACAATAAGTAAAACCAGACTCCATTTTGCATCAAGAGACCCTTTTAACAACTGTCAAAATATGAAAATATGCTCACTACTAGATCAAGAAAGAAACAACAGATGATGACAAGACCTAAACTTTAAGCATGTCAGTCAGTATGGAGGCTGACTGGTATTCTTTATTTAAAAAGTCAATAACAATACTCTCCCTGGAATTTCATGAATAACCATTAGTAGTTTGGGTTTGATATTTGCCAAGTTTTTCCTAAGAAGTTTTGATCATCAGTTTTAGCAAATGCTTTATAGGGAATCTCAAAAACTCATCAATCTAAGACCAGCAAAGTTACAGAAAACCAGTTACAAGCTTACAGACAAACAAAACAGCTTGGAACTGTGAAGATTTGCCCTTCACCATCAGAATACCATTTTGTTACTTGTCGGATCAAATATACAGAATTCAGAACAAGAATCAGTCTTTTCCCTAGTGCTGATGGATTACCCTGGACTGATGGTGTACCATTTTGAAAACTGCTTGGGCAGTAACTCAGTCTAGAATTTTAGCATTGGTCCAACCCTTTGTCTAATCTTATGTATTTCACCAGTTCTGAAAAGATCCTGGCATCTTCAGGCCTGGTAGACAGACCTGTGGATACTGCTGTCAAAAACACCTCCTACAGCAGCAAGCATACAGGTGGCATCAACATGCAGGGTTCTGAAAAGCAAAAGGGAAAGAAATGAACAGGTGGGGTTTGAAGGTAGATGAACATATTTATTTTCACTATGGAAATCTTGAGCTTATTAACTTGTGCAACTTTTGTGCTTATTTATTTCAAACTGTAGAACATTTAACAGGAGATCATTGTGTTTACATCACAACTGGATATGGAAAAATCTCCTTCCTTTATTGCCAGAAGGGAAAACTGGAGCACCCTTCTTGGAAAACAGCCACTACATAGTTTCACTGTACCCAGAGTGACTACATTCATATTAGCACAACTGGCCTCTGATCTTTTCCCTAATAGTGTTACATTAATTAGCCTTGTGCAACTATAGAAAAAAAATTTGACAAAACTACTGCAGATTTACACCAAACTGAGATAAGAGCATAACCCATTGTATAAAATGGAAGGAGTCATTTACTCTTCCTAGCTGCAAATGAGGTCTTCATTCCTAAATGTGAACAAAAGTCAATAATTTGCTATGTTACGAGGAACATCAGGAAGAACACTGGCCTTCCCAGTGAGTCCTTAATTAAATGAACAATTTCAGTACCATTAAGCACCTCTTGTGCAGCAAGCAAGACAGATTTTTTTCTCTTGAGTGGCCACTAATGAACCTCTTCTGGGACAGCACGTGGCATTTAGGACACTCCAAAGTGCATATACTCCACACAGAACCTCCCCCTATGAGTCTGCTGCATCCCTTATCTCTGTCTTTTCTTAGCACTTTGTAGCATCCCATCAGAACCAGAGATCACAGCTTCTCAAGTGGCCTATCTTTGGGTTTTAGTTTTACTTCACCTTCTCCAGTACTACACCCTTCCTTATTTCATCTTGGAGGGTCAGATCCAGAACATGGCATAATTTGCCCATTACATGGGCATAAATTATCCATAACATGGATAATTTCATTCATTTCCCTGGACTTTGACAAGTTCCTGCAACTTCATGTCATGCTGGGTATACTTTCCCCTGCACCTCCATGTCTTCAGTTCTGCTTTTGCTTCACTTAAGAATCAGAAAGCATGAAAAAAATTTCTCCTTTAAATTGCTCTTTGGAAATTGTACAGGAGAAACACAGGGAAACATTCCAATGTCTCAATTATTTCCTCATTATTTCAGAACATCTTATCTGTCTTCAAAAATGTACCTAAAGGCATATGAAGGGAAGTTTTATGCAGGTAAAAAAGGATTTTCACATTAGCTAAAGGACCTCTTCAATATATGGTGGTTTGGGGAACTCAAACTCTTTGGAACTGTATATCACCAGCTTAAACTGATAACCCAGCATTTTATAGTTAGTTAATGAAGTTCAGGAAGAGTTAAAAAATGAGTGGATAGAGACGAAAATTAGGAATATTGAACTTGAATCTTAAATAATTTCACAAATTAACTCAGTATTTGTGGATGATGATCAAATTAGGGCTAGTACATGGGCTGAGGCCCAGTAGTTCCTACTTAGAGCAAGGCATGCTAGAAAATCTACTGTTTGTAGACTTTTTTGTGCTGCCATGGCCTAGAAAGTATTCCTTCTGTCTTCAAAAGCTGCACATGATGCTGTTCTTAGGACAACCTAACACTGAAAATACACCTCTTCTGTAAGATTAGAGATGAAGTTCAGCAAAATAACACAAACGACTGAGGATTGGATCTTGCTAAAATTAATTTAGAGAGTCTACATTTGCCCCATATATAGAATGTAAAATACTCTACATGCATAGATAATAATGTCTTTGGGATAGATAAATAAATGTCTTTGAGAATGTCTTCCAGGAATTCATGAAAAAAGATGGGTTATTTTTGTTTATATTTGTTGTAGGCAAGGATATAAACACAGTGCCTGATATTAGAGAAACAAAAACTACAGAACACCTGCCAAAACAGAAACAAAGTGTGGAAAAATTTTAAAATTTTGTCTATAATTCATACATTCAAAATATAAATGAAGTATGAAAGTATGAAAACCGAAAAAGGAATAAGGAGACCAAAAATAAGCAAAATGTTTAATGAGCACTGAGAGGCTGTTTTGGCAAGAGAATCATAGAATTACAGAATCAAACAATGGTTTGGGTTGGAAGAGACCTTTAAAGGTCACATAGTCCAAACCCCCTTCCATGACAGGGACAATCTTTCACTAACCCAAGTTGGTCAAAGCCCCTTCCCACCTGACCTCTAACATTTCCAATAATGAGGCATCCACAACTTCTTTGGGCAACCTGTTCCACTGTCTCACCACCCTCATTGTAAAAAACTTCTTTATGTCCAGTCTAAAGCTATCTTCTTTCAGTTTAAAACCATTACTCCTTGTTCTGTCACTGCAGGCCTTGGTAAGATGTCTCTCTGTCTTTCTTATAAGACCATTTTAAATACTGAAAAGCTGCAGTAAGGTCTTCTTCAAGCCTTCTCTACTCCAGTCTGAACAACCCTCTTGGCCTTTCTTCATAAGAGAGGTGTTCCAACTCTCTGACCATTTTTATGGCCCTCCTCTGGAACTGCTCCAACAGGTCAATGTTTTTCCTGTGCTGAGGGCTACAGAGCTGGACACGGTACTCTGGGATCTCTCAGGAGTGGAGTAGAAGGGCAGAATCACCTCTTTCGAAGCTGCTGGCCACCCTTCTTTTCATGGAGCCCAGGAGATGGTTGGCTTTCTCGGCTGCGAGCACACATTTCTGGCTCATGTCCAATTTTTCATCCACCAGTACCTCCAAGTCTTTCTCTGCAGGGCTGCTCTCAATCCATTCATAACAGAATATGCACTATACCTTTGATATTAACACCAAGGTTTTGGTGGCTACAAAAACCCCACAGTTTTTGGTCTTCATATACTTACTTCAATTCAATTTCTATGTAACTAGCAATGGAGTTTATTCTGCACCACAAGATCCAAGTATTTATCATTTTGATATCTTGCCTGCAGACCAGTAATATATGTAACAAATACATATTGCAATGAACCTGCAATCCTTTGGTCCATTTCATAGGGAAAGAAAGACAAAAGAAACTTTCTCTATACAAAAGACAAATTTACAATTAGTACTTTGTGAAGTTTACCAAATTTTTGCTTGATTTTGCTTATAAGTATTCTTATTCTGCTCAGTATTTAATTTCATTGCTGAAAAGCTGGGTCATGATCAAATTAATATCATTTAGTCTGATATGTTATTTTGCTAAATTAAGCCTTTTACTACGTGCAATAAGTTCACCTATAAACAACCAACTGGACGGTTGCTTTACAAGCATTTTTTTTTTTAAATTCTGGAACAGGAAAGGGCATAGAAACATTACGTTTCATGGAAGAAACTGATTTACATTTAGTCAGCAATACAAGAAGCCCTGCGAAATGTTAGAAATGTATCAGAAGCAGAAAGACCTGACATTGAGCTGTTTATCTTCCTTGAGAATGCCCAAGATTGTATATAACAATTCCTTAGCTCAGCAACTTATTAGCTGTAATGATACAGAATCATAGAACAGCCTAGGTTGGAAGGTACCTTTAAGATCATTGAGTCCAACCTTGACATCACCTAAAACACACTTATAAAGATATCCTCAGCCCAGTGTTCCTGGACTTCCTTTAAAAAATTCTTGCCTTGCTCCATTTCATGTTAGGAATAAAACATCTATGCCCATGTTTTTCATATCACTTGCAATATCACTATTGTTAAAGAAATTATTGCATAGGCTGAATTCATTGTCAAGGCTAGATGCCAAGAATACTTTAATTTGTCCTGAAGTAGTCATACTTTTTAAGAAAAAAATCAGATCTACTAGGTTATATGGTTTCTTTACATCAGCCTTTACAACCAACCATAATTGAACTGGTACAGTTTTTGTTGCGATTAGATATACATGAAGCAGGTTTTATTGGTTTTAATTAGAGGTGATTAAATAAATTGTGAGGGAGAATTTATTTGGTTGTGTTGGCCTCCTTTTTCTTCCTGCAATTATTTCTGAATATCTCAGTATTCAAAACTATTCATCAAATATTTCAAATAAAATTATTTGTTTATCACTCATTTGTGGACTATTTGATCAGAATATTGAATGTTAACATTTGAAGGGTTTTAAATGCCCACATGATACAGCTCTTTTTCTTCACTGGATGTGCTTTAATTAACACATTCAGCAATAATTATTAGTTATGAAATAGTATTGATTTCCTAATTTGGTTTAGGTTAAGATTTTTTTAACAACATGTGGCACAAAATCCTAAGAAAGTAAATGCAAATACAGCACAAACACATTTATTTTAATATATGGACCAGTTCTCAGAAACTAAAGGGGATGTGTAGGCATCTTAATCCTACTTTTAATTTAATATAAGCACTGGAATTGAAGAAAGATTGAAATAAATCCTGATTGAAAAATATATGTACATGGACAGAAACTAGTCATATATTTAATATCTTTTACTTCCAATCAGAAAGGAATAATAAAATGTGATGTGATCAAGTTACTTGTTTTATACATTTTTGAGCATCAAATGCAAGTAACATTAAAGTGGAAATTAAAGTGATATCATTATTAATTATTCGAAATCCAAAAGACCTTGAAAGCCATTAGAATAACGAAGAACAGCACTATCACCTCAGCTCTAAAGCTGACAGTCCTATCTATCTCAGTTCTTCAGAAGGGGTCACCATGCTCCTCAGTTTGGCCCTACCTAAAACACCACAGGCATTGCAGAAACTCATATAGGGCTTCTTCCACAGGCTGGTAGCACCTTGTATAGTGAAGCAGAAGACAGCACAGTACACTCCAACCTTGCACTTGGCACAGAACAGCGATATCCAAATTACCTGTGACAGCTGGAATCTGCAGCAGATAGCTGCACTGCTGAGGCAGCGCGCATAAGTTTATCTGCCCTGCTGGGAGGCATCATGGCACAGCTCATCTCTCCACATAAAACAGTACAGTCAGTCCAAGGTATACAGACCCAACAGGCTGCACCCAAGAGTGCTCAAGAAACTGCTTGATGTCCTTGTAAGGTTGCTGTCTGGCAACCTTTGAAGGGTTGGAGAAATATGTGTGTTGTACTAATGTTCAAAAAAGACAAAGGAGAGTCTGAGAAAAACTACAGACTGGTCAGACTTAGTTTGGTACATGCGAAAATCATGGAGAAAATCCTGTTGGACCGCACCTCTGGAGATAATAGGGTGAAGAAGGTGACAGGGAATAGAGAGCATAGACTGAGCATGGGTGAACCATGGCAGTCCCAGACAATTGCCTCCTGTGATAACATAGTTGTACTCGTGGGTAAGTGGAGAACTGGGGATGTCCTTTACCTTGACATTAGCATGGCTTTTGCCACCAACTCCCACAGCATTCTTCTAAATTGGGATGTTATGATCTGGATGGGTGCACAACTAGATGGATGAAAAAAAAAAAAAAAACCAAACAGGTGGGATAATTTGACACAGAAAGGGTTGGTTGACATGTTGTGCTTTGCCTGGAGGCTGGGAACAAGTGGGCTTCCACAGCAGCCTCCCATCAAAAACCTGGGGAGGTGACAAGGTGCATGCCTGCCATGTTTACAGGTGATCCCAATCTGGGGCTCACCAGTCAATGCTCATGAGGACAAAGCTACTGTGCAGATGAACTAGGTCCAGTGGGAGGAAGAGTCTGATGGGGTCTCCATGCTAGTCAGGTCTGAGCATTCTGCAGCCCTGTCCCTGAGAGGCAGACCCCTGGCAGGAATGCCAGTGGGGCTAGGGGCAGCTCTGGGCAGAAGTTTCTGGGTCCTGATGAGTAGTAAACTGAGCAGAGCCAGAGAGACAGGGGTAAGAGAAAGCTTTTCCCCCACAGGGACAGCAAGCAATTGGGTTGGGATGGTACCATCCCTTTCTTGCAGGGTTTCCAGCCCCTGCGAGATAACACCCTAAGCAACCTGGTTTGACCCCATGCCTGAGCCTACTCTGGGCAGAGGGTTGCAGTGGAGACCTCCAGAGGGCCCTGCCAGTCTGCATGTTGTGTCCATGATGCTACAGTTTGGGCTCTGCCATCAAGTAATAGACACATACTATGAAGTTGTCCCTCAATGACCATGCTGGATGAGTACAGGAAAGTGTTTACACTTCCTTCTCCAAACAGAATTTTGGTCAATATCGATGTACACATTGTAGTTCTCTGCAGTCTGAAATGAAATTTGCCTCTGTACCAAGCATGTCCACAAGATTCATCACCTAGTAATCCCTGGTCTCTAACTCCAGCAGCTCCATGGTTTCTGGTAACTCAGAAACACACTGGCTGTCTGCAAAGTTTCATTCTTGTGCTTTTGCGGAACTCATTCTTACAACAGTTTCAATACTCCATTTTTAGTGGCTTATTCTCTGCCAGTTAATTAGATTTTGTCACTTTGTAAAGATAAATCTAAACAGTATAAAAAAATTTAATGTTGTATGACTAACTGTAGTTTCTGAGTTTAATACAGTGTAAAGCTCTTCAAGAGAAGAATGCAGTTTTCTACCCTGTTTTTAAAATTTTAAACTCACCTGTTCCAGGATTCATCCAAACTGAGGAAATTAAAATGTTTTATTTCATATGAGTAAAAGTACTTTCTTTTCTTTTCTTTTCTTTTCTTTTCTTTTCTTTTCTTTTCTTTTCTTTTCTTTTCTTTTCTTTTCTTTTC
>JAOQGH010000019.1:66498226-66514851 GCA_025769975.1 Gallinago jamesoni | reverse complement strand
TCTTTTCTTTTCTTTTCTTTTCTTTTCTTTTCTTTTCTTTTCTTTTCTTTTCTTTTCTTTTCTTTTCTTTTCTTTTAAGAGTAAAGGTAAAATTTTACTGCATCAAAATTCCTGTCTTCTAAATAAGAATATCTGGGATACTTCCACAGATTAGCTTTTATCTTTCCAATACATATGTAAAAGCTAAATAAAGCTACTGACTAATTCTTTAGAATGACATCTGGAAGTCACTGTTGCTTGGATATGAGCCTCTAGTTAAAATGTTATACATGATGTCATCTATGACTTTACAGGTAAATAACAAGGGTGTTCTTTAACAATCCTTAGTAAAGAGGAAAGTGAATGTCACCAACTCGATTTAAAAGATTTTTAGTAGTCTACTAAATAAAACCCAACACATAATTTTGTTTCTTACCCCTCTTTACGTGATACATTTGACATAAAATCATTGTGATTCTAATGGTCTTTGGTTACAAACAGCAGACAGTTGTACTCTGTCTTCTTAAAAATAAAAGGGGAAAAAAAAAGGTTGGCATTTATAAAATGAGATTATGCTGGAAAATCATTAAAAATGAGCACTGATTCTAAACTGAACTGAAGAAACTGGAAAAAATAATATTGAGTTCACTTTGCACAAAGCTTTAGGAGCAAATTAAGTGGGGAAGAATTGATAGCCTTACTGAAGTTGGTAGCAATCTGTCTCAGATGTCACAAATAAGACAATCACTGTGCACTCGTGATATGTTCAGTCATGGAATATTCTGATTTCCTGCTTTTCTGGAAAAACTTATTTTCTCTTCCCATCACTTTTGCTTTGGCAGCACTGACATCAGGAATCAACTTTCAATTGTCCAGAGTGTCTATGTGCACTGAATATTGCTTGGTGACTTTGGAGTCAGCAGTATTACTATAAACTTCATTCAACTTTAGATCTGTCCTCACAGAAAGAATGACCATGTCCAGAGAGTCCAGTGGGACTTTTCAACCTCTAAAGAAACAAAATGTTCACTTTAAAAAATATTTTCCTGCCATTTTTTTACTTTTTTACTTGAACAATGATGCAGAGCATACATGAATTTTTACAGTTTATTGTCCAAAAAACAGCTAGACAGCTTTCTGGCTCCATTTTCTGCTGTTAGGAGTGTGTTTCCAACACTGCTGATGACCTCAACTAGCACATAAAAGCCCGTATGGTTTAGAGGATTGTGAAATAATTTCCTATCTCCTGCTCTTCATTCACTTTTTGTAAGCTTGTGTTGATATGCAAAATTCAGGCTAAGTGAAAGAAAAAAAAAACAATCTTGTAGCTTTTGATTTATTATCTGTGTATATTTTCCAAAGCACAAACGCCCATCCGTGACCACCACATCCTGTGGTTTCTAGACATTTCTCCAGGCACTGCCAACTCATCCTGTGACTAGCAGTCTCCAAGGCTGATATTTGAAATGCTCCCTGCACATGCAGAAGCACAAGTTACAATGTACTTCCCTTTCATATTTCAATTAGGAGCCTCCCAAGCTCAGTACTTTTTTGTCCTCAGTTGTTTCTCCTCTTTAATGTCCGAATCTAACAGTGGCAATAGCTGCTGCTTTCTGCCCAAGTTCTGTGACAAAGCAGCTGACTTGTGCTCTGTTTATAAGCTGACCATCAAAATTTCAAGACTCTGTTTACCATCACAAAAGCAAAGCAACTGTAGTAGTGTTGACTTTAATGACAGTCATAGCTTTCAAGATAAGTTTCAGGTTTGCAGCAAGTCGGTTCTGTGAGGGTTTGTTCCATGTCTGAGTTTCACCACAGTTTGGTTGAGGTTAGTATCTTCCTATGAGCAAAACTCTTCCAAACAAGATGAAGATTGTTTCTTCTGAGTGACTCACTGTCATATGCACGCACTAACACTCCTAATTTTTTTTTTAAGAACAAGGTACTGCTGTGGATAACATTAAGGGTTCAAAATCATGATCTTTTCTGCAAAGAGAAATAAAGCATCTTTATCATTTATCATCAGCTCAGACAGTGCTGCTGAGTGATCTCTCCATTACTGATTATCTGTGTTTCACTGCATTTCAAACACACTTTTGCACCATTTTGATGCTCCTTTTCCCTGTCTGAAATTTCCCCTTCCCTGTACTAACTTACAATCTAGCCTCTAGTTTCTGTGAGGCTTGTTCTTCGCTACTAAATGCTAGGCAGAAGCTGTGTCTACACAATTGTGCTCAAATTCCACCTGAGCATTCCATCTGAAACTGAGGGAGTTTTAGCTCACCCAGCTACAGTTGTCTCCTGAGTTTTAGGGTCACCTGTACTGGACCTGGCCCCTGGCCTTATCCTCCAGCCAAGTCCTCCAGCCAAGTTTCTGACCAATAGTAGTCTCAGACAACAATGTGCTTGCTAGATAGGCCTAGCTTGCTTCTTTCACCACCCAGCTTCAGCAAGCAATTTATGGAGATTCAAGCTGTTAACTTTTCCAGGGTGAGAGAGTGCAAGCTTCTGGGGAGCCAGGGGCTCAGCGGAGAAATGTCCTACACAATATGCAGCAGCCAAACTCTTCAAGAAGCAGAGGAAATGAGTTAAAGTAAAGAATGCATAGGGGAACAGCTGCACTTCAATGCACTTACCTAAAGAGGTACTTGAATTCATCCATAAAACAGAAAACGTGTGACAAAGCTAGGCAGCATCACCTCTGAAGTAAGCTTTACTTCTCAATATTAGGTTATTTCCATAACATGGTCTGTCAAAATTATATTACGTTTTAATTATTCAAAACCAAAAATACATATGGTATGTTATGATATTCATTTTAATTTGAAGGTATTTGTATAGAAAATTTCTACGCAATTAAGAGGAGAAAAAAGTTATTTAGAAGTTTCAGGGGTTTAAAATCAACATTAAAAAGTCCTCTACAGCATCTGGGAGCAGTAAATGGATAGAGAAGGGGGAAATCTATTTGACTCCAGTGAAATAATACTTGGTCTATATACAAAATAAAAAATTAGGTGTACAGATTTTCTTCTGTAAACTCTTGAAAATGACGTTGGCTCCACCAAACTCAGAGCAATTGATAATTTCGACCTAGTTGATTGAGTCAAAAAGTTTAGTTCTCAAAAAACTGTACAGTATTTGTGGAGTCCTGATTGTATTTAAATCAAAGGAACAGATTTCTAAAATCTTGCCTTTGAACAGCAAAAAAGATGGCTCCTCAAAAAGGAAGACTCCTACATAAAGCTCTGCATTTGCTTATCAAGATATTTGAAGACTTGCATCTGCTGCTAATTTGACATAGTCTTAAATGCTATCAATGGGATATACAACTATGTAATATACATACTATACTAATCTAGACAGGCAAAATTTCCTGTAAAACATGTGCTGGTTTTGGCTGGGATAGAGTTAATTTTCTTCATAGTAGCTGGAATGGGACTATATTTTGGATTTGTGCTGAAAACAGTGTTGATAACACAGGGATATTTTCAATATTGCTGAGCCGTGCTCACAGAGTCAAGAAATTTTCTGTACCTCACACTGCCCCACCAATGGGCAGTCTCGGGATGCACAAGAAGTTGGGAGGGGACACAGTCGGGACAGCTGGCCCCTATTGACCAAAGGGTATTCAATATTTCAGACTATATGACATCATGCTTAGCAATAAATGAGGATGCAGAGGGCTGCTGTTCAGGGAGTGGCTGGACATCAATCAGTTGGTGGTAAGCAATTATTTTAGAATCATAGAATAGAAATATAGAACAGTGGGGGTTGGAAGGGACCATTAGATGTCCCTTGCAGTGAGAAGGGACATGTACAAGTAGATCAGGTTGCTCAGCACCCCGTCCAACCTAACCTTCAGTGTTTCCAGGGACGGGGAATCTATCACCTCTCTGGGGCAACCATGTTCCAGTGTCTCACCACCCTCATTGTAAAAGATTTCTTTCTTATACCCAGTCTGAATCTACCCGCCTTTAGTTTGAAACCATTATCTTTTGTCCTGTCTCTAAAGGCCCTGCTAAAAATTTTGTCACCATCTTTCCTGTAGGCCCCCTTTATATATTGCAAGGCCACAGTAAGGTGTCCCCAGAGCCTTTTTTCTCCCAGGCTGAACAACCCCAGCTCTCTCATCTCTCAGCCTGTCCTCATAGGAGAGGGAGAGGTGCTCCAGCCCTCTGATCATCTTTGTGGCCCTCTGCTGGACCCATTCCAACAGGTCCATGTCTTTTCTGTGCTGAGGCCTCCAGAACTGAACACAGTACTCCTCAGAGGGTCTCACCAGAGCACAGTACTCATTTCCAACCTGCTGGCCACCCTTCTCTTGATGCAGTCAAGTATACATTTGGTCTTCTGGGCTGTGAGCACACATTCCTGGCTCATGTTAAGCTTCTCATCAACCAGCATCCACATGTCCTTCTCCTCAGGGCTGCTCTCAATCCCTTCATCCCCCAGTCTTATTGTACGTGGGGTTGCCCCAACTCAGCTGGAGCACCTGCACTTGGTGTTGTTGATCCTCATAAGGTTCACAGGGGCCCATATCTCAAGCCTGTCCACATCCCTCTGAATGGCATCACTTCCCTCAGGCATGTCAACTGCACCACTCAGCTTGGTGTCATCTGCAAACTTGCTGAGGGTGCACTCAATCCCACTCTCTCTGTCATTGATGAAGATATTGAACAGCACAAGTCCCAGTATGGACCCCTGAGTGACACCATTTGTCACCAGGCTCCATCTGCACATAAAGCCACTGACCACTACTCTCTGGATACGACCGCCTAACCCATTCCTTTTCTCCATGCTTCTCCAATTCAAAGAGAAGGATGTTGGGGGGACTGTGTCAATGCCCTTACAGAAATCCAGATAAATTACATCCGTAGCTCTTCCTTTGTCCACTGATGTATTCACTCCATCATAGAAGGCCGCTAGGTTGGTCAGGCAGGGCTTGCTTTTGGTGAAGGGGTGCTGGCTGTCTCAAATCACCTCCCTGTCCTCTACATTTCTTTGCATAGCTTCCAGGAGGATCTGTTGCATGGTCTTCCCAGGCACAGAGGTAGGAATAATGGGTCCTCCTTTCTACCCTTTTCAAATATGGGGGCAAGGTTTCCCTTTTTCCAGTCTCCAGGAACTTCACTTCACTGACATGACTTTTCAAATATCGCGAAGAGTAGCTTTTCAACTACATCAGCAAATTGCCTCTGCCTCAGGTCCCATACAACTCTGTGTGTTCAGGCTCCTCAGCTGGTCACAAACCTGATCTTGTCTTTCAGTGGGAGGGGCTTTTATCCTCTCTGCCTTGCAGTCCATCCACTTGATGGTGGTGATGGGAGAGAGATTGCCAGCAAAGAATGAGGCAAAATCATTGTTGATTACCTCTGCCTTCTCCTAACCCATTGTTACCATTTCGCCAGTTTTGCTCATCATGGGGGGTATACTTTCTTTGACCTTTCTTTTCTGGATGACATACAAGTAGAAGCCCTTGTTATTCTTTGCATGTCTTGCCAAGTTCAGCTCCAGCTGCTCCCTGGCCTTCCTGACTCCATCCCTACACAACTGGCAGTGTCCGTATACTCTTCCCGAGATACCAGTCCCTGCTTCCACTGCCTGTGCATCTCTTTCTTGCTGTTTAGTTTGACCAGCAGGTCTCAACTCATCCATGCAGGTTTCTTGCCTTCCTTTCCTGATTTCTTACCTCTTGGGATCAAGAGCTCTTGCGCTGTAAGGAAAGTGTCCTTAAAGTATTTTCATTTGCATCACTTGTCTTTCTTGGGTTTTATTTCTCTCTGTTACTTTCCTTTTAATTATTATTATTAATAATTTCAATTATTAAACTGTTTTCATGTCAGCCCACAAGTTTTCTTACTTTTACCTTCCAATTCTCTCCACCCAACTGCTGGGGGTGAGTGAACAAGTGGCTGTGCAGTGCTCAGCTGCTGGCTGAGGTTAAACCATGACAAAATGCAGCTGCAATAGTGTTTTGGTTGAGAAACTTCTCTTCTCACTACAAATTCAGATAACTCAAAGGTGACATTTTCAAAGGACTGAATAAAAAGCTTTAGGGATTTTCTGAGTTAAGACGATGGCATCTGAAACATATTTGCTATTACAGTTCTATCAGTTCCGAAGATTTTCAGCAGTGAAATGAAGAATGAGATAAACCTTCTTGGCACACAACTACCAAATTGTTGTCATGAAGCTTTCAATGAGTCATTCATCCCAAAGTATATTAGCTTTCCAAACTACCACTGTAATGGAAGTCTGTCTTTCACATGGCTCAGAACTGGGCTTTTAAATTATAACTTTGGAAACACTTCAGCATCAAACTGTCCAAAGAAGAAAAAAATGCATAAAATTTTTTGATCCCTTATGAATGCAGTGATTCCCTGAACAGACTAAGTAGACTATGCTACACAGTGCAAACTTACAGCTTTTGGAGAGAACTGCACAGCAAAATATATTTGTAATCCTACTTGGAGGTGAACTGATTCAGACATTGCATAGGTAAATAGTGAAAGTAGACTTTCAATAGTCTTTCCCTGCTATAGAATATCCTTGTTCAGAAACAAACCACAGGCTTTTTAAGCCTTTGATTTAATTTGAATTGGTTGATTTAGCATCAGGTGGCAGTTAAAAGGTTGATTTTTCCCAGACATGGAGTCTTTGTATTTAGCATTTCCTGTAACTTTTCTTTGAATAGCTAAATTCCCACCACTATACAGGAAGAACAATATGTCTGCAAAACTTTTAAATTTTGAAGATTAGGTCTACAAACAACTTTGCAGTAGGGAACATACTACTTCCTCTGGGATTATTTAAGGATTTTTCATCATTGTGGCTTATTTATCTTGACTGAATAGGCCCATAGACTAATTCCCTGTACCTTAAAAGAAATCTTAAGAACATAATTTTGTAGAGATGACCTTTTTGCATCCACTGTCTATTATTAAAATTTTCACATCTAAACCTGACAAGCAATTCATGTTACAGTCCTTGCAACATGATATAAAGACTTCATTCCTGCAAAAGTTTCAATGCAGAGATGAATGTACACTGAAGTAGAAATTATTATCTTAACATAAAGGTAACTGTTGAATAAGTTTTGGGCTGCTCAGCTGGTAATCCAGCTGCTCTCTCCCTTCCTCTTCCTCTTTGCCTGCCTCTTCCCCAAGTAGGGTAGGATGAAGAGGGAAAAAAAGGAGGGGAAAGGAAAAACCTCATGGATTGAGATAAAGGCAGTTTAATAGAAGAATAATGGGAAATAATCATCATCATCATCATCACAACAGTAAAAGAATATATAAAACAAAATAACACAATTTAAGTCAATCTCTCTACCCAGTGATTGGTTGCACAGCCCATCTCAAGCAGTGATCACAGACTCCTGTCCCCTGGCCAACCCCTATTTATATACTGAACGTCACATCTATGGTATGGAATATTCTGTTGCCCAGCTTGTCCTGTCTATGTTCCCGCTCCCGCAAGTCCTTGGCTAATGGAAAACGTCACCTGGCTACAACTAAAACAATATGCATGATCCTCCTCATTCTCATGGCAAACTCGAAACACAACAGATACTAGATAGAAAATTAACTCTATCCCATCTGAAAGCAGGACTACTTTAGAATTGTTTTTCCTCTTTCCCTCCTGCTGTATCATATTTTTGCTGATCCATCATATGATAGATGCAAGACACATATTACAGTTTGTCTTCCTGCTTAAATGCCAAGAGTTAACATTTTCCAAGATCAGAATTCATAATGAAATTACCTCTACAAGTAATCATGTGGTCGTTCTCTTGTGAATTTTCAAATAAAGAAAACTTTTCCTCTAACATCCACAAGAAATTACATGAATAATACCAATCATAGCTTTTGCCCAGAGAGATCAATTTATTTTTTTTAATGTTTTTTTTAATCACCTTTTTCAGAGTACATCAAGTGTAAAAGTAAAGATAACAACAATATTCTGAGTCTGGAAATTAGATCTGTATCTAGGAAACAGAACTTGCAGTCACAACCATATGATAAATGATGATCTGACTTGATTGCTAAAGATTTTCTGTTTCAATAACATGAATTAAGATTTCATATACATTAAAATATACTTCACATTAAACATTCTGTAAACAGGGATTTACTGTAATAAATCCATAGCCAAGCAACATCTTCAATATGTCTTTGGATTCATGTCATTGCCACATGTCACCTACCAGCAAAAATCAAAGTAGAACATAAATCCACTGCCATACAGAACAAAAACACTGTTGGCCCTTATTCATGGAGCAGTCAGGCTGCAATACCAACTCAGAAGGCCATTGTAGGCACTAATGCTTTGCATGTTTGCCAACAGAGAGTTTACTGCAGCTCAAGCATTAAGTTAGCAGTATGGATTGGTTTAAGAATAATATTCTTCTAAAATTTTCTCCCTCAGTAGAAGTCATGCCTCTTACATTTCAAGCAGAAACTCACTGATTAACAGTATGCTGGTTTTGTTCTGTTTTCCATCCTGGTTGTGTTTTCGATGAAAGACTTTTTACATGTTAATTTGTTAACATGCTAATTTGCATGATGCTTAGAAAGACAGACTACATCATTAGATTATACAGATTAATTATTTTCCTTGAGCTGTACCATTTATCTGTGTTAGGGCAGTGCAGAAAATCTGAGAGTACACTCTCTGATATTACCATACCCATCTCTAGAATCCTTCTTGAAGAATGGATCAAGAGTAAAAACAAACCTTGTCTTTAATTAACTTCAAATTAAAAAAAAAAATCTTATTTTGTTGCATTATATATAAGAATGAATATGTATATTATTTGTGTTTTTCAAGTGTTGAAGAAATTACCAGGTATCATTATTCAAACACTAATGACTGCAGAGACACTTATTCAAGCAAAGAATATTTACATGCAAGACTGCAGGAACTGAGCAAGACTTTGCTACTTCTCTGATTAAAGGAATTGATTTGACTGGAGGAAGAGTGACTTTAATTAGCTGTGCAAATGCCATTAATTCCAATTAATCTTCTCACAGTGTCAAGACCATAATCCAGGGAGAAAATAAATTGCAGTAAATCAATATAACTCTTGTTTCTACCAGGAGCAGTTGCTTACAGAAAGAGGAATATCTTTTATAGTTGTCTGCATCAAGAAGTATTTAAACAAGACAGTAATTCAATGTACCAAACCTCTCAATGATTCTTTATAGACTATTTATATAGCTCTTTAATTGCTTTTCACTTCATGGAAAGTATTTAACTTAGTACTTTTCAGTAGTATTCCTGAAGAAATTTTCTCAAAACACCCACAAGTACAACCAAGTTTTATTTTGCAGAGAAAACTGAGACGTGGATTTACAATATAATTGGTTCTATTTACAAGCCTTAAATAAGCACTAACTTACACTTACTTTTCATGGGGCAGATAAAGAAAATCAACCAGTCAACTGACTCTCCAGTGGAAGTTGAAAAGCTGTCTCTAAAAGAAACTGCTTGTGTGTCTTGTAGACATTTTTTTTGAGAACATGTCTATGGAATTTTAACCCTTAAGGATTTCTATGCTGCTAGTAACAATGCATCAGATCTATCACAGTTCTGAGATTTTGAGAGTAGTGTCTCAAAAAGAGCACAAGATCAAGCCTAAAAGAAACCAAAATAAATCAAACAAATCTCCTCAGAGATGTGCCACTGAAATGAAATGAAGAGCACTCTGTGTAGGCAGGCAAGCACAGAATGTCTTCCATGTTTTAGAAATATCACAGCTACCCTCTTGCAATAATTTGCCCTACAAGAACTTTTTCATATCACCGCTGTATGATGATTGAATGGAGGGGGGTACCAAGGAGTTTATACCTCAGGAATATGGTAAGAATGTATTAAAAAGGAAAACTTTAAACAAATAAAACCCTTTCTTAGAAAGTATATAACCCCCATTTTTAAAAAGGGCAAAAAGAAAGACCTGTGGAACTACAGACCAGTCAGTCTTACCTCTACGCATAGCAAGATCATGGAGCAGATGCTCTGGGAAACTCAGCTAACGCACATGGAAAACAAGGAGGTGACTGGTGACAGCCAACATGGCTTCACTAAGGGCAAATTGTGCCTGACAAATTCAGTGATCTTCTACAATGTCATTACAGCGTTGGTGGATAGAGAAAGATCAACTGACATCATCTACCTGGACTCCTGCAAAGCATTTGCCACTGTCCCACACGACATCCTTTTCTCTAAATTGGAGAGACATGGATTTGACTAATGGACCACTCAGTAGCTAGATGGTGGCACTCAAAGAATTGCGGTCAACAGCTCAATGTCTAAGTGTCAAGTGGAGTTCCTCAGGGAACTGCTCTGTTTAGCATCTTTGTTGGTGACATGGACAGTTGGATTGAGTGCATCCCTAGGTTCTGCAACTGTAACACTCCAGAAACCCTATAGCCCTTATTCAGTTTCCTTCATCATAGCTTGGAACAGCACAGAAAACTGAGTTATGTTCCTTATGAAAGAACATAGAACAAAAAAAAAAGAAAAATAAAAAGATATACAACCTAAGGGCAGTATTTCTCAAATTTGGAGTTATCCCACAATGCATAACAGTAGCTTAACCTTGAGCTGGCTTGGAACTACAAAATCTAATTGACTTACATCCTTCCTTATATTAAATAATGAATTATAATGTCATCTATAGTGCTTGATACAGAAAAACACCTCTTTAAACATCACGTGCTGTACCAGGCTACGCAGCTCAGTAAATATGCATGCAAACTTTTTCCATCAACAGGCCCAATAAAAACTGCATTCTGTTCCTTCATGGTGGAATCCTGCCCAAAGCTAGGGGAGTTCAGGAATAAAAAATAAATCAGCATCCCTAAATGACTATAAATCTGTGTTTTTGCAATGAACATTTCACAAATCAGAACTCAATGGTTTTGCAAAACTCTAGTTTTGGCCTTCATAAACCTATCTAGCTTCATTACTTCCATAAAGAATCCAACTCAGGCCTCAGCAGGGTTTCTCACCCTTGAAAGTATTTCTTCCAGCTGAGTATACGTAGCTGATTTATTTTCATGTCTGTCATGTGTTCTGAGGATGTCTCAGCAGCATCCATAGTGGGAAAACACGTGTCTTCACTGAAGATTCAGTTCTTGAGTTTACACAGAAAAATTCAATTAATATCAATGTGGCAAAAATTATATGCTTTAGAAATTTTGACGACAGTCATAGGAAATGTACAGCTTTTCAGTGAGAGAGCTTTTTTTTCACTTTTTAGTTGTTTAGGATGATAATATGTTTTTACATATCAAAAGTTAAATGTACAAAAGTTACAGGAGAGTTTTACAAATAGTAAAAATCCACCTCATTAGTTAAGCTGGTACAGCTGATCTTCTCATAGGAGAATGCTCTTTCTGCATAATTAAAACAAAAAAAAAAATCCAACCAAAGATGATCATTTGATATACCACTGTGCATTTACCGTGGTTAAAAAAAAAATGTCTCAAGTCCCTTCCCAAAATACCCTAAATATTTAGTTAAAGGTTGTCTTAACCCCTTGAACACTTTTTCCTTGTCCTAATAAATTGGGATGTTACCTTTGGCAACATGCTAAAAGTCTTCATTCAATACAGCTTTCCTGGTGTTGTCATTTATCTACACCATATTCCTTTCTACTCCTTTTCTTGGTTCATGATGCATAATTTCTTTTCCCTCCTCATGCTTTCTGACCGTGCATCATCAAGGCTTTCATTTGAGAAGAAATCACACCCTTACAACTTAGAGGTCAGCCCAAGACTCACTCACACTTACCATAGTTTGCTACTACAAAATTAACAAATGCAACTCGGTATCAAACTGATTCTGTCCTGGTATTTCTTGAGTAAGATTTAAGAACACCTAATTCTGCGATGCAGTCAACCATTTTCTTTTGTTTTCTCAGTATTCAAGATGAAAACAATGCACCTGGATAATCATTTTTAAAACAGTATCATTAAATCTAAGCATTCAGTGAAAGTTCCTTGACTTCCCCAGAAATTTCATAGGACATAAAAAAAGCGCATATTTTAGAAAGGCAGTTCAAGACAACTGTTACCATAATAAATTTCTCGCAAGAAATATATTGCTATCCATTTCTCTTCAGGCCTTAACAATGTCAGGTAGATTATACATCTTCCAGATAACACTATAAATCACACTGAGTCTAAAAGCATTCCCAGTTAAGTGGAATCCCCCAGAGCTCTAAAAGCGAATCACAGAACATACAAATGATAGGAAAAAAAAGGACTACAATGGTAGATGTGGTATGTATATTATACAACCTACACTGACGCAGAAAACAGTATCTCCACATGCATATGGATACCATACCATAGCATAAAGATAATATACGATTACTCAAAACATGCAGTAAGTCTGAGTTGCCTATGTCTCATAAAGCAGAATTAACTAAATATTAAACCAGAAGAAAATGTACAAGGTAAGCTATTTTTTTTTTTTGTGTTGGGGTGATGATTGGTGACAGATAATATACAGAGACCAAAACCTCAATGACAGTTATTACCAACATAACTCCACACCCAGTTTTGATCACTCATATCATACACTTTAGTGAATTACTGTTCATGCTCACTATCAGAGTGGGGCTTACTCCTTTTTGGTCTTTCCCTCAACATTTGGCTTATTTGTGAAAGTATGGAGGTTTTCTACAATAATCTCTATAGAAGGACAGTGCAGTGCCTAGCAAATAACTACTAATGAAAATATCAAAATACACCAAAAGAAGTGGGAAATTTTTCTGTGTGATCCTTGTCCTCTGCGGAACACATGGCAAGTGGTCTAAATGGAAAGCTATTAACACAGAATATCAAAAGCAAAAGTTAATGTTCCCCATCAACACATGCCTTCTCTAAAAAGTACAGCTGCAGAATGATTGGTGGTCAGCAAAACTGATAGCTATGGTAAAAGGGCTATACAGCCATAATAATGAAAAAAAAAAACCAACAAACAAACCAAAATTAATTAGAAAGTACTTGAAAAAACTAGTTGCTTATCACAGGGGACTAATGATGATCGTGCTGGGAAAGAAAGAGAAGCAAGTTAAATAAATGAGACAGGGAGCTATAGATCAGATTGCTTGTCTTTGATTGCTAAAGAGTCTGGAATTGTTAACCAAGTAAATCATTCATACTCACCTGAAAGCTAACAAGGTAGAAGCAACTGTTAGCAGAGTCTAGAAAAAACTAATGATTTTTAACTTGTTTGTGTATGAGAAGAAAGGCAGCTGTCTCACTCCCCGTGGGACTAAAGTGTGGCCTTGACACATTCTCTTATGACATTTTCAGAGGCAAGCCAAGAAAACACGTAGATTAGGCAAAAACTTTCTCTCTTTAACTGGGGAACAAAACTGTCTAGATGTATCAGAGAAAAATTTATCAATGGCTTCACGTCAAAGGACAGAATAGGGAATTTATTAAGAGGAGTTTTCTGGAGCTCTGTCAGTAATAATATAAACAAAAATTATTGTGACTTTGGATGTGGCTATGAGATTACTGCCTTCTAATGTTCTTTCAACCTTTTTTTTGTGATTCTGTAATTATTAATGTTCTTACCTACATGAATGTCCAAACATTTTAAAATAAATCCTTTTAAGGGATCATTTTCAGGGATGTCTTGTTGCATTATGCAGACAAGGTAAATAGCATTTTCCTTCCAAATTTTAAAAAGGAACACTTCCTTTACCTGATGTTGTTTTTTTACAAGAGAAAACCATGAAAAGTGCTACACTTGCTTGCCTTCATGCCCACTGCTTGTTATCCACTATGATTTTAAAAGGATATGACCGGGAAGAGTCAGGATTCTTTGTTCTCTTTATGGTATCTGTAGATTCTGATTGCTGTAATATCATTGTATCCATAGGGCATTCAATTCACCATTCAAGTAACAACATGGAATATATATAAACTCTATACATAATATTCTAGATATATCCACTACATATATACTCCAATCTCCAATGCTAAGATTTGGTTTACATATTCTCTGCAGATATTTTCATTTCTTTCTTAGCTCATCTTAAGAAATAATCATAGAATCATAGAATAATTTGGATTGGAATGGACCTTGAAAGGTCATCTATTCCAACCTTCCCTGCAATGAGCAAGGGTTGGTTGTTTGTTGGAGCTTCTTTTGCAGGGGTGGGTTTCTTGGTTGATGTTTTGGGGTTGTTTTGTTGGCATATCCTTTGTCTTTTATCTGAAGAACTCCTTCAAATGTGAAAATTACTCACCAAAGAAAGTTTGGGATTAAAGTTTGAAAAGAAAAAAAATCAAGCCAGCCCTACACTGCTGAGCTCCTGAAGCCCAGCAAGAACTGACCCACCATAACGGGGAGGATGTTCTGCCCTTGCTTAGCTTCAGAAGGACTATAAGTAGCAGGTGAGGCAAAAACCATAACCCTATCAGATTCTGAGCTCAAGCTCTTTCAGGAGCACTCTGGTGTTACGCACAATGTACCTCCCGTTAACACCAGTTTGCAACATGACACATTGAGCTCAGGATAGTGGTACACAAAATGGGTAGAATACAGCATTATAGAACCTATGCAAATTATACATGTTTTCTGAGCATTCATTTGTTTTTTCTTGGAAATTAGGTGCTCTTTTTCCAAATTTTGTTAATGTTTTCATATGAGCTTACTAGCATTAGCACAACCACAGGAAATGAGAAAATCAATTTCTTACACAACAACAAGCCAGGTAGGCAGCTTCTATATGGAAGAGAACAAACCAACAGTTAGAGAAATGGAAAGACAGTCATTGAGTGTAGTCGGAGTTGCTACAAAGGAAAATGTTCCAGCTTGAGAAACAAAAATAGTAATTAATAACAATCTCCAGTTACTGTTGTCTTCAGTAGATAACACGTAAAATTGAGCATCCTGTTCCAGTCTTGTAGACACTGATCTAGACACTTTATGTACGTGCATGTGCATATATATTAGTGAGTATCATTTCATGTATTTACAAAAGATGCAGCACAATGCTCAGAGAGAAGATTTCCCAACCAACTCATACAAGCCTGCGTATGAGATCAGAGCTTAATCATAAAGCCTTCAATCTGTCTGTTGCCCTCCTCACGACATCATCAGTACAAATAAAAAGGGATTTTTACACGAGTCAACAAATGCATAAGAAGGAAAGCCATCACAGAAGGACTACCAGTGACTAAAGTTAGGAAAAGATAAATTTTGCCCAGTCATGAACACATTGTACACCTGAAAAGAAAGCAGAGTGTTTTCCTCAGCTTGGTGACATCAAGGCTGCAAGGGCTGCTACTTGTGAGAATACATCCCATTGTAATGTGTTTTATACTATCTATGTGGATTTCTGTACGTTTACCTGTAGTGTACCACATAGCCTCAACCAGTTGCTGTGAGTAAGTTGGGAGATGGCTGTCTGCACTCAGAGGAGGTTTGATATGGTGCTGGACTGATATAACAAAAACTTCACTTTCCCCATTATATATATCAAGTCAATGCAATTCAAGGGGTGGAGAATGATAAACTGAAGCTCAACCAAAAGCTCTATTCTAATGAAAAAAACACATATATTCCTACGTCAATTGTTGCCCCATAAAATAAATCATGGAATCATGGAATTGTCAGAGTTGGAAGGGACCTCTACAGATCACCTAGTCCAACTCCCCTGTTAAAGCAGGAACGCTTAGAGCACATCACTCAGAACTGCATCCAGGCAGGTCTTGAAGATCTCTGGAGAAGGGGACTCCACAAACACCCTGGGCAGCCTGTTCCAGTGCTCTGTAACCCTCACCGGAAAGAAGTTTTTCTTCATATTTGAGTGGAACTTCCCATGTTCCAGCCTGAGCCCATTGCCCCTTGTCATATCGCTGGAAACATCTTTTAAGATGTCTGGCTCCAACATCCTTCAACCCACCCTTTAGATACTTATAAACATAAATATGGTCTACCCTCAGCCTTCACTTGTCCAGGCTAAAGAGCCCCAGCTCCTTGACCCTTTCCTCGTAAGGGAGATCCTCCAATCCCTTAATCATCTTTGTTGCCCTACACTGGACTCTCTCCAGTAGTTCCCTGTCCCTATTGAATTGGGGAGCCCAGAACTGGATGCAGTATTCCAGTTGTGGCCTCACCAGTGTAGAGAGGGAGAACGACTTCCCTCAACCTACTGGCTACACTCTTCCCTCTGCAGCCCAGGATCCCATTGGCCCTCTTGGCAACAAGGACACACTTCTGACTGGTGGAAAGCGTGCTATCTACCAGGACTCCCAGATCCTCTCCTCAGTAGTGTTTCCCAGAAGATCCATCCCTAACCTGTATTGGTGCCTGGTGTTCTTTCTCCCCAGGGGCAGGACCCTACATTTGTCCTTGTTGAACCTCATTAGGTTCTTCTCTGCCCAGCTCTCCAGCTTGTTCAGGTCTCGCTGGGTGGTGGCACAGCCCCCTGGAGTGTTAGCCAGCCTTCCTAATTTGTTATCATCAGCAAACTTGCTGAGGATACACTCTGTCCCCTTGCCCAGGTCATTAATGAATATTTTGAACAGGACTGAGCTAAGTATTGACCCCTGAGGGACACCACTGGTCACAGGCCTCCAACTTGACCCCACTCCATTAATTAGAACCCTCTGAGT
>JAOQGH010000019.1:66483532-66494728 GCA_025769975.1 Gallinago jamesoni | reverse complement strand
TCAAATATGAGAAAAAACTTCTTTACAGTGAGGGTTACAGAGCCCTGGAACAGGCTGCCCAGGGAGGTCGTGGAGTCCCCTTCTTTGGAGATTTTCAAGACCCGCCTGGTTGCAGCCCTGAGTAACATGCTCTAACATGCTCTAGGCAATCCTGCTTCAGCAGGGGAGTTGGACTAGATGATTTCTACAGTCCCTTCCAGCTCTAATAATTCAGTGAAATTCAGTGAAATTTTCGTCTTGTAGTCAGGGGCCCAAAACTGAACACAGTATTTGATTTGTGGCCTCACCAGTGCCAAGTACAGGGGGATGATCACTTCTCTGCTCCGCTGGCCACACTATTTCTGATATAAGCCAGGATGCTGTTGGCCTTCTTGGCCACCTGGGCACAATGCTGGCTTGCTTGATTATAGCATTAAAAACAATTCTGAGAGAGTTAAATAATAAAACTTGTTATTTATGTAAAATACAGCCCTTCATACATAACAAACTAAAGTGTGAAAAGGTATAATAAATGAAACTTCTAGGTGGTACATATATGAAAAGTCACTGCTGGGCAGATTGTATTTTTTAAATTGCTTGTGTCACAGTGGCCTTTTAGCATCATAAATACAGAAGACAGAAAAGTTACTAGATAGGGAGGGATTGTGGAAATCACATAAATCAGTATCAGAAGTTCTCTTCAGTAGTCACCTGTCGACATTTGCTCTGTAAAATGTCTAAAACCCACCTTTTATTTTAAGCCTTCTCTGCCTCTCCTGGCAATTTGTATTTCCATCTCCTTGCTTCACCCTCTTGGAACAAAGAAAATCCTCTGCAATGAGTTTGGACTATGAACAGTACTTGTAGTAGTACTAGAACATGCTCCATGACTTTCGTCTCAAGAGGACAAAAAAACCTAGCACATGAGGCTTCAAACAAGGAGAAGTCATTTATTTTTTACTTCTGGACTTTATATATATTAAAAAGCAGAATTTGAGATGAGAAGACCTTTTAATTTTCATGGAAAGTTATCAACCACATTGCTGACATGTTCTTATTTGCAGACAAGAATGTACAAAATTATGAATTGTTGAGGCACTTTTCATTCAACAATTTTATCCTACAATAACAAAATCAGGGGAGGGGTGGGGTTGTGAAGGGGATGACAAGGCATGGACATTTCTTTAATTTCTTTAATTTCTTTAATTTCTTTATACAAAATTTCTTTAATTTCTTTAACAATTTCTTTAAACAAAAGTTTTCCTTTCCCCAGAATAATGAACTCTTAGAAATTCCATGAATGAAACAGAAGTGAAACTCACATGGCTGGAAAATATTTAGGTGATCTTAACAGCCCTTCAAATTAAAGGAACTGTAGTTTACAAGAAGCTTGAGGGGAATTCATATAATCCTTGATATATCTTGTAGAACTCATTAAACCTGTTATTTAATCTGATTCATTTATGCCCATTTACTTCCAGTGCCCTGGAACTATTTACCTACATTTAAATGAGTCTATCTGGTACCACATAGAATGCAAAAATAGCTAATGCAAACATAAGGAGGCACCTGAATGCTGACACCTCTCCACCCCAAAAATCCTCTCTTCTCCCAATTTATCAAGCTACTTCTTCATGTCCTATTATAAAAAGTGACTAGGGCTTCCATGACATATACTGGCAGGATGCCCTGCATTTATAGTTCCCTAGAAAAAGATCCGTATCTAGTGTTCAGAACAAGCTGCAGACATCCTCAGTCCTCTAGTCTGCTTCTGTAACCAGTCACAGTCCCACGTGGCTATTCCATGTTTTGGAGATGTAATAACTCACTTTTGAAAATAGCTTTGAATAATGAGTCTATGGAGGTATCAAGTGCTACAACAGGACTAGCTTAACCATTTTCTCTGAAAAAAAAAAGGGCAAGGTTCATCCTGCAAATCAAGTGTAGTTTCACAATGGCACAGCACCAGAATTCTAGATTATCATCATTCTATATTGCTCACACTAAGAGAATATGTAGGCATTTTTATGGACAGACAAGAAAAGAAAATCCTTATTTCAAGAAACACTCTGGCCAAATGCAGAGAAGTAAACCAACCTGATTTTCCTTAAAGAATAATTGATGTAGCCAGAACCAGGATGGAAGAAATAGTTACATGCAAAGGTCTTCACAGAGAGAAATTAGGGATTTTCTAAGTGACAACAGAGACCACACAAAGAAGCCAGAGAGGGGTTGCATACTGAAAAGGAGGGAGGCCAGAGGAAGTTGAGGAAAGAAAGAAAAAACTAAAAAAACCCACCCTTAAAAAGAGTCAGAAAAGAAAATATACAAATAGATTCGGGTGTGATGGAGATGACATGCTTTCTCTTCAGCTGTGCACATACCCTCATGTGTCCGTGGTCACTTTGTTGGCTGCTTTTTTGTATCAAACCTTAGCAAAATGTTTTGGTTATCAAACATTTTTAGGAGACAGATTATCCCCAAGAATATTAACATGAGACCAAAGTGTCTTGTACATTCATTATAGGATTTCGAATTTTTTTCCAAAAGGCAAAGAATGAAACAGGTTTACTTGAATTGTCACTCACTTTGGATCGGAAAAATTTAAAAAGAGAAAAAACAAAATTCCATAAGTACCTCCGCAGGCATGACAGTTTATGTCCATGAAAACTCTTTGTCCATAATAGGCATCACAATTTACATATAGAAAATACTGACATAAGTTCACTGGAAAAATGGTGTGATAAATAGAGGGGGTTTATTTTGATGGCTAAGTCATCATTTTAAGATGTCATCTTTTTCAGATGACTTAGCCAGTAATGCATGTTTAAAAAATTCCAGACATCCTTTCACTGTGCTTTTATGCTAAAAGCTGGTCACTTCAGTATTACTTCCCTAGTTTCATCACCACACTCTGTACTGTAAATCAATGTTCTGTGCTACAAATTAATGAGAGAAATTTTAAAAACGAAAATCTAATTACTGAGATGTTAATGGGGAAAATCTCAGGCTTTAAGAATGCTGTTCAGAAATATAAAATACCTTTTCATTCCTTGTATTCTCTCTCATGCTTTTATAAACATGAAAATGAACCTGCAACTTAAAAGCCTTTCTTACACTTTTTTTTTCCTCTGGTTTTCAGAGATTTTGTATGTTTGAAGAAAGAAGTTGTAAAGATGGAACATATTATTTTGAAAGAACTATATGGAGGAAATAACACTTCTCTAAAATAACAGTTACTTCTGAACATGTTTTTATTAATGTTGTATTTATTTGTTAGATTGCTTTTAGGAGAAAGAAGTGATATATCAATTAGAAAGCATCACATTAGCAGCACAAAGAACAATTGTTTCAGGATGCCACCCACCTACCACTCTCAAGCACAATGAGAATGTCAGTCATGTTGAAGTTCTGCCATGATAGCCTATTGAACTAGCCCACATTGTTCAATTCTTAATGTAAGTCGTGATCACCTGCTTGTTCACTGAAATCAAACATGAAACAGACTTGCAAAAATCTCATGTTACCATGCATTCAGGGGAAGAAAAAACAAACAAGAAAAAATGAAGGCAGCTCTCTAAATATTTAGCCTATGATTTTCCTGCCTGGTCCTGTATTTTATCGCTTGGACAACAGTCAGAGAAAATGTTTCTGAAGCCACCTGTAGAAAACATAGAGAGAATACACCTATCAAGCAACAACAACTTTTGAAATATTCTTTTATGCTTCAGTAGCTCTCCCTCTTCATTAACTTAAAAGTACAGCTATCTTCAAATGTTGCATTCCCTCCCTCTAATCTTATATCCTTTCCTTCTCTATCTTCATTGTGATCCTAACAATGCTCATACAGCTAAAATACCTGTCAGGGTCATAAATCTGTTGAGAGTTCAAGGCTGCTGAGTGGTGAAACAGTTCACAAACTACATTAGACTGAGTAAACCATCTTCTTCAAAGAAAGAGAAAGAATAAGTCTAGGTCATACAGTGATTCTTAAATTGGATATATATTAATTAAATGCTGTGATAGCAGCATGTTTCAAAGAGCTTGTGACAATAAAAGAACTCCAATACCACCTAGTGTCAGGTGACTACACTGACCTTCACTACACACACATGTAGTCAAAATGGTGAAAGCAAGGGCAACCATAATGTGGAGTCCTGTAAAGAGGATCCTGCCAATATGCAGGAGGAAAAGACAAGACATGCATTAAAAATAGCTTCTTTGGCTGAACTGAGTTAAGAGAAATGACTACTGTGAAATGCAGCCTAGAGATGTTGCTTTTGGGGATCTTGCTGATAAAATGCAGCTTTTTCTTAACCCTTTGACAGTGAGATAATGCTGAAGGACAACAATTTCTAGAAGGCTAAAATTTAGATATAATTAAGTCACTGGTTTGTGATCCAAAAGCTCTGGACTGAATTTTTCAGTTCCAGTACAGCCTATCTGTGGAATCTTGAACAAATTAATCTACAAAATGGAAATACTTTTTAAAATTTACTTTTCATCTCTTCTTTTCTGCCGTGAGAGTGAAATTTTGGTAGAAAAATGGCTTTATTCTTAATCTTTGAGGTGATATGAAATGCTGTATAAGCAGCCAGTGGCTTACTTCTGAAGTAAAACAAAATACCTAGTTCTTTCTGAAGATATTCATCTGATATTAGTTACAATAATTTGCCATCTCATCAAGATGTATGTGAGGTTCTTACTAAACAAACACTTCATATCCAGAACCCTTTTTTATTTCTATATTTTATGCTATTCTGTATTTATTACTCCCCCTTCTAAACAAATGTATTGTGTATTTTTCTATTGCATACTTAATGGGATACTGTAAACATTTCAGTCCTGTAGAAAGTAGCTCAGCCAGAGAGATGGCACAAAATGTTCCCCATAGCCTGACTGGCTCAGACACAGATCATTTGTGCTGACAGATGCAGCTTTGTCAATCAGCCCTCATTTTGGTAGTGTCTCCATTCTGACTTTCTCCAGATTTCTCTTTCTTCTTCTAATTCAGGACCTTCGTATCCCTTACACTGGGACCAGTGTCCTTGCTATCCAGATCCCTAACTCTCCCCATGCGTTTAAAATTAAAAATAGCTCTGGATTTTCCATGTTGTCTTTTATAGGAGTTGATAACCAATTCTTTTAACCCCCACATTCCTACTATAAAGAAAACAAATAACATAGTAATAAAACGAAGACACAGCATCTCCCGAATGCCAAGGAGACAGAAGGTTTCTATACAGCACTGTAAATTTCCCATCCAACCTATTGTCCTTTCTTTTAGTATCTGCTAAAGCCATTCCCTCTGTCCTCTGTTCCACAACTCCCAAAATAGAAATTACTCTCTTGTAGGACTGGCTTCGCTTCTAGATCCTTTGAGAAACACTGTTCTATGAGAGAAATAATTTCAAAAATTTCAAAGGAAAGAGAAGAAGACAGCCTGGAAAGAAAATGCAATTTAATTGCAGTATTCAAATACATACAAATCTATGGAAAAAAAAAAAAAAATCTGCTTTCCTTGTTCATTTTGCACAGCGTAAAAAGAAACCTATTTAATACCAAAGCAGAAATGTTAGACATTTGGAAAACTTTCCCACTTTCAGGAGAGGCAACCTCCAAGGTGTATTGTTTGGGGCATCACAGACTTGCCTGTGCTGGATGTTTTTAAAGGCACCCTAAAAAGAAAAAGAAAAAAGAACCTTAGAAAAAAGTAGCACAGTCACAGTCTTTCCTTCAGGCATGTATCAACCTGTTGTAACAAATAGACATGCTTCTGAGGTTGCCCAATAGCTCTACTATTCCTTGATTCAATTACTAAATATATAAAGTTATTTCAACACTAAACTGTATAAGGGTGATGAAAGAATATCGATCTGACAGAACATCAACAACCTGGCAGCCACATAGGGAAGATTAACATCTAGATGATTCAAGCTCCATTAGAAACTAATCAAAATCAAGCCATTTCAAAATTATTTTAAGTTAAATTATCAAGGTTAATGACCTGCATAAAATATTCATATTTTAATATATTAATAGTTCTTTGGATGACATTTTTAAGCAATCCATTATGGCTCTTATTGTATTCTGGACCTATAAATTTGTAACAGTAATAGCTATTACTATAACAGAGGAAACATTAATTCTCTGTTCTTGTATTACTGGATTCTTTTAATAGTTGACAATTTCATTTAAACAGCTTATTTAGGGTAACAAAAATATTATAACCAACATAGGAGTCTCCTTAAATCAACAGTTACAATCTCTTATTGACAGTAAGATACCTTTGCCTCCTTTGTAGCAAAGCAAAAATGAAAATTAAGATAACACAAAGCCAACTTAACAATCATGCAGGGCAAACAGTAAATAGCACCTTCCCTTAGATCTGCCAGAACACTTTCTTGTTAGTGACTCAAAAACTGGATGAGTTTTTAACATCACATATGCAGGCCAAATAGTGGGAAAGCACGTTCAGGTTGCAGAACTGACACACTTCAAAACCCCATGCCCCTTTGTCACAACCTTCTAGTCTTCATCCCTGGTGACTCCAGCTGCAGCAGCATCCCACGGGAAGGCAGGTCCCTTTGCCTTTTTTCATCTGCATTCACAGCCCCCTGTGTTAATGCAGACCAAAATCACCAGCAGCAACTGCTAACACCAGTGGCTATGGATGATTGGAGCTGAAAATGGAGCTGGCATTCATTTCTGTATCAGGCATCTTCATTTCCCAACTGCCTGATAGGGGCAATCCAGTGTTCAAACACTACAGTGAAAATTAACAGTGACTTTCTGCCAGAGGTCTCATCTAATCTCCCTGCAGCTTTTTTCCAAGGTTAAAATAAAAAATGAAAACAGTTACAGCTGTTTTGCACAGTGCTTTTTCAGGTGTGTACCCATAAAAATAGTGTGCATGTCAATGCAATTTAGAAAAAGATGGTTGTTGTCAATCTTCTTTGCTAAATAAAGAAAACCAATGATTTGCAAAAATTTCAAGCTTAAAAATGAGAAAGAAAGGGGTTTTTTTTTAATTTGAAGGGTGAAAGAAAAAAAAAAAAAACATAGGGTGCTCTGTTTTGTGCTTTTAACTCACAGCAGACACCTGACCAAAGACAACTCACAAAAGTTTATCCGCAGAGGTTCTACAGCCAAGAAGAGATGAATCAGAGTTAATTTGGTAGCAGCAAAACATCTTTATATTTCCAAGCTGAAAACATTAGAAATGCCTCATTCTATAATTCAATATGATGATTTTGTAAGAAGAGCAAACTCTGACTGAAGAAGAATTAGCTTGTGTATATGAACGCCTACTGTTTACAGTTATCAGTTGTTGCACAGGAGAAGCTGCAATGGTAGATTAGAAGGGTTCACACATTAACTTCAAAGTTACTTCAGGGGTTAAAAAAACCCCAAACACTGAGCAGAAAAGAGAAAGTGAAGAAAAGAAAGACTTCCATCCAATGGTCAGATGGCTAGTGGCGAGCAGCAGGATCCCGACAAGCAGTCTTCTCTTCAGTACTGGAGGTGGAGAGGATGAAGAAGATGATAAAAATGAACCTTTATTCATTTCTTCCTAGTACAACTGCAGTGTTAATTGAGACCAACACAATGCCCAATTGGTAGTTTCAGCTTATGACACTATTAGTGCTGATATTAGTATTACTGATTATCATGTAACTTTCAGGAAGGTAGGTAGGTATCTAACTGTTAGATGATGTTTACTGGAAAGTGATATGACTATTACCCGTTTCCTATCTCCTGGGCTCTGTATTTTCTAATTTGAAGTTATAGACAAAAGCTATAAGACAAAGGGATTGTAGTGTACAGTTATGAACTAGAAGCTAGAAAAAGTAAAGAGGCAGGGGAAAACCAGAATGATTTAATCATCAGTAGCAATCACTACCCACAAGAGACAAAAGACAGCAAAGGTTCAGAGCAGCAAGGCCAAGGGAAGAGAGCATCTGGGACACCAGTTTAAAGGCACTGCCAGAAATCCTCTGGGTGTACAGATAAAAGACTGTGAAGTAAAAAGGTAGGCTACAGAGCTGCAAAGGGAAGTCCCATAGCATTACAAAGGCTAAGGCACCAAAAGCACTGTGCAACAGTGCAGCAGCGGTCTCAGCAAAATTAACATTTCACCAAAAAGCGAAACAAAAAACTTCCCAAACCCTACAACATCACTTTTTTGTGCTTCTGTAAGGAACACGACAGAAAACACTTGAGTTCACCACTGGAAGAGATGCTGTGAGACCCAGAAAGAAAAGAAGGAAAAAAAATATATTAATTTCACAAAACCTTGACTTAAAACCAGCACACTGTGGGAATATCTGTTATGTGCTCAGATACTCAAGGAAATAAGCCCTTATCCCAAATGGCAGCATGCCGGTGCACCACTGAACAGCAAAGGCAGAAAGTCAGACAAGAAAGTTAATTCCGAGCAAGGCTCCATATCACTGGCAGATGGAAATTGACCTGCTAGTTTTGTCCTGATCCACATCACTCTAAAGGTCTTCCTCTTACCTGACAGAAGTTTGCCCTCCAATTCCATGGCTGCCAAATGTGATAGCATTTAAACTTGATGTTCCTTGATATAAGAGAGAAGGAAAGTACCAGAAAGAAACATTTTGCCAGGACAGACTTTTCCTTTGAATGTCTCTCACTTACAAGAAGAAATAACAAGGGGTCTTTTTGTGGCAGATTGGAAAGCTAACTTCATGTGAGTTACAGCAGAGGGAGGGCTTTCATGGTGTTGGCATTTGTTGGCATTGGGCCATTTTCCCTCTTGCCATATACCTTGCCTTGCCTTCTTTTGCCTTGCCTTGCCTTGCCTTGCCTTGCCTTGCCTTGCCTTGCCTTGCCTTGCCTTGCCTTCCCTTCTCTTTCTGTTTCCCTTCCTGTTTCCCTTCCTTTTTCCCTTCCTTTCCCTTTCCCCTTTCCTTTTCCCTTTCCGTTTTCCTTCTCCTTTCCCTTTTCCCTTTTTCCTTTCCTCTTTCTTTTTCTCTTTCCTTTTCCCTTTTTCACTTCTACTTCCCTTCTACAAGACTGTACATGATTCCCTTACTTTCTTCTGGAATGAACAATTAAATGAAGTTGATACATAAATCTCAAAATTAAGTAGAACGGACTGTTGGTTTGATACCACAACTCAAAGGGCTTGCTTTTTTACTATTTTAAACGTTTTTGAGTTTGGTGTTGGGTTGATTTTTTTTTTTCATTTCTTGCTTCTCATTTTGTTTTGGAGTGATCTGCAGAAATGCAAGAGAGGAAACTGTGATCTGGGATTAACAGCAATCCCAAAGCCCTACTTGCTTTCACTGGTTTTTGGCTTTATCTTTTTTCCATTAAAGTTGATTTTTACTTTAAAGAGCAGATTTGTCAATTTAGAACTACTTGTAGCTTAACAATTACCAGGTAACTGTCAAAAGGAAGTCTGATGTTTCTTTGTCCTTCTTGAAGCAGTCTCCTTTATATCTAGAGCCTATTCAGGGGCTCAGCAGCAATCACTCATACATGTTGAAGATCCCCATTTTCAATGTTCTTTGCAAATAAGTAAAAGAGTAATTATGAACTATACAAGAACTTCTTCTGTGCTCCAAGTTTTTGGAGATTAAAATTTAAAAACTCCTTTTAAAAGGAAGCATTAAAGACACATATTTTGCTTCAATAAACAAGATGTTAATCCCACAGGTAATATCCATTGCCTGAAAAATTACAGAAAATTTTCTGATTCTGATCAGAAGCCTGATCCTGCTACTTATGGCCATAGTAATTCTTACACCTAAAGATGTTGCAAATATTAAGGAAGTGTTCACAAAACTCTGAGTGACCAGAAGAGGTGCTCTCCTAGTAATTAAACTGTTTAGGAGAATGGCAAAGCTAAACTGGCATTCATGTAGAATAAAACATTAATAAACTCAGTTCAGCAGAGCATACGGTTGACTTTGCACAAGAAGCATTAGCCATGAAATTTACTCAGAATTAAATGTCTTTTTTGGATAAGGATATCCATTAAGTCAATCAGCACGCATGTTTTAAAATTCTGAGTAAAGACATGATAGAGAAGAAGAACTAAACAGCAGCAAATGAGTGAGCTAATCATGTAATGAAGCTGGATTAAAAATGAGGTTTTGTTCTAAAGAAAGAATGTGATCACAAAAGCCTTATAAGAATACAAAGAGTGCATCGCCTTAGCATACATAATGCTTTCTGCACCAATGCATTCACCAGATTTCAGAAACATCAAACTCATCTGGGGCCAGCTTATTCCACCTTTGCATTCTTTGGTCTGCTTCCAAAGGAGCTGTAACTGTCAGAGGCAAAACCAAGAAAACACAGGCAAGACCTAATCAAGGGTTATACTCCCTTTGCATCTCTGTCATCTGTGACACTCAGCAAAACCAGGAAGGCATCAAAACAGAGATTATCAACAATTAGAAGGGCCAAGGCTCAAGCTGAGCTCATCTTGGCCACTACAGTTAAGAATAACAAAAAGGGTTTTTTTTCGGTATGTAAACAGTAAAAGGAAGATTAGGGAAAATGTGGGCCCATTGATGAATGAGATGGGCACCCTAGTGGTGGAAGACACAGAGAAGACAGAGTTGCTGAATGCCTTCTTTTCTTCTATCTACACTGCTAAGGCTACCCCTCATGGATCTCGGGCCTTGGAGGCAAGGGGGAGGGTATGGAGAGAGGAAGATTTCCCTCCGGTAAAGGAAGACCAGGTTCGGGACCACTTGGCCAAACTGGACATACATAAGTCCATGGGCCCTGATGGGATGCACCCACAAGTGCTGAGAGAGCTGGCAGACGTTATTGCTGGGCCACTCTCTATCATCTTTGAAAGGTCATGGAGAACAGGAGAGGTGCCTGAAGACTGGACAAAGGCCAACATCACTCCGGTCTTCAAAAAGGGCAAGAAGGGGGACCCTGGAAACTACAGACCAGTTAGTCACACCTCCATCCCTGGGAAGGCAATGGAGAGACTGATTCTAGATGTCATCTCCAAGAAAGTTGAAGAGCAGGGGGTTATTGGAAGTGGGCAACATGAGTTTACCAAAGGTAAATCATGTTTGATCAATCTGATAGCTTTCTATGAAGTTACAACTGGTTGGTTGGATGAAGGGAGGGCAGCAGATGTCACCTACCTTGACTTCAGCAAGACTTTTGACACTGTCTCCCATAACATCCTCATTGGGAAACTAAGGAAGTGTGGGCTGG
>JAOQGH010000019.1:66467302-66483432 GCA_025769975.1 Gallinago jamesoni | reverse complement strand
TCTTTGGAGATTTTCAAGACCCGCCTGGATGCAGTCCTGAGTAACATGCTCTAGCTCTAGGCAATCCTGCTTCAGCAAGGGAGTTGGACTAGATGATCTCTATGGTCCCTTCCAACTCTAAAAAAAAAATAAATTCAGTGAAACACCCCTGAAACCTCCCTAGCCTAAATGTGAGTTAAGGGTCTCTAACATTTTTTATGACTGTCCCTTGCTAATAGTTGGATCCCATTGTATGGTCACTGATATATACCCAGGACTAGTGTAGTACAGTTGTACTGACTTCCATGCCTTTCACCAGGTACACAGCAACCCGTAACAGCATGAAATACACCCTCACAGGCAGTATATGCATAAAGACTTCCTTTTGTCATTTTGGTCCCAGAACATACAAGCTGTGCAAATTTAGACAAAAGATCCAATAACTTCCCTCTTTGCATGGGCTGAGTGATAGGACCAGGCATGTCTGGGGGCATGGAAAGAGCTTCTCTCTATTCCTAGCCAGTTCCTCCACATCAGCCAAACTGAAGAAGTAGTTATTATTTCAAGTTTGCTCTGTGTAGCATGATGCATTATAAAGCTTGTATCCAGTAAAGAGAAGAAAAAGGCTATGTGCTTATTTTTTTGTACAGACATGTTGTCAAGTGACTGTTTGCCCTAACAATATATATATCATCTATAAAATTAAAGTGCTGAAATATACTGATTATTCAGAGTTGGAGGAAGTTGCCAAAGCTTGAAGAGCTATGGAATCTAATTTTTTTTCCCATATTACAACTTTCAAATATAATGGGGATTGCTCAAGTCTTATTGTAAAGGTTATTAAACAAATGACAGGAGAGTGGGTAATAGATTTCTTTCCCTGTGCAGGTGTTTTTATCATATTCATAAACAACAGAACTGGTAAATGAAGTCTGTCTTGTTGATTCATAATCCCACTGCTTGCTTTAACCGGATACTAACGTATAGAGCTGTCTTCTCACAACCCTGTCCTGAATGTTAACCTCCTGTATGTTAAGACACCACAATACATGAATTTTCCACTTCAACTAATAAAATAATGCCACTTAAATTGGTGAAATCAAATATTTCTTGTTCTCCCATAAATATACCAGAAGCTTATTATGTGCATGCTCAAGCACAGATCATATCACCTTTGCCAAAGCTACCTCTATGGCCCAGTAAATCAGATGGATTATGTTTTAATCATTTGCACTTTTATCATATCTCCCATCCAAGTCAGTCAGTGAGAGTCAGTGACAACGAGTTCACCTTTTGTAGCACAGGAGATAGTGATAAGTTAATACTCATGCCTTGGCAGAAGGAGTGTGTAGGAAGGACACCAACTGATTTGTTCAAGGTGTTTTTACCTTCTCCTTTGTAACATAAAATGGAATTAGCTTAGTTCTGCATTGAAGATGGCAAAGACATGTGTTTGAATGACGGCTGAAAGTACAGTTTTGTATTCAAAGTGTCATAGCTGGGAATAAGTTGATCCAGAGCCAAATCTCACTGCTGAATCAAGTGACAACTGTTACTGACTTGCAAAAAGACACATTGATTATTTTCTGTTCCCTACAACTCAAAGAAGCAAATGATCTTAATGACGTAAGGTTTGAGGCCAGAATGACTTACATGGGAGCAGGGACTAGAAGCACAAATGCTGCTTATCAGCATGTGAATCTGTAGATTTGGCTCATTGAATTAATTCCTGGTCCCATTTATGACAATGAAGTTGTTCTTGTATGGAAATTTTTACAAATATACTTTCCTAAGATGAACAGTACCTAACAACTAGAGGAATTATTTTAGTGACCTCTGGATCACTCATTTCCATACCAAGGCATAATCCTTGGAAAAGAATTTTTTTTCCTGGCAACAAATGTGAGTGTGAGGAAGGTAAAACAACAGACTAAGACACACATCTGTATTTCTACAGCATCTGAGATAACAGTCTGTTCCATCCAGTGCCAGTTGGCATACTAGAAGTTCATAGCCATCATTGTATACATGCACAGAGCCATGATATGTGAAACCATAAGACATGTGCCATCTTCTCAATCAGACTGTTCACCCCACCTGAAATTAACAGGATTTTATTGATGATGATATGAGGAAAAAGAAAACAAAAACCCTGTTAAGCCCACCCAAGCTCCTCTAACAAGGTAGGTTTGAATTGACCACCCAGTGAAATGGATAACTCCTTTCAAATAATCCAGTGCTCTTAAATTCATCATATATATAATACACTGAACTAGAAACCTAGTCAAGTTCATGGTTTGTCTTTAAGAAAAGGAGGCACCTTCCACTAGAGTAGGTTGCTCAAAGCCTCATCCAACCTGGCCTGCAGCACCTCCATAAAGGTGTAAAGAATTTCTTTCATAAATTCTACAGATTTATAGCACAATAAAAAACTGAAGAGACTTAGACCTTATAAACATATAAACGTATATGTGCAGTCCTGGTGCTGGGGGATAGAAATGCACTATGCTTTTCCAAAGAACGAAAAATAAGGGAGATGTTCTAGATTAAGATTCCCAGATGTCCATAGAAGATACTGAAAAACTTTTGTTTAAATATAAACAGAATTTTGTCATATGACATTTTTTCTTTTTTTTTTTCAAAATTTAATCACTTACTTTTTTGTTGATTTGGCTTACATGCTCTTTTAGAAAGAGTGAGAAATCCAGATGGTGATACTTGAAAGTTTACTCCACGAAAAAGGTCAACTCCAAGATGCTCATTTGTTACAGGAACCAAAATGTCAGTGATAAAATTGTGCAAGATGTGATGTATCCACATATAAAAGGCCATCCCTCTAAAGAGTAGAAATTGGTCCATCTCTACTGGAATAAATAAATTTATATCAATGTGTAGCATTTGCCTTATCAGAACTTAGTTGTTGTGTAAAGTGGTAGAAAACGAAGCAGAAAGACAGCAGCTGTACTGGTAACAGAACACTAGAAGGGACTTATATACAAGAAGACATCCTAATCTTACCTCAGTCTACAGGCATTTGCCCTAGACTCCAACTGGGAGCAATAGATCCCGCCACAGCCCTATTCCTTGCTGTCCTTCCATCTCTACAAGGGAAAATTAATCACATTTTATAGAAAATAACTTTTTTCTTAGATAAAAGCACCTAGCCTCCAGATTCAGATTCAGTCATTACAGAAGTAATTGCTCCTATTACAAAATTTGTGTGTAAAAAATGATAAGTGAATTGTTTGAGTAAGTTTCTTCCTCAACACTACACTTCAATATGCTACGTGACTAACCTTTTGTGGTTCAAAAGTGAAAATAAACTGTCAAAACCTGCAAATAAAATGTGATACGGACAAAGATTTCTCTTCCTTTTGCATGACAGGATGTTCCTCCACTTGGCTTAGTTGTTTAAGCTCCTGACCTTCAAGGACAAGCCTCACCGAGCTGCTCCAAAGCCACCGGGTGGTGATTATCTACCATTTGTGATTATCCAAGGGTGGATGAGACAGATTTTCTGCAGTTCACTAGAAGCAGCCTTCTGAAATCTTGCAGAACAAATACTGAAACCAAGATCAACCTTTAGAGAGAAACTCAGACCCATGAATATCCACCTTGTACACACAAATCGTACCTTTGAAAAAAACTGTGCTACAAAGTGGAGTTTATGCTGATTTGCAAACATGTTTTCACTGAAGCATACCTCCTGAGGTACCCAAAGAAGGGGAAGAGTGAAAAGTAAAGAAAGGCCTGGTGAGAAGATCACGTATAGTTTAACCAGCTTTCCAATAAATTCTTTATTTCAATTGGCCATTTTTTTAAAAATTTTTTTTTTTTTTAATCAAGTCTTCTCCTAGTAAACAAAGTACAGCTTCTTAAAACATCCTGATATCAGACATCCAGGTAGGAGAGACAGAGGCAAAGAGCCTTCAGACGGACAACAGCTTGGTGCTGGCTGTGACAGACTGATGTGTCTCCAGGAACCTGGATTACTGCACCGCATTAGAAACCACTCTGATCAACAGGTTATTGACCATTACAGTGTGGCATATAGGTTATGAATGGGACCTCTATCCCATAATGTGTCATACCAGTGAACTTCAAAACCTTTTATTTTTAATGCAGAATTAAAATAAACACTTTGCAAAACAGAATCTGTACTGGTTTACTTCCAAGTGTTATAGCTCTGCCGCAGATATGTGAATACAGTTAATTGTTTCTTATATGAGAGAACAGAGTCAGACCAAGAAAGCAATGACAATGTTGCAGCTGAGAAACAGTCATTTCAGACAGAAACCACAACTACTCAAGGTAGGAAACTGTATCATATCCCTTGTGAAACAAGAGATTTCTTCATACCCCTGCAGAATTGCACTGAATCAGTGAGTCCCACAATGCCAGGAAGCCCACTCTTCAAGCACGTTCCTCACTGAGCTATATTCCTCTTGAGAGCTGTTCTGAGACAGCTGGATTTTTTAAAATGGATATTCAAGACAGGTGCTGCCCTGGGGCTTATTCCCTACCCCTTAAAAACCTTCAGAAATGTTCTCATGGATGTTTCTTGCCAATAAGAAAAAAAGGAGAAATTTAAAATAAAAAACCAAACAACCATTTTCTCACCAATCATGTCACTGTTCATAAATCTGAGAATTCCAAAGTGCCATATTCTTAAAATGTAATTCTCATAAGTATAAATAATAGTAATAGACACTGTGTGTATGCTTTATAAATCAGGTTACAAAAATGTAGAACATCTAAGGTAGTCCTTAAAATAAAATTAGGCAAACTGCTTACCATTGCATTTATAAAACTCAGGCCAATTATTTTCACAATATTCTGCAATACTTAAAATTTTAACAGGAATGAAATAGAGTAAGGTGAACAGAACTCCAGTAGTTTAAAAGAAATTATCCTTAAAAACGTATGAGAGAAGCAGGTCTCCCCTTTCTAACTGACCTCACAACATGCCATGCCAAAAGTACAAATCTGTCACATTCTGTATTTATTTTCCCAAAACCAGGTGGTAAGATTAACCCTTTCATACTCTCTACTATAACTGGAAGAACTTAATAAGACACAGTCTCAACAGTCAAGACAGAAGCTGGAACCTGTACAATTCCTGAATCATTCCTGTGTTGCTTCCCAGATCTGCTGCCTAAAAACACCACAGTGTGCTATAGGTTTCCACTGATATGAAACAATGTTTGTGCTAAACATAGAAACCCTTGATAGTATTCATATTACAAAAAAAAACAGGTGTTTTTCTATTTCTGTGTGGTGATATAACTGCAGCCGGCAACCAGGACCACATAGCTGTTCACGTACTTTTCCCCCTCCCGCAACTACACAACTAGGGTAGGGAGGAGAGGGAGGAAAAGGAGAAAAAAAGCCTCAAGTGTTGAGACAAAGACAGTTTAATAGAAAAGTAAAAGAAGAGGAAAAATAAATGATACCGGTAAAAGAATGTACAAAATAAAGTGGTGGTATACAATTACTCTCACCACCCGATCATCGATTGCCCATGTTTCCCAGGGTTTCTGAGGATTCCTGCCCCCCTGGCATGGCACCTAAGGTATGGAATATTCCTTTGAATGGCTTGTCCTTTCTGTGCTCCCTCTCAGCTTCTATGGGAAAATGAAAAATTCCTTGACTTTATATAAATGTCACTTAGCAACAACTAAAGGCCAGGCTGGGTGGGGCTTTGAGCAACCTGCTCTATTGGGAGGTGTCCCTGCCCATGGCAGGGTGTTGGAACTTGATGATCTTTAAGGTCCCTTCGAACCTAAATCATTCTATGATTGTATGAATATATCTTATCAACATTATTCTCATACTAAATCCAAATCACAGCAGCTACTAGGAAGAACAATAACTCTATCCCAGGTGAAACCAGGACACTGGCAAATAGGAAACAGCAGCTTCTGCCCTCTTTTTCAACATTTTTCAATCCATTACAACTTCAGTGTCTTCAGCAGGATTTCACCCTTATAAAAAGGACTGAAAGCAGAGTGACATGTTCAGAATACAAAATGGAGGGATTTTTCATTTAATCCCCACTAGCATTTAGCATATACTTTAAACAATGAGTGTTGATAATTCTTACCATTTTATCCTCATTAGAAGCACCACATATTCAACTTAGGTAAATGCATTCCTCTCCCACCAGCATAGGTGCCTGCAAGAAAAAAAGAAAAGCATGCAGCATCATTTCATGCTGCAAGACATCAGCATTATCTCTTAGGAAATGACCAGTGCTTTACTAAAAACAGGCTGCAGCCAGTCTACTCTGGTGGCCAGGGTGGTTTGCCAGGATGAGCCATGACTTGGGCCAGGTCTATCTTCTGCAGCAGAGTGTGGCACAGAGCACTCCAAGGCAGGCTGGAGATGTCTGGTGTGCTCCTATGAAGCAGTGCACTGCTGTGCTGACAGCAGTGCTGGCCCAGGCCCTCTGAATCACAATGTAGTATTATTGCAGGGCTGTACCTTATCTTCCAAGTCCTGCCATTCTCTGAGATTAATTAGCTGCATAGTAGCACTTTTTGATTTTTATTTTTTTTTTTTGAGCTAACAGCAAGTACTACTATGACCCACACGCTTGTATGGCATGAGGACACTCTCTGACAGTTCTAGTACGGTCCCTCATGTAATGGGAAGATTAAGTAAAAACATCTCTGAAATGGGAAGAATTGCCTAAGAACCATGAGCACTACTATGAATGACCACAGACTTAATTAGAAATTGTAACGGATAAACTGTTTGGCTTAGTGTAAGTCACAAACAAAACAAGCCTTTTTCCTACACTCTCTGCTTTCAGTACTTACTCAGCAATTTGACAGATATGCATTTACACAGCATCCATAATGCACCACAAGCTGAAATTTTTCAAGCACACCCAGAAGAGCAGAGTGGCGTAGTGAGGGTAATGCATTAAAGATTTTATAGCAGAACCATTATATTACACATTTGTAACTGCTTGCCAGTAATGCTTATTCTGTTCACTACGCACACTGCATGCATCATTATCTTGACATACAGTCACTGGTTGGCAAGAAGAAAGGACGCTGTTTCTCAGTTGTCAGTTGCCATGTTTTGCTGGCACTGAACTGCTGCAGAAAGAAAGTTTCATTATATACCAGCATATCTTCCAGATACAGATACATAAACAATGCAGAGAAAGACACACTTCTTCACCAGGGTTCACCTTTGCACATCAGACGCCAACAACAGAGTAAGAGTTGGGGCAATTAATCTAGTGATCAGCTGCAGTGCTATCTGAGACAAATCCATTGATGCTACTGCCATAAGGCTCACCAGACAGAGTTCTTGGGAGGGTCGCAGAAGAGGTAGATAGCCCTGGAGTCAGGACACAGAACAGCCAAGCATCTGTTTCATAATTGCTGTAGGTAGGTTCTGAGCTACTGCTAGTCATTACAAACCTCTGCTGGCTTGTTTATCATTTACTGCTCCTGCTGGCCTTAGAGAACCATGAAGATATTTAGCATTTGAGGAGGTCTGAGATCACACTAATGGGTGTCATCAGAGCAGAAATGTATGACAAGAAAATTAAAAGATTCAAGGCATTGGTTTCCCCTTCCAGAGAAAGTCAGTATGCAGTCTGTCAGACCACCGGCAGTTTATGCCATCATTCTCGTCTTGTCCTTGCAATGAGGTACTCTATCTTATCCTCATATCAACTCTAAAACACAGAAAAATAAATTTCTTTAACCTTTACTTTTTTTCAGAGAACTGAAAATGTCTGTAATCTTAGGAATCTTTCCTCAAATTCTTCATAAAAAGTCACATGAATATACTACCAACATGCAACACTGAGCAAAATAAAAGCAGTATTCATTCAAAGATAATTGTTTTGAACCAAGTCCTATGATTTTTTCTGATGGATTTTCATCCTTATTCATGATCTTGCCACTTCCTGAAAAGCAGAAGAAGTGCAGAGCTATAAGAAGATTGTAATTACGGTATCTGAAGCCTGATAAGAAACAGAAATATTTCTAGGCTCAGTACTACTTCTAACAGTTTTGCAGAGCTGAAAAAGGGCAGTTTCTTCAGAAAATGCTATGGAAGTTTTAACAGTTATCTTCTAAGTGTGCATCAATGCCTCTGTCATTGAAAACCAAGTGTTAATACTCAAATAGACTGCCAGTACTAATTATCACCAGTATAGGTGTACGGTCAAAAGCTTACCAAAGCCTGCTAATGAGTTCTGCAAGCTCCAATGATTTCATTCACTGGCCATTAGGTACAGCTGAAAATACGAAGCTGAAAGAAGACATCATCATATAAACCCCCATGGGCTCTTGCCCAAATTCTTATCTTATTCAAATTAGGGCAGAGGCAGGTCACATCCTTTTCTCTGATCACCACATTTGCTAAATGGCACTGCTTTTCTGGAATGGAGATCAAATTTTTAGAATAATTCTGGCCAGTGGAAAAAAAAAAAAAAGCGGAAAAGGAAAGAGAATAGCAAACACTTTGAAATATACACATACAGTTGGACTATTTCTGTATGAAAAAAAAAAATGTTTTGTTGCTGCTGAAGTAAAATATTTAATTTGGGGAAAAAATTGAAAAGACCACCTGAAATAGTACTGCAGACCCTGGTTATCTGGGGAGATACAGAATAACTTCAGAGCATGCTCTATAGCAGAAACTGAGAGATACCTGAAATCTAGTTCTACAGAATATATACACTTCAAATTAAAGTTCATTGAACAATGTGATTTTTGAAGTAACCTGAAACTACAAAAACACAGTTTCTAATTGTCACTAATTTGTGCTCATGACCTGTGCTGCTTCTTCATGCTGCTTAAACAAAACCTTTTTTCATATTCCACTTTTCACTTCAGACAAGAGAAACAAAGTAAAGTTATAAACCCTCTTACTATTTCTAAAGTATATTACCAAGCATATTTATTCTTCTGTGATATTATGAAATCTGTGTGATGCAAACAATGTGAATGGCATATTGAGCATGCCTGTAAAACTATTTTGAACTTGCACTTGATAAATTCAACTCTAAATTATTATTAATTATCTGCAACTTGATTAGTTGTTAAACAAAATATTCATTTTTGAAATAGAAAAATATGTCACTTAGTTTGAACAAGTCTTCTAGACACGAAAAGACTAGACATTTTCCCATTATCTCCATTACAGGATTCCTACTCAGGTAACTCTAAATTCCTCCCTAGAATTAGATAGTGATAAGATGCTTGTGAGTCTGAAATGAAATCTGAGACTCCATGATCTTTTCTATACAGCAGTGCAGTCTGTCGTTTTGATTGGCAGACTTTAATGTAGACATTTTGGGCCTTGGTTTTGTCTTCTGTACCTTCACAACCGCTGAGCTCTGCATCGGGTTTTGTGTTGATTTAAAGAACAGGCATGAAGTTTTTTAAGGAATCCCACAGCTATATTAATATTTGAAGCACATTACTTGTATCTTACTGTTGTATGAACCACTATAAGAATACTGATTTGCACTGAGGCCACCAGAGTAAAATAGGTGAATGTGCTGATGACTTTCCAGAAAGGAAGTAATACTCAAATGATACTAAAATTAATAGTCAAAAGGCGACCACTGAACTAAAACATCTGTTATTTTTACACAGGTATAAGCTGTGAAGCTAGAATAAACTACAAGATTTTCATTTGGAAGAAAATTATAGTAAAATACAAACTCCAGTCAGTGAATTCTGATGAGATATTGATGAATTAATTCAGATTTTGACTGCATCACAAAGGCTCAAATGGGCAAAACAATTGATCAATCAATTATTCTAGACTACATCTTTTGTTCTACAGCCTGTTTTCATTCAGTACATTAACGATTTTCAGCTTTCCTCCCATAAGCTTTGTTTTTAAAGGCATCATGCTGATTGTATCTGTCTGCATTTCTTATCCACAAAAACTTGAATTTCTTGATCAGTTTCACGAATATCTGATAGAAACTGAAGTCTCAAAGATATGAAATTTTTGTAAATTCAAGCATCTTAGAGAAGGCTGTAGTTTGTACATTTAAGAAGAAAACAGTATGGTTTTAATACCTGTACTTTCTGTTTAACATTTGTTGGCCAGTCAGCTTTGTTACTCCAGGCCATTCATAAGCTTTTTTGGCTAGCCAACAATAAAGGGGAAAGAAGAAAATTAGAGGGATATAAAAGAGATTTAGTCCCTGCACAAGAAAACTAGTGGTATTTTGGGATCAGAGAAGAAGCAGAGAATTATTTCAGTACTGAAAGTGTTGCAGGACAAAGAGGTGTACCTAGCACATCTAGAACATGAAGGATTGAGCCAGTAAAAGATTGGCTTCAGGAGCTCCAGTATTCATGGAACAATTTATTCTTATTTTTAACAATAAGGTATGAAGCTGTAATATTATCCTCATAGGCATATCACTTCACTTCCTTTTTGACAATAGTAATAAGTGGTTTGTTTATGAAGAAATATTTTTGGCAGCCTTAAATCTTTAAAAAGTTTGTATTTTCATAACTAGAAATATACATTTAATTAATGGCTCAGTAGCAAATATAGAGATTTGTTTAGCGAAATCTTGGCTAAACTTGGGACACTTGGGAATTTTTTTTCTTAGCTATATAAATAATGGATCGACTTTCTTCATAAATACTGTAAAAATGGGAAAACCTATTTATGTGTGTGAGAAATGAGCTGAGTTTTGCTGCAGCCACTTCATATATTTTTTTTTGTCAGTGTTCCTGTATTGACTGAGGAGGCTTGATGATAGTAGAGTCTCCTCCATTATATCCAACTAATACTTAGAAATGCCCTGGAGTGGTCCAGAGATCCTGGTTTATGGGAAGTTATTTAGGTGAAGAGAACCAGACTGATGGCAGACCTATAAGTGGACAAAAGACTGTGATGGCAGACTGTTAAGTGGAAATACGATTGATGTCAGGCTGATAAGTGGACCAAGGACTGTGAAGGCTGACTAGACCTGTAATAGGTCAGGCGGTCGGGAAGAATGTGAGCTCCAACTTCTCAGCCACTGAGAAGAGAGACGGGAACTCAGGTGGCCGGGGAAAAAGGTATAAAATATCTAAACGCTAATGATCGGGGTGCCTCTGCTTTGAGATACACCCGATTCAGCGCTGTTTCGTACAATATTTTTTTTTATCTTTGCTTCGTCAATTTTGTCCTCTTTAAATTCTAAATGTGAGCCGGTGTTTCTCACGAAGTGTATCATACAGAAAAAAAATTTAATCTTCTGAAATTATTCTGTAAAAGATATTTCTCATAATAAAAGTAGTGTATAATTATTTAACCATGCATATTATTTTTCTGCCATAATTCTTTTGAAGAAATAGGCATAAAACAGCAGTGAGTTTGTGTGTCATTTGGTCTCATATTTTCCCTAAGCTACTTTATCGTGTCTCTCCACTCCTTCTCCAAGACAAACCATCTCTGAAAGCCTATGAGAGAAAGACCATGCTGTCAGAATCAGTTGTAGTCCATAAATTCTGGATAGGAGCAGGTATGCGCTTAATTCACCTGTTCCTTATTTACAGCTCCTAACTGAGTTGTCTGTGTCAGGAAATCAATATTTTATACAGTTCACTGTGCATCAGTTATAATGTGCTTTAATCACCCTTGTACATCTAGCGATTACTAGCACAGAAATAGTCTATTGAGAGGTTTGCCTCCCATCCTTTGGGCATGAAGAGTTTTATTTAATGGGCTCCAAGGCTGCTAGAAATACACTGCAGAGTTACCAAAAGCAGTAAGAGAAACAGTTTATACTTGGTGTCACTATAGAAATGTGCCCAGATCAGGGAAACTTGTTTTGCTCAATGTAATGAGCTGTAGCATATAAAAGGTTAATTCAGAGAAATACAGCAGTCTGATTTTTCCATCTCTGGTGAAACAGGAAAATTATGAGAGAAGCATATGATAATTTATTCATCATGTGGCCCAATTCTCAATTCAGTTTAAAGCTGAAAGCACAGATGAAATACACCATTATAGCCACAATGAAGCTCTTACAGGATTTTATATGAAGTAAAAATACAGATTTATCCCTGAAAGTGGGAGCAGAATAAAAAGTGCTTGTTTGCTAGATAAATATTCTTACAAGTAGATGACAGAGTGAAGGTCCTTTTCTTCTTTTCTTGCTGTCGTTGTGAAGTTGAATTTCTTTATTGAATAGGGTACATTCTCCCGACAGGTATGTGGAAATTGCCGCTCTCTGAGTCTTCAGGTTAAGGACTCAACTTGTGTATGATAGATACAGCCTCATAGCCCCTTAAATTGATGAGTTGTTAAGCCCAAGTTTTTCACTTCATGAGTGAGTGTATCAACTCCTAAACTATTACAGAACCAGCTGAGGAGCAGCACTACCATCTTCTGCTACTTTGTAAAAGAAAAGAGCACAGTTTTTCACAAAAGATTGCAGAACTACCACCACTCCAGGAAGGTTGCTCACTCAAGACTTGAAGACTGAGAAAGAATTGAAATTCCAGGTGGAGCTGGGATTACAAGTGTGTTTCCAGCTGGCTGTCTGGATTGTGGCAAGACTTTGTGCTCTAATTCAGATCACTGAAGTTCTATTGGTGGATGCCTGCTTCACAGTCCAGACCTGATGTCAGCAGAATGGAAGAAATATAGAATAGCCATCATTAACTGGATTCAGTACTCATTTTCTAGACTTTGATATTTGCTCACCTACATGTTAGAAGCGTAAGAGTTTAGTTCTGGTTCTCACCCTCAGTTTCCTTTTTTAACACTGTGTCCTTCAAAATACACTTATCAAGTATCCACAGGTAAACACACCATTAAATAACAATTATCATCTCTAAATTCTGCAGTCCTTTCAGTGAAAACATTTCTACACACACAGGCTCACTATCCCAGAAAAAGTTTAACTTTCGTTCTGATACTTTTATTAGCCTCCCAAGCTCTACCACTGGACAGATGGACACACTTAAATATACATTGCATTTCCTAGTTCAGCAGTTGTTTGAGGCTGGCAGCTCTCTCACTGCTGTCTCCATCCAGCAATCAGACTAAAAAATCCCCGTTATTTGGGTTCCTCAATGTAATAGCAGTATAAAATAATAAAAAAAAACCCAACAAAAACAAAACAACAAAAAACAGTAGCATGTTTTCAATATGAGTTTATGACATTTCACTTCCTCCTTCCATCCACCTTGTTATTAATACTAGGTTTTTATTGGACATTTTCACATTCCTCTTGAATCTTTTATATAATTTTAGCTCCAACGTACATTTTCTCACTGTCTCACAACAAGCCTTTCCCCCTGACTAGACAGGACCTGACCACAGGAAGGTGGAAGATGAAGAACCTCTGTGGTAGTTGGGCTGTGGAAGCTAAGCAGGAGGGCAAAATCCTGCAACAATGAATGAACACCAAGAATAAACAATCAGCACAAAATAGGAGGAGGAACATAGTCTGATCATACTCAGCACAGTTGTCTTCCTCGTTAGCAAGCCAGAAGTACTTGTCATCATCAAAACCAGTGTATATGGGGGAATCGACTCAGTCCCAGGTCTCATGTTCCAAAAAATGATGCTGCTAGTTGCAGGCCCATGCAGAAGTCAGCTTCACAAGCATGTAGGTTTTGGCAGCACCCAGGAATCTCAAGTATGGGCACCCTGTGCTAGGTAGAAGACAAACCCTGAATAAAATACTCCAAAGAACTCATGTCAAGTTTTGTTGGTTTTAGCTTTTGATGATGGTGTTTCTGTTTCCTTCCCTTTTTTCCCCCTCCTAGAAATTCTCATTTTCCATTCCTATGACAGATGCTAGCTACCTGATACAAAAAAGCTGTAACTTGCTGAGTATCCAGATGTTCTCATAACTGCTTCACTGCATTAACATCAGTTTCACATAGCGATATTTATCACCTTTACTGTAAGCACTGCTGTATTCTAGAAAATCCAATAAAAACAACCAGCAGAAAAACTCAGAAAGATTAACATCAAGGAGATGCCTTAAAGAGATCACTTTGGAAGAAAATGACTGTACATTGAAAAAGAGTTCCTTATTAGCCTCTTTGTGTTGTTAACTACATCAGTTCTCATATGATCCTGAGAACAGGCAAAATGGATGAGTGTATTTAAAATGGAGGGTACAAAATGGGACCTGGCAATACAAAAGAGAGGGTAATAGAAAAGGGTGAAATTTGAAGAATATTATGCTGTCTAATACTCAGCAGGATTAAGGAGAACTTGAGGCTCCACAGAAGTCACTCAAAAGATTGCTGTCAAACCCTGAAATGGAAGCAATCATTCATTTATGAGTTCTCCTTCTAGACTACTCTCCATGAAATTCAGATAACTGTTCCCCTGAAGCGATGTTAAGCAGTTAAGCGATGTTAAGAGGTCTCCTCGAAAAACAGATGAGGCTTTCTCAGATTTGTTTGGTTTGGTTTTTTTTTCTCCTGCTGCTGCTACTGTTGATCTCAACTAGTTACAGTTAAGAGGTAGACATAAATTGCAGAGCTTTTCCTTCCTTGCAGTAAGGGAAAAACTGGAGCTGCTTCCCCATGGGCTTATTCTAGCAAGTTCTGCTTTACTGGAGCACACAGGGGTGCACCAAAGTGCAACAGATGAGTGGTGATCAAGTACTGATGCCATCTACATGTACGAAAAGAACCAGAAAGCAACCCTTCCAAGTCACCAGATCCTACTGGCATTTCAGCATCTTTAAGTCAAACAAACTGAAAGAGTCTAGGTCCAAGAAAGTTCAGTCTACGTACATCCTGGTTTTCTGCACCTGCTAATTGCCACTGGCAATTAGATAGCAGGGACAATGCTGGACTAGCTGAGCTAGTTCCATCTGAGGAGTAAGCTCCTGCACCACTCCTTGAAGAAGCAGTGCAAGTGACATAAATAATCACTCTGGCCACATCTCTAAGAGAACCAGGATGTGTATACTTATGTATTTATTAAAGGATTAAACTTGATGCCTTGGAAAGAGCAAGAATGAGAGGAAAAAAATGGATTAATGGATTTTCTTTTCACTAGATAATATGCAGGTCACATCAGAGCTGGCAACGCCCTTAGTTGCTGTGTTTAAAACAAATAAATGTATCAGTTATGTCAGGCTTACAGTAGAAGAAAAATTACTCTTTCATTTATGAAACAACTAGGAAATCAGTCAGAGCTCAAGACATTGCATAATTTTGACAGTTCCTAATTCTTCTGCCTGACATTTATTTTTTTATAAACTAATATTTGGATGAAACATAGGATCATCTGGGCAAGAAGGGACCTTCAAAGGTCATCTAGTCCAATCCCCCCACAGTCAGCAAGGACACCCCCAACTAGACCAGGTTGCCCAGGGCCTCGTCGAGCCTCTCCTTGAATGTCTCCACGGAAGGGGCCTCAACCACCTCCCTGGGCAACCTGTTCCAGTGCTCCACCACCCTCATTGGAAAGAACTTATTCCTAATATCCAATCTATCTTAATCTGCTTTTCTTCAGTTTAAACCCATTGCCCCTTGTCCTGTCACTGCAGGCCTTTGTAAGCAGGCTCTCCCCAGCCTTCCTGTAAGCCCCTGTCAGGTACTGGAAGGCGGCTATTAGGTCTCCCCGGAGCCTCCTCTTCTCCAGACTGAACAACCCCAGCTCCCTCAGCCTGTCCTCGTAGCAGAGGTGCTCCAACCCCCTGATCATTGTTTTGGCCCTCCTCTGGACCCACTCCAACAGGTCCATGTCTTTATATTGAGGGCTCCAGACCTGCACACAGTGTTCCAGGTGAGGTCTCACCAGAGCAGAGTAAAGCAGAAGAATCACTTCTCTGGACCTGCTGGCAACACTTCTTTTGATGCATCTCAGGATGTGATTGGCCTTCTGGGCTGCAAGTGCCTACTACCTGCTCATGTCCAGCTTCTCATCCACCAGCACCTCCAAGTCCCTTTCCTCAGGGCTGCTTTCTAATACTTCATTGCCCAGTCTGTAAGGATACCGAGGATTTTTCCAGCCCAGGTGCATAACCTTGTACTTGCTCCAGTTGAACTTCATGAGGTTTACTTGAGCACACCTCTCCAGCCTGTCCAAGTCTCTCTGGATGACATACCGTCCCTCAGGTGTATTGACAACACCACACAGCTTGGTGTCATCTGCAAACTTGCTGATGTTGCTCTCAATCCCTC
>JAOQGH010000019.1:66425292-66458209 GCA_025769975.1 Gallinago jamesoni | reverse complement strand
GGGCTGCCCAGGGAGGTGGTTGAGGCACCATCCCTGGAGGTATTCAAGAGATGAGTTGACATGGTGCTCAGGGATATAGATTAGTGTTGGGTAGTGTTTTGTGTGGTGTGGGTGTCGTGTTGTTTTTGGTTTTGTTTTTGGTTTTTTTTCACTGGTTGGACTAGATGCTCTTAAAAGGTCCCTTCCAACCTAGGTGATTCTGTGATTCTGTGATTCTCAGCTCTTCATCTGCCTCATGAGTTCAGGAATACTTGCTTTGTTCCATCCTGTTTCGTTTGCCCCTTACAGTCTATAACCCCCTGGGTGGTTAATAGCAGCTTCTTGTAAGGAAATGCCAAAAGCAATGGAAAGGTGCTATCACAAAACATTTGTAAGTTCTCAGCCTTTATCATGTCCTGATAATCGTGCCAAAAGTCTGAGATTTCGAAGTTTCTCTGATTGATAGAAAGGGGATTGGTCTCGTCAGTAAAAATAGGACTTGTTGGTAGGAGAGATTTTCACTTGTAGGCACCCTACACTGCAGCCTCCTTCACACATGCCAGTTCATCACCCTCAGTAAGTTTGCGGATGACACCAAACTAGGTGGGAGCGTTGATCTGCTTGAGGGTTGGAAGGCTCTACAGAGGGATCTGGACAGGTTGGATCAATGGGCCAAGGCCAAGGGGGTGAGGTTTAATATTGCCGAGTGCTGGGTCCTGCACTTTGGTCACAACAACCCCAGGCAAAAATACAGGCTCAGGGAAGAGTGGCTGGAAAACTGCCCAGCAGAAAAGGACCCTGGGGATATTGGTGGACGGCCAGCTTAACATGAGCCAGCAGTGTCCCCAGGTGGCCAAGAAGGCCAATGGCATCTTGGCCTGTGTCAGGAACAGCGTGACCAGCAGGAGTAGGGAAGTCATCGTGCCTCTGTACTCGGTACTGGTGAGGCCTCACCTTGAGTACTGTGTTCGGTTCTGGGCCCCTCACTATAGGAACGACATTGAGCTGCTGGAGCGTGTCCAGAGGAGAGCCACCAAGCTGGTGAGGGGTCTGGAGAACAAGTCCTATGAGGAGAGGCTGAGGGAAGTGGGTATGCTTAGTTTGGAGAAGGCTGAGAGGAGACCTCATTGCCCTCTTCAACTACCTGAAAGGAAACTGTAGAGAGGAGGGTGTTGGCCTCTTCTCCCAAGGGAATAATGACAGGACCAGAGGAAATGGTCTAAAGTTGCGTTAGGGGAGGATTAGGTTAGATATTAGGAAGAATTACTTTACTGGGAGAGTCATCAGGCACTGGAACAGCCTGTCCAGGGAGGTGGTGGAATGACCATCCCTGAAGGTGTTTAAGAAATGTGTAGACATGGCAATTCAGGGCATGCTCTAGTGCCTGGGATTGTTGGTTTGTGTCTGTTTGTGGGTGGGTGTGCTGGTTAGTTTGGGTTTTTTTGGGAGGGGGGTGGGTTTTGTTTTGTTTTGTTTTGTTTTCTGGTTGGACTCAATGATCTCAAAGGTCCCTTCCAATCATGAATATTCTGTGATCATGGTGATGATACCCGGAATAATTCCCTGGCATATGATGCTAATGCTGGTTTGCCTAGCATGTACCCTAGAAGCTCTCTGCTCTGTCAGGGTTAATGAGTACCCATGAGAGCAGGTAGCTGAATCCAACCTGCCTTGCGATCCAGAGTCACAGGGATGCTCCCTCTAGATTCAAAAGCAGTGCTCAAAGTATCCTCTGCAGCTCTTGGCATTACAGGACTTCCTCTGTCCTGAAGTTGATCTCTATCAGAAAGGAATGATACCTTTGGAGAAGGCAAGGAAGTAGGGCAAGTTGGGAGGACTGGAAAAGTAAACTTTGCAAGTAGTGCCACTGTTAAGGAGTGGCTGGTAGAGCACAGCAAGTTGCTGTGACAGCCTCATTTGAAAGCCTGTCATTTCTAGAAGCTCATTCTCAGTTGATTTGGAGGTAAGGTAACATAGGAAAGCATTTTTCTGGTCAGGACACTTCAATAAGGTCTTTGAGATAGCTTCGCAAAATGACTTAAAAGAAAGGGGAAAAAGGGTGCAGTATCTTAGTGAAGTTAGTCACTGTGCTGTAGATCAGGCATGGAAATGACAAACACCATGCTTCATAATTGAAAAGCAGGAGACCTGAAAGCTGACTAAGAATACTGTGGAAGCTACACAACACAATCACAAGCTTTCATGTGCCTTAGGAAAGCCTCCAGTGAAACGTTTTAAGATTTATTAATGTTATTGATCTGCTCAATGACATGGGATTTTGCAATACTGACCTGTTGGTCCAGATCTTAAAATTAACCTCATGTGCTGAGCTGCTTTTTGGGATTTTTGAATGACACTTCTGCCATTCGCTGAGACAAGTCACTGAGAAATGCACACACTTTTCTTTTTTTTAGCGGTAGCATCATTTCTGTGAGTTCAATGGAAATGCACTTCTATAAATAAGTGGCAGCCACTGAATTGATGCACTGGTGTCATACAATACTTGTTTTCCCCTAGGGTGGCTGAGAATTGCCTAGAGCAAATCTCTTCCCCTTCGAGTAGTTGCTTTCTCAGCTCCACCACATCAGCCAAAACCCTTCAACCAGCAGGATACATTCCAGTAATCTTGCCCATCTGCTTTGGGCCAAGTATGCTGACATAGTCAAGGACAGCTCCCACTGTAAATGCTGATGAAGATCAATGACAAAGTACACTGAGTTTACCAATCAGCTACACCTTTCTGTGTCTATCAGTGCATTCCTGTTAAGAGGTACCTTGCTGTCTCCTCTCTTGAACCCTTGTGGAGGAGTTTCATGTGAAAACAGACACATGGCTGCAAAGGTTGGAAATGGGGAAGTCTGTTTGATATGTTTTCATCCCATTTTCTGATTAATAACTGAACTTAGATGTCTGGAAGGAGATTGTTGAGTTTTCAGTCTCACCCAGCACACACAGACAGCTCCACAGGTGGGAGGATGAACTGAGGATCGTCACAAAGCACAGCTGCCAGTCTATATTCTTCAATTTTTTACTGAATTTGTGAAAATGCAGACAATTTCTGAGTGCTCAAAACACTAATGCAGTGGCCAGAACATGAATGTGAGCAGAGAGAGCCGAGGACACTGGCCTCCCTCATGGTCTCCAGTGTAGCTGTGTTGGGACTATCATATCAATGAGTCCATCAGATAGGCTAAAGCTCACTTCACCACACTTGTCCTTTTGCCCCATGCTGCATTAATACTTTCTGCTATAGCTGACAAGGGCCAGCAGCTCCACTTCACAGCACTGCCTTCAGCACAAGTGCTTTCTTCATCCTCCTTTCTCCTTGCTAAGCTCTTAAGAGAGACTGTGGTCAAGATTCTTTTACCTCTGCTTCCCTGACTTCCAGCCTCAAGGGCTGGACTTTGACACGAAGATCAGACTGATGCTTGAGATGCTGATTGCAGAAACTCTGGTGCTCTTCTAGAAGTCATGAAAGAAAAAGAGATGGCTAACCTGCAGGCAGATGAGGAACTGCCTTATGCTTTGCTGAGGTGCAGTGCCAGGAAAATCATGGGAGGCAATCCTAAATGTTGAGGAAGGACAAGGTAAAAGTCCCCAAGAACAAAATAGGCCTGTCTTATTGCTTTCCAGAAGAAATAAAATAGTTTCCATCACTGTAAAGCAAGACCTGAAATATTCTGATTAGCCTAGAAAGGCCCTGCTGAATTTGACATCCCTCAGAGCAGTCCAGTGCCTTCCTGCTGCATTCTCCAGTTGGCAATCATGTCCCATCACAGGGCAGGAGTGTTTTTCCAGGAATCCAGTGTGATCAGCCACATGATCAAGAGAATAAATCTGACAGCATTTTCCGTTTCTACCTAGTGCCACCAGAGTCAAGTAACCTTAGTCAAGTAACTGAACCATTTTTCTTGCAAAACCTCTTAAATGAATCCTCACAGTGCTCTAAAGCAAGAAAGACACTCTCCTCTCTTTTAACGCTGGAAGTCCTGAATATATACATATACCTCTCAAGATTTCCAAATATTAAATTCATTTTATTCATACTACCCATGAATGGTAAGAAGAATGGACAAGCTTCTATTATTCCCCATTCATCAGCCTCATACATTTGTTCTTTTAATCTTTCCTTGTATGGAATGGGATAGAAAAATGAAAATGCTGAAACCTTCAGATAGTTCTGAAGCAGTAGCCTCTCACCCCGGCAGGGTAACCATCTGCTTTATATGCAATCCCAATAAGGCAATGTGCCACTAGATCAGTATATTCTAAGACAGCAGAGAAGAGCTTAGTTTTACCAGTCAGAGGATGGTTGCTTTGCATGCTTACCAAAAAGAAAAAGGAGATTACCTTTCATTCTCTTGTGGCTTGGTACTACATATGACTCCCACCATGACTTTAGACAAATCAGTATGTTTCTGTCTAATATTGTCTAGATGAAAATAAATCACTAAAAGGAAACTGAGATGTGACTCATGAGAATTGCAAATGTTTCCAATTCTTTAGTGGAACAAGGTATGTCAAATTGAAGCATTACTCATTACTGAAAGGGTATTTGGTCATATATTTCCAGGAGACTAACCTAAGAAAGAAAGAGAATGTCTGAGGATCATCAACCAAATGCTGACTTGAGTATTTTTTTTTTAAATTATCCAAGAGAGAAGTGGTTGACTCCAAGTTGTATTTTTTTTTCTACTTCTACTTTGTCATTTATTTCCTGGATTACTTGGTTAGAAAGTGGTGAATTACTATACTCTAGATAGAGAGAGAACTGTATCGTCAGCTGTAAGACAATTGCCACTCTAAATCTTTTTGTTAAATAATGAGTACACACATTGCACTAACTCAGAAATCCTGGCTAATGAAAATTCCAGATACTGTTAGAGGGAGGGAGCACAGCTGAGAGTTGTGTCCAAAGTCAAATCACATGTTGAGACTCAGGCTGAGCATGCAGTTTCCAAGGTTCAAGGTTCACACTGACTTTCAGGTTTTCATGTTTGCAATGGAGTTTCAGAGGTCCCTTTTTCTTTCCTCGGTACTTTCTTTCTGTCTTTCTTTCTAGGTGTCTCAGTATGTAATTGCACTTTGTGCAATCTCTGTGCAGGCCACAGGGCACATTATTTAGTTATAGTAAATGAGACTATAGGCAATTTTTAAATAACAGCCTTACTGCAAATTATTAAACAAAGGAAACCAAGACTGTACTGCCCTTGACTTCACACACACTGGTCAGTTCTCTGGTGTGGAAACAATAGCCTCAGTCTTCAAGTCCAGTTATTTAATGTCCAAGGAATTAACAAAACCAAAACACTAAACCATGCAAAAGACAATATTTTCTTTTTTTTTTTTCTTATTTTTTTTCCCCATGGACATGATATTCTGAGCTGAAGCTGGTGAGCAGTTAACTTGAATTTTTCATTGGAATAAGAATTTAATCAGGTATCTGAAGTATGACCTCAGACTGAGGGAAATCCTAGAAGCTCTAGGATTTTCTGTCTTCCATTTTCATAGATTCATTCAAGGGCTGTGCAAATAAGGACCCAGATTGAAGTCAGTGTAACAGCACTGCTCATCAGTGATCTATTGTCAGGAGAAAGGAGAACTCATCAGAGACATGGTTTCTTCATTGAGGGGATGACTCATTTACTTCAATCTACTAGCACAGATGTTTTAGCATCCCATAGGTGATCCATCTACCTGAAGGCCTTAGCTGCCTGAACCTTCACTTCTGTGATTAGTGATTTTTTTGAAAATATGCTTGGAAGCAAAACCCCATTAAAAAGAAATATATAAAATGTCTGCATCACCACAGAAGTCATTTCTCAAATACAGTGTTTCACCGATATTTATTATGAACGCCTATGATAAAATTAAATAGACAGTGGACACTAGCATACTAATAGCAAAGTGAGGGGACAGTTACTAGACATTTGGTTTTTTATTTTAAAAAAGTTTAATCTCAAGTCAGTAATTATTTAAATGAGGCTAGTGCTAGCTGATTTTCATACCCTCAATTTATAAAAGATTTCAAGTGCTTTATTATAGCGTAGCTTTAAATCTAACTACAGGTAGTGAAATGAAGGGTGCTCTGACTGAGAGAGACTTTTATACTGAAAGAAAATTGGAAACAAGATAGCTAATCCAGATTTTTTCCTTATGATGTGGCTGTGGACGATACACAGTAATGCTTCATGAAGACAATGAAGGCTTCATCAGACTGAAGATAAGGGAACACCATGTAATTGTACAATTTGGCACAAGCCTCTCTAAACTTGGAAACAAGGGACTCAGATATCCAATAAAATCTGGTTTTCCAACATTTTTGAGAAATCACATGTTTTGATGAGTACCGAGTTTCAAGCTTTATTCATTTGAAATAGTCTGACCTCGACCAAATTCATTTACATCTCATTCCTTAGTTAAAATGGTAGTGAGGTAACTTGTGTGCTTGGGGAAGATGCTTTGAAACAGAATGCAGACTCCCAGTTGTTGTGGGTCTCAGTTAGATCCAATGCAAAGCAGGAAAGGCAGGATTCTTCCCTCATAATGCTCCTGAAGGTTCCAGAATTCATGTGGGAAATCTCAGTAAGACTTCAAGGTCATTTCTTGCTCTCAGGATTTCAAACCCCAGCTTTTTTGAGCTTCATTCCTTCACAGAAGAACAAAGGCTTGTCTATCACCACGGCCAAGGCCTGTGCTGCATGCATACACACATACCACGCCTTTCATTCAAAAGCTTATCACCATCTGCTTTTGGAAGGAAAGTGCACATGTGAACACATGCACACATGTACATCTCTTTGTTGCCATCCATGTGTGTGCAAGCACAATGAAGAAAAGCAATTGAAGTTTTTCAATCACATATTTTAGTTATCTGTTAACCATTCTGACTCAGTCTTCCATTCAAAGCCATCAGAGATTGCTTCACCAAAATTGTTTTTCAAACTATTTAAAGGTCAGGGGTTCTCCTTAGCAAAAATGGATTTTGAACTTTGGATACCTAGGACATATCTAATTTTTCAGAAAATGCAAAGAACTTCCTTTAGGAAGACCAGAGTTTCTGGATGCAACAAGTCAAATTTTTTTCTCCTAAAGTATTACTTATCAAAGATCCTGATTCTACAATATTAGAATTACAAATATGGAAGGACTTGGAAAAATCAGTTAAGATTAGGATATCTTCCACCAAGGTATTTTTTGCTAGGGACATACACTGAGATATTTTAACAATCCAGCAAAGAAATTAAATTATTTCACTTGTTCACTTGTTATACTAGGAAACCAGAAAAAAAATTTGAAACTGTTCCAAAATGCAGGGAATAACCTTTTGTGTTCTCGAGGTTTGTGAAGTTCAAAATCAAAATAGCTGAGATAAAACATTTCTTCTGCTGTGGAAAATATTCTCATCTGTGGATTAAGTACCAATTAGTTTCCTAACGTACAAAAATTCTGTCATTCTCCATATTTTATATGTCTGACAGTCCTTCCAAAGTGTTTAAAATGCACTGGCCTTCATCTAGTACACAAACAAATCAGAGATGAATGGGTGAGCAAGATGAGCAGGCAGAAGTAGCAGAGGACTACAAAGGGGGAGAGGGAAGGAATTCAAAGGAAAATTGGAAAACATCCTCTCACAATGCCCAGATATGGGGGTGAAATACAACCTGCTGATAAATCAGTTGTTCAAAACACAAACATACCAATAGCAGGTAATCCATGTGTTACCTGTCTAAATAAAGTAGTTAAAAAAGGAGGTCTGTTCTGCAGAATGCAGAGAAAGAGATAAATTGATCTAAAGATGAAAGCTTGCTTGGTCACTACAAATACTAATAATGAGCTTTTATTTTACTGAGCTGAAGTCTTCATATAATTTTGAATTACTAGGACCTGTCTATTGAAGCAGAGTTTAGACACATCCATGCTAGATGTAGAAGCAGTAATTTGGCTTCTCAAGGCAATTTAACATAGCAGTTTGAATTTCAGTACCAAGTAACTTAATCTGTTAGAAATCCCTTACAGTCACAACTTCTGCAAATCTAAACAAACCAATTTATTTTCTCTCCCCAAGCTGAAAGAAAAAGTGTGCCTGGCACTTTCTTTAAAAAAAAAGAAAATTAAAAATATAAATCTCACATTAATTTTTGTATGATCACAACTAGGTAGCTTGTTCAAACCCTACTTGGGAATCTCCACACTACTTTGTAGTAGTGCAAATACAAATAGTCCATACAAAAAATATTAAATCAAAGCCAGACAGCATAGTGCATCTACCTATAGCTAGTGAAAAGCACATACACACACAGACTCACACATGAACACACCCCCTCCCATGCTGTAGAATCATAGAATCGTATGGTCTTGGAAGGGACCTCTGGAGATCATCTAGTCCAACCCCCTGCCAAAGCAGGTCCACCCAGAGCAGGTTGCACAGGAACTTGTCCAGGAGGGTTTTGAATGTCTCCAGAGAAGAAGACTCCACCACCTCTCTGAGCATTCTGTTCCAGGGTTCTACCACTCTCACGGTAAAGAAGTTCCTCCTCATGTTTAGGTGGAACTTCTTATACTCAAGTTTGTGCCTATTTCCTCTTGTCCTGTCACTAGGCACCACTGAGAAAAGACAAGCCCCATCCTCCTGACACCCTCCCTTTAAGTATTTGTAAGCATTGATCAGATCCCCCCTAAGTCTTCTCTTCTCCAGGCTAAAAAGACCCAAGTCCCTCAGCTTCTCCTCATAGGAGAGATGCTCCAGGCCCTTATCATCTTTGTGGCCCTTTGCTGTACCCTCTCCAGCAGTTCCCTGTCCTTCTTGAACTGCGGAGCCCAGAACTGGACCCAGTACTCCAGATGGGGCCTCACCAGGGCAGAATAAAGAGGCAGGATGAACTCTCTTGACCTGCTGGCCACGCTCTTCTTGATACACCCCAGAATACCATTAGCCTTCTTGGCCACAAGGGCACATTGCTGGCTCATGTTCATCCTGTTGTCCACAAGAACTCCCAGGTCTTTTTCCTCAGAGCTGCTCTCCAGCAGGTCAGCCCCCAACCTGTACTGGTGCAGGGGGTTATTTTACCCCAGGTGCAGCACCCTGCACTTGCCCTTGTTAAATTTCATTAGGTTTTTCTCGGCCCAACTCTCCAGCCTGTCCAGGTCTTGCTGGATGGCGTCACAGCCTTCTGGGGTGTTAGCCACCCGTCCTAGTTTTGTGTCATCAGCAAACTTGCTGAGGTTACATTCCATCCCTTCATCCAGGTCATTGATAAATATCTTGAAGAGGACTGGACCCAGTACTGACCCCTGGGGAACACCACTTGTTACAGACTTCCAGATGGATTCTGTGCCCCTAATCACAACCCTCTGGGTTCTGTCTTTCAGCCAGTTTTCAATCCACTTAACTGTTCATTCATCTAACCCACACTTCCTAAGTTTAGCTATGAGGATGCTGAGGGAGACAGTGTCAAAAGCCTTGCTAAAGTCAAGGCAGTCAACATCCACTGCCCTCTTCTCATCTATGCAACCAATCGTGACATCATAGAAAGCTATCAGGTTAGTCTGACATGACTTCCCCTTGGTAAATCCATGTTGACTACTTCTGTTAGCCTTCTTTTCTTCTATATGCTCTGAAATGACACCCAGGATGAGGTGTTCCATCACCTTTCCAGGGATGGAGGTGAGGCTGACCAGTCTGTAATTTCCCAGGTCCTCCTTCTTGCCCTTTTTGAAGACTGGGATGACATTGGCCTTTCTCCAGTCCTTGGACACCTCACCTGTTCTCCAGGACCTTTCAAAGATGATGGAGAGTGGCCCTGCAATGACTTCTGCCAGCTCCCTCAACACTCTTGGGTGTATCCCATCTGGACCCATGGACTTGTGGATGGCCAGCCTTCTTAACTGATCTCTAACTTGCTCCTCCTCCACCAAGGGAAGGTCTTCCTTAGTCCAGGCTTTCTCTGATTCATCCAAAGTCCATGGCTCCTGGCAGCTGGCCTGAGCAGTAAAGACTGAGGTAAAGAAGGCATTCAGCAACTCAGCCTTCCCTACATCCTCTGTTACTATGGTACTTGGCTCATTCAACAGCAGGCCGACATTTTCTTTAATTTTCTTTTGCCTCCAATAGAATTGAAGAACCCCTTCTTGTTGTCTTTGACATCTCTTGCCAATTTTAATTCCAAGGAGGCCTTGGATTTCCTTGTTTCTTTCCTACATAGTCTAACAGCATCTCTGTAATCCTCCCAAGTGGTCAGTCCCTTCTTCCACTCAGTGTAAACCTCCTTCTTCCACTTTTCAGAAGGTCCCTGCTCAATCAACCATGTCTCCTGCTTCCCTTGCTTGATTTCTTGCTCTTGGGAATGCACTGGTCCTGAACTTGGAGAAGGCAATGTTTGAATATTGCCCAGCTCTCTTGAGCCCCCTTGCCTTCCAGAGCCCTAGCCCATGAGATTTCACCTAGCAGTTTCCTGAAAAGGGCAAAGTTAGCCCTCTTGAAATCCAAGGCTTCAGTCCTACTTGTTGTTTTTTGTATGTTACCCACAATCCTGAACTCTTATCTTTCCATGGTCACTGCAGTTGAGGTTGCCCTCAACCTTGATGTTCTCCACCAGTCCCTCTTTGTTTGTCAGTACTAGGTCCAATAGTGACTCTCCCCCTGTTGGCTCTTCCACCAGCTGGATTAAGAAGTTATCATCAATATTTTGGAGGAACCTCTTAGACTGCATATACCTGGCTATGTGGCCTTTCCAGCAGATATCTGGGTGACTGAAGTCCCCCACAAGAATCAAGGCCTGTGATTGTCAGGCTACTTGGAGCTGGTTGTAAAAGGCCTCATCAATTTCTGATCAGCTGGTCTGTAATAAACACCACAATAGTGCCCCTTAATCCTCACCTCACCTCACAGGCTCTCAACTCTCTCATCTGACCCCAGGGAGGGTTTTAGAGACATCTCCTTACTCTCTATCCATTCCTTGACATAAAGGACAACACCTCCACCCCCCCTTCCTCTCCTGTGTCTTCTGAACAACCTGTAGCCCTCAATAGCCACACTCCAGTCATAGGATTCATCACACCAGATTTCAGTGATGGCCACTATATCATACCTTTCCAGCAGCAAAGTAGCTTCCAACTCCTCCTGTTTGTTGCCCATGCTGCATGCCTTGGTGTAGAGGCACTTCAGCTGGGCTGTTGGCTGCGCTGCCTTTGTAGGGGAACACCCCCTGGAGTGTCTCTCAGGTGTTTCACCGTGCACGGCCTCTACCCCGGGAGCTGCTGGCACATCACCATAGTAAAGGGTCACCAACTTGGCTCAGGGAGCCAGGCTGAAGGCCCTTACTAGGACCACGCCCCTCAACCCTGGTGTGGTACTCCAAAGCTTATCACCCCCCTCCCCCTTCCCATCTAGTTTAAAGCCCTGTAGACATCTATAGATTCAGTCCAGATACATATATCATATGCAGGTTTCCACTTGGTGGAAATTTAGAGCCATGTGCCTTTGTGCAAATGAATCAAGTGTTTTAAAAGTGCTAGAAGTATGCAGACACCACTTCATATTTTGTTGGTGTCTTTTGGGGTTTTCTTCCCAAAATAACAAAAACAAACCACCAAACAATCTTTCAGTATTGGAAGAACATTAAGACATTTGAAATAACATTAAAGAAGCCATTCATAATGAGCCTGAAGGAAGAAAACCACTACCTTTGGAAGTTTTGCAGTATGTGCTTCCAGACTCAATCCTGTAGAGATTTTGAACTATGAGATAGGATATATGCAGGCTTCATTCAGAAAAGGCAATACTTTGGCAGAACTACAGAATAGGTAGACAGCATGGTCCAGGATAGTTTCATGATACAGAGGGACTGAATAAAGAAGTCCAAAGGTAGCTTAAAAGGCATCTACTTTAGGCCTATATTTGCAGCACTCTATAAAACTATTTGTTATCTGTGTTCGGAAAAGAGAAAAGCAGGATACCATATGATGCCAACCAGGAATATCCTCAAGAAGATACATCAAGAGTAAATTTGGTAGCACACTTTCTCCTCAAAGCTTATAAACTCAGTGAAAACTGAAGTTTCCCTTTAAAATAATAAGGAAGAAGACATCACCAGTTTCTACATATATTTATTATATATATATATATGTTATATATATATACATGTGTGTATATGTTTGGAAAGGCCTATGGATCAATAATTCTACACCCACACACCCTACAAACCTCAGGGAGAATCAGCTGAATGTTTAAGACCAATCTTGAAACCAATTCTCAGGGATCTTAAAGACACAAAGCCAAAGTAGGGAAGCATCTGCAGTACTATGTATCTGTCACTGCAGTTAGTGAACATTGATAATAGTTTCATTGAATTTATCTCCCTCTCTTCATTACTCTGTCTCAGCCTCTGTGGTTGAAATCCTTCACTACTTCTAGATTCTTTGAACTCAGATCAGAATGGAAGAGGAAAATATGTCTGCCAAGGATCTGGAAAATGCTCCCTTGAAGAAGGAATGTCAGAGCTGGGGGCCTAACAAGGCCCTAAGTTAGGTTATTTTGGAATAAGGTTGGTGCAAACAAACAGAAAAAAAAACATTAAAAGACAAAACAACACTCCCCCACCCCCCAAAAAACCCAACCAAGAACAAAAAGTTTCCTGAAGGAGATGAAGCTAGAACAAAAAAGGAACATATTTGCCAGCACTCATCCTATGATCGTTTTATATCCTCACTGAAAGGCAAGAGCTGTCCCAGTAAAAAAGTGATCTCAAAGTAACAAGCTGCCTTTGCAGAAAGGGTTGGTGTTGTCACAGAGTGCTCTGGAGTATTACAAACTCGCAAAGGAAGAGCTGGGAACTGGGCTGCTCTCATTAGCTTTTGCAGGTCTTGTTAGTGCTAGAGAAAAATATTTATACTCAGACATGTTCACAGAAAGAAGAGTCCTTAGCTTATATCTGTCAACCCTATGCAGCATTCTTCAGAGAGAGATTAAAGTCTGCTGACTTGAGCTTCATGAATGATTACGCTGTTTCAAAACACATGAATTCAGACATCAAAGCAGAGTCATCAGGAGAAGAGGATGTACCACCATCTGTAGGGAAGCCTGAAAGGCAATCAGATGGAACAAGATAACTAAAAAGAGATAAAGTCGGGCTGGGAATAGTCAACCACTGAGGAGTGTAAAAAATGAAATAGAATGAAATAAAATAGAAGCTCAGTATGGTGCTTCAGCATTAAGAGAGAATTTATTTTCTCTACAGGACAGTATGAAATTCCCAACTTACTTATTTCATGCAGAGACATAAAGTTGGAACATTTCTCCTTTTTTTTTTTTTTCCACCCTGTTTTTCCCCAGTTAGAATTATAGTATCAGATATTAATTTAAGTGAGAAGGGACCTTTGGATGACACCTAGTCCAACCCGCTGTTCATGGCGTTGCCAGACAGATGAATGAGATGATTCAGGGCCTTGTTGAGTTTTGAGTATCTCCAAGGATGGAGGCACCACAGCTCTTCTCGATATTTATTTAAGTTTGCCACCCTCATGATGAAAAAGATTTTCTTTGTATTTTACTGGAAATTACCATATCACAACTTGTGTCCATTGCTTCTTGTCCTGTCATTATGCTGCTTATTCAGGCGTACACACAGTGTCACAAGAGAAATGAATTTTTAGCAATCAGAATTGAGTCTTTACAGGAGCTAGAGTTTGCTGATCCTGTGTTGCTGCAGGATAAATAATAACAACAGTTATTTTTTTAGTCCTGAATACAGGTAATGAAAAGGAGGACATGGAATTTCTAGACTAATTGTATTTCTTCTTTGAACTCTGAGTCCTATGTGACTTTCAGTGGTTGCTCTATACTTCAGCTATGCATATGGGCTGGTGTAGAAGGAAAGCCTCTTATTCCTAATCTTGACAATGTCACTGCAAGGATTTCACTAAGACTGTGGAGCTTTTGACTGAACAATGATACCAGTTAAAAAAAAGTATGATTTGATTAAAGTACAGGAAAAGGCCAATTGAAAGGAGATATATGTACTTTTTTTTTGTTACCATTTCTCTACAACATACATGCTGACTGGCAATTTAGCTCTGATAAATACGTTTATACAGCAAAACACTGCAGTTTAAAAAGCTCATTTTACAGACTGTGTGTGTGGAATCATGTTGGATGTATATAAGTGGTTTTAATAAAATTACAGAAACATAAAATAATCTGCCAACACAAATGCAATTTCAGAGAAGCAGTTTATCTCCTGGCTTTGTATTTTTCCAACATGCAAAGCAAGAGAGATAAAGCTTGCTGATATCGATCTCAATGCCCAGTCATAAAAAATTAAAAGTTATCTGTCAGTAAAAGAGTAAAGAATGTTTTCCATTTTGCTTAGAGAGCTCTTGAGTGCTTGTGTGAATGCAATTTACAGCATTAATAAAATCCTCTTGCAAATATTATTTTATTTTGGTTGTTTCTTTTTGTTCTCTGATTTAATAAAATACTCTGTACTGCTTACTTGACTTTCCTGCCCTTAGATGTGCTGGAATATTTAGCTGCATCTTTGCATATGTATGTCATTTCACTGGGTCCAGGACACCAGTACCGCAATTGTTTTTGGACTATAGCAAAGTGGACTCAGTGGAATTTTCTCCTTTGCTCCAGAATACTTTGAAACAGGAGGAAGGGGAAATAGCTCTCTATAGAGCTCTCTCATGGTGAGCGGGACCTGGACAGCCCTCTGAGCTGGCTACTGATTTGGGTAACAGGATTTATTTCTCTTTTTTTTTTTTTTTAACAGCTCAGTTTAAGAAATGTCTGTTTCAATAAAAAGACGTCTTTTCACATGGTGAAGAAGACAACTGTCTAAAAGGCGATGTTGTTTCCAAGGAAAAGAGAGGCAGAAATGCCTTGGTCTTCATGCATTCAATACCTGTATTTTATGTTGTATGAGAATCCATGCTAGTGATCTGTGAAACCAGTGACACTGAAGTTAGAAATTAAAGACTACTGACTGTAAAATCACCCTTTTCAGGAGAGCAGGCAGGCTTCAAATATCTTCTGGGAAGGTCCACAAGAAGCTGTTACTTCATATGGTATGCATAAACCCATCACTTATATGACATGTACAAACAGACCAAAAAGGTAGATAACCACTTTGTGAAAGAAAGCGTTGTGGTACTGCACGAGCAGGTAAGTAAACACAGCTTACGTGGGGTGGTAGGAACAAAATAGGAGCTCTCTGGGAAACTGCCATTTCTCAACAGCCTGTTGTCACCCCAGAAGCCTACCTTGCCTCTCAGTGTCACTCTGCAATAGTACGGTTTATACCCTCTTTGAGGTTAACATAAAGAGGAAAGCTTTCTAAATTGCTTTGCTTCTTCTTCTTTGCTTCCGAACCTGTTCTTACATGTCCACCCCTTGCTGTCCTGTGTGTTTTGTTATCTCCCCCCTTTCCAGTAAAATACAAACTCCAAGGTAGCCTAAGAAGTTGATGTTCTCTCGGATGTTGTCACGGATATTTAATAAAGATCAGCTGTCTCCCTGGCATAGTAGTGCACTGCCTTCAGAAATTTAACAGGCAATACTCCACACCCCCATGAATCCAGAAGCTGTTCTTAATCCTCGTTGGTAGTGGTTTATTTCAGAAAGGTGACTTAAAACTTCTTTTAGTCACCAGAGCATTGCCATCTAGTGCTAATCCCTAGAAATGCAACAAAAGTCTTGTTGCTGCAGTGGTTCATGCTGCTGGAGGGGAGACGGCCACTTCATGTGGAAGTATTTCAGAGCTATCGTTGTCGCTGGAAGTTAAAAATTACTGATGTAATTTGGTATAGGCAGAGATTGGAAGGCTTTCACAAGCAGAGAAGTGCCTGCATTATGGACCTGCAGGTTGAATGAGAATGAATATCAGAGGATGGTACAATTACATTTCTGTTCTTGGCACATCACGGAACCATCAGATAATTACAATTGCAGCACAGGGAATAGACCTTGCAACCAAGTATTGGGGATCCTGTTTGTCTGTGCACACAGTGATTTGCTTTAATGATCATTTAAAATTGCCTTAGATTCCCTACCTTGCTCTAGATGAGGGATTCTATCACCCTAATTTCTAACGAGCTGTTGCCTGGCTGTGCTGAGCTGCCTGACCAGTGTGCTTTTTTGGCCTGTTGCAGATGCAAAGTAAGTTTGTGGCTCAGCACCTGAGCCTGCCCTCATGAAGGCTTTACAGCTTAGTAAGCACGTTGTAACTCCTCCAGGCAGGATAATTTGCTCCCCCTGGTCTCACCTTTCCAAACTCTCAAGATTATCTTATTTTTGTCAAATTCAATTAAGCCTAACTGTGCTAAATATGATGGATTTGCTAAATACTTCCTTTAGCTGCTAATATGTAGTAGAAATGCTGCACAAAGCAACCTGATTACAGCTTTTTAGGGACACAGTTTACTAAAGGCAAATTACAATGCTATTCTCAATTCCATCACTAATTAAAATTTGAACGTTGGTGTGGCAGACTCAATCAGTTGATGTAAACCAGATGGGGAGTTCTCAGTGTGCAACCAATGAACTGTGGAGTGAATAGTCAAACAACATGATGGCATACCCTAAGCCTAAGAAACTTTTCCTTTTTTTTTTTTTTTGCATGTATACAATCACTTAAACTAAAAAATGTTTCTGTCTGTTTTACAGTATAAATCATGGTTTTCCCATTGTTTTTTATTAAATGTTCAATTAAAGCAAAAAGTCTAGCACATGAAAAAGTAGGTATCTATTACTGCTTTACAAATTTATCACCAAAGTCTTACTACAGCAGTCTTATTACAGCAGTACACATACAAACCACCACACAGTTCAAGATGAAGCTCTGCAAACCCACAGATTGGCATTTCAGTTGGTCGGCAATTCCTGCTAAGCTTATTTGTTTCAGACTGCTTGTGACAGCACCATCCATATTCGCCAGTGATGTTATTTGCAAGAGGTCTAGTCTGATTTGTCAGGCACTCACAAGAGCTACTTGGGAAAGTCCCAGGAAACCTGTGCAAACATTCTAAGTCAGCATTCAGACTCACTGACCAGGGACAGGAAGGAGGATTGTAGTTGCATAAGCTGTCAAATCATTGTTTTTTCCAATGCCCACTACATAGGGGCATGGCTGACTACCCATGCTTGTGTTTTATGCACTCTGGTATTGCACAGGCATGGAGAATCCCATTGTGGTAAAAGACCTTAACATAGTCAGCACTGCAGGAACTTGAGAAAAAGTGCACACGATATAGTTAAAAACACAATATAGTTAAATATAGGTCAAACACCAGCTTTTTGTTGTCTTTAAGGCCATTACTTGAGTCAGCTGTATTTATATATGAACATAGAGCCAGCTTGCTTTAGGGAAGAGAGCGCTATTAATTCTTTCCCCAGGAATTAAATATTGCTTAGAGGTTCAGTTTACATGAAGCTCTTGCTTCAGTTGCTGTTTCTGACACTGTCATGAGACTTGTAGTAGTAGTAGGTAGGAGACCTGTGGTCCTCTTGTAGAAACTAGAGGCCAGCAAAGTAGGCCACAGTGTCACAGTGTCATTGTGTTTAGCCGTCTGAAAGCCACCACTCTGATGCTCCTACATCTGATCTTTGTGACAATAAAGTCCTATGGTAACTTCCTTCTGGAGAAGATACTGAGAGAGCTGCTGTGGATCAGCCGCAAGACATTTCACTAACAAATACAAAGTAAAATGTGGACCACTAATTACTGCTTCCATGGCATTATAGTCAGCCAGCTTTCCTTGATCTGGCTTGTACATTGCTCTAATATCCAACAGGCATCCAGCCAGCCTAAATTGGAATTCAGATGGATTCTTTCCCGAGAGCCACAGTAAATCAATCCTTATTTCACTTCTACAGTATGCTTATCCTGAGTCAGTTTGACTTGATAGCATATCTGTTTAGGCTTCACATGTGTTCTCTTATACTCCATTCCTATCCTACAAGGACTTTTAGCTTGGAGCAATGTTATTGTAGTTCAGCTGGTAACTGGACAACCAAGAAGGCACTGTAATCCAATTTTTTCCTTGCTTCATCTTCTCACACAGCTGAAGTACTCAATTGTACCCAGAGTCTATCTGCCTACTGGGGCTTATTTAAGGACCAGCAAGATCATAGCTTTTACACTGCTTTGTTATTTCACACACTCATTCCCTCCCACAGATATTCACACAAGCACAATTACCTGCTGCCAGTCAGCATTCACAACTTTTTCTTGTAGTTGTTTTGCCCACCATAACTGGGTTTTGTTTGCATCACTGTAAGCTCTAGAAATCCCACTCAGAGTAGGGTAGGACAGCTCTTAATGGTAAGTCTTGTTCTTTCACCCCAAAAACTCAGAATGAAAATACATATATCAGAGGACTGGGAAAAGGGGGAGCTGAGCCAGAGATTTTCAGGGGCATGCTTGAATTCAAACACAAATTCTGTGTTTAACAAATCAAAACCATTTCTGGTTTCAACAACTGGTTTACCCACAAGCAGCCTGTTTGCTGTGTTCACACATGCACGTGTGTGGAGTGTACAGGGACGTAGCATAGTTTTACAAATAAGCTAGTAAAGAGGTTCTTTCTATTATGTATTGCTATTTTCCTGAGTAACCTCTTATGTATTGCTATTTTCCTGAGTAATTTATTCTAGATGTTCCTCGGCTTTTCAGTATATACAACTGAAAAAATACAAACATATACATACCAGTTCTTTTCTAAAAGTATCAGCAGAGAAAAAAAAAAATCATCATCATAAAAGCATTTATCACTCAGTTGTACAACTCTTTGGACTGGAGACAACTAGTCACAGCTTTGGTCTAGTTATTGCAAAGGCTGCTGTATTTGGCTGGGAGTATTTCTTTCGAAAATAGTCCACAGTGTCTAAACAGCATTTGTAAGTCTTACCTGGTCTCTTAAAATAATTTCCAGATCAGACATCCTTCTTACATGGCCCAGTGTGACCCAGTGTTCCCAAACCAGTACTGAGCCCATAAATTTTCCTCTAGTGCATGTTGTGCTCACTTTCAGAGCCACTTTTGAGAAGTACAACAATTAGCTTTTCTGGAAAGTGACAGCAAAGCCAAGTAACACACAGATCCTGTAAAAAGAATCTCTAAGAAGCACACTCACACCTTACTATGAGGTAAAAGTGAGAGGAAGTATGCCAAATGTGTATTTTCTTCTGTGTACCACATTTTCCTACCCTACCTATGCAGTACTCTTTCTGACAGACAGATTTATTAGGCAAAACAAGCACCTTATTTTAGTCCCAGAGATCTCTTCCTTCATCTAAGTATGTGCCTGAGGGACATGTGCGGCCAGCATGCTGGAGTAGGAGGAGCATTGCTCATCTGTCAGACCACAGGATGTGGAGAAAAATAACATCAGTACCTTTTATATTATTAACATATTTCCTTGCATATTTATGGCTGCAATATTTTGGTCAAAGCCCACCCCTCTACTGGGGAGGGAGAATTATCTGTCCTGATTGCTCAGCTCTAGCGTGCATACCAGTATCCAAAGCATACCAGAACTTCATCACATTTAATATAGCTATTTCACAATTGTACTGATGTGGAGAATTAGTATCTTGAATGGAGAGCGCAAATTCAGTCTGAGGAGAGGATATGAATATTCAGTTCCAGTAAGTCTCCACCTTAAAAGATGTTCTTGGCAAAAATGAATGCTACAGAGCTGCACTTACCAAGCTTCTTTCACAGGTCATCTCTTTTATGGAAGAGGCAGCTGAGGAAAAAAGACTTTCATTGAGAGAAGTCTTACCAGTTCAGGTCTCTTTCTAACTTCTTTCTAAAAGACTTTTTTTTTTTTTTTTTTCATCCTATGGGCAGAAAATATGTCATTCTATTTCCTTTACAGATTCTTGCTCTCCATTTACCTGTCAAAATTTTTAGGATAAAATAGCAACAACGAATAATTAGGTTTCTAAAAAACCCACACACTTTCCATTGGATTGTAAATATGAATTACCCCTAAGAGCAAATTTGACTGCAGCATTCCTGTAGCATTTGGATGAGAAATCTGGATTTCTAAACCTATTCATCTGAAACTGTTTTTACAGATCACTGCTCACTTATGGACTGCAGAGGAGAAGTACAATCCCGGTAAAGTTGATAGAATTTACATTTGTTGCCTTTCATTCTTCTGTACATGACCTAAGTTAACCGGTTTTATGCCACACAGCACTCCTTGAACAGCAAGCTACCAATTAATAACTTTTCTAGAACTTGAAGACCCAAGTTAAGGAAGAAATTAGGAAAATGTAAGGAAAATATTAGTTGCAGCATATTTCCCCAGTTCTGAAATGAATGACAGCTGTGGGAATGCACAGGGAATATGTGTCCCATTTTAACTTCTGTTCTCCACAATTTTCATGGATATATCAGTTCCTTACTGCAGTTTTCTTCTTATAAATAAATTGTGCTCAGGGGGCGGTCCCTCCCTCCCTCTCTCCCAAGTTATACGTTGCCATAGTTACATTCAAATTTCCCTCCCTCCCTCTCCCCCAAGTGATATGTTGCCATAGTTACATTCAAATTTCATAAGGAGCTGTTTCCCCCCATCAATCATCTCTGCAAAAGGACTAAGGAAGAAAACAACATGTATTTCTTATCCCGTAGAACTTAACTAAAGAAGAAATCACTGAACATTGTAACTAAATCATGGAAGGCTTCAAAATTGCCTACATCTTCTTGTTGTAAAAGAAAACAGTGTTTACATCTACAACTTGGCTGAATAATAACAAAAAAGAGAAAACATGGGACAAACTAAAATAGAAAATAAAAATATCAAAAATTATATTGTATTACATTGTTATATTTTATTAGATGTAATAATATGTGAATTTGGGGGGGTGGGAGGGGGAAAGGCTTACATATTTCCTCTTTTTCTCCAGATTTTGAAAAAACTCAAACTAAGTAAAAACTGCATTGTATAAACTGCATATTTACATTGAGTCTTGGAGCAGCTAGTTAAAGAGTTAAACCTAAACTTGGCAAAATGGCATAGGCTCTTTATTATAAAAGAGAACACGAAATCTAGTTTCCTTGTGATGAACTATAAGATATGCTTTCTGCCTGGATTCAGATGCTTTTACCATGTCAATATTATTTGAATGACAATAAGTGCAACAATTGAGATTTCTATTATGCAATATCATTTTAGCACACAAGCAAAATGGATCTGGGTTTGAATAAATTATAATGCTTCTTAATGTAACAGACAAACCACCGAAATAAAACAAAGAGTGTTGGAGGAGCTGAAGATGATAATAAATACTTGAAACCTGTGATTCTTGGTTGTGTTAAAGCAAGCAGTTCATCTATACTTTTAAAAGAGCTAAACACCAATACTTTTTTTCCTAGCTGTATATACACATCAATGTGCTGTTGTGCCATTGTGCGCTACATCACTACAGACTTGCTCTAGTAAGACTACAAGTCTTTACAAAGGAAGGAAAAAAATACAAGAAATCCTGTTTAAAACTGCCTAGGCTGGCCTCATTTGATTAAAAACATCACTTTTACTAGTGCAACTTAGTGACAAAAGCATAAAGGAAAGCATAAGCCCCAGGTCACGTAGTCCTTAAGAAATTCCAGTGTTAAAGAAGTGAGGGAGCAGACTTGGGTGGAGACTCCTGTGGTGCAGTAGAACAAAGAGAAAATAAGTGGAAAAATGCCATGGGCAGGCCTGAAGCACAATTTTGCATGAATTGTATTTGAAAAGCATTTCTTTGAAAAAGACTGTTAAACCATGAAGGGGAAGTTTTCAGCTGTAATAATGTCTAGGCCATTTTACTACTTTTTAAATGTGGTTGAGGTGAGAGATTGCTTCAGCGAAAGATAAAAGGTCCCCTTTGGGACCTGGGAGCAAAGGTCAGATCCTAGGAAAGAGAAAGGCAGTCAAGGGATTGTTGGAACCTGTAAGTGTTGTTCGAGTTCTCCACCTCATCATCCCACCAGCACATCATCATCTTTTTCTCTCAGCAGCTCAGCGTAGAGTTTGGCTCAGTCTTCAGTGGAACAAAACCAACTCTTCCTCATCAAATGTTCTTGGAAAGGTTTGTTTGCAATGAGTGAAAAGGGGGCAAAAATGGTTTCAGGAACTGTATGTGTTTTGAGCCTTCTTTAAAATGCTGGGAAGTGTGATGTGGAAACTGCGATGCAGATAGCACAGGAAAGTTAATAGGTAACCGCTGAGCATATTTTGATCATATCAAGACAGAAAAATTTGAACACAGAGCAAACCAGGGAGGGAAAATAGAAGAGAGAATATGCATCTTTGATCATAATCGATTTTTTCAGAAGCTAGAGGGTGTTTGCATAGTGTTAAGAGAAACACAGCCAGATTCAACAGCCTGACAGAGGCAGGGCTACCACAGCTCCATGCCCCCAGGACTGACCAGCAGCAAGCCTGAGCATGCATTAACAGTGAGCACATGCACATAAACACGCATATAAATTACACATATACACAATCAGCCACATGGATCAGCACAGACAAACACACAGAGCAGTTGCACAAATTCAGGGAGGTCCAGTGGCCTCATCCTGCTCCCCTCTCTGGCTGAGCAGGATGGACATCGCTTAATCAGGAACTTGTTTGTGTATAGATAGATGTAAGTTGGATCCCCCCAGCAGCTGGGCTTAGGTACTCTGTTTATCTTGTAGCTACCCCTTGATCTCATCTTGATTCATGCCTGGATTGTGGGGCTTAGGCTGGGAGGAGCCCATACAGGTTTTTCCTTCCTCTGAGTCGATAATTTGGGTTCCTGGTAGTCATTTTACCCCTTTGTGGGTGTGCTGACAGCTTTTATCACATAACCTAAAAGGTTGTGCCACATTGTATGAATAAGAAAAGATACAACATCTGCATTTAAAATAAATTATTTAATTATTATTATTATTTTCCAACAAGGTACACAAGCATCAATTTCAGAGTGAGGCAGTAGAAACTGCAAAGTTTATTTCCTGTTGCTGAATCCCTCAGTTTTGATTAAATCTTTAGATTTGTTTGCAAAATTAGCCATGTGCTCTCCAGTGTGTGGGAATGGGTTTTTAAAGTGAATAAGGTGGGATGGATTGCAAAAGATTGGTTGTCCAGAAGGCTATTATAATCTTTTGTGCATCAGGTGCTGTTCCAGAGCTATCTGAGAATGATATCTGCTGACAGCAAGTCAATCAAAGCCCCTCCTTGATAAAAAATTGAAGTTCAGCCTGTTTCTGGGCAGAAATCTACCTCAGCAGTTGTCCAGCACTAGCAGCCCTTGCTGGCACCTGCATCGTTCATAGACATGCCATCAGCCTCTCATTCCTGCAGACGGAGGAGTCTCTGTGGGTGTGCACAAGCATTGCAAAGAAGCAGCCTTGCAATAAACGATTCTGGGACTCTCCTGGCTGTCATTACGGTGCCTCTCCCCAGCACATTCACAGTTGTAAAAGCTGAAAATGCAGCAGAGGAAAAGCAGCAGCACAAGTGTAGTATTTGCTAAGCCCTGAAAGAGTAATTATGCATTGGCAGGTGAAGCAGCAATGGGAGCTGGCTGTTGCTGTTTGTGGAAGGGAACAAGGATGAAGTTTAAAAGAAAATTGGAAAGAAAGAAAAGAAATATCACCGTACTGAGGGAGGAAATAATTCAACTAATAAAATCCTTGCTTGTTCAAATATTTGAATGAATAGTTGTCAGAAATTAATTCCCAAATTTTAAGATTAGACTGCAAAAGTCACTTTTCATCATGGCACACCATGTGTAGATATTTTCATGCTTTTTCTAGCTGAAGAATATTTGGGTGGCTTCTTTTTTTTGTCTGTTTCTTAAGAAATTGTTCATGTTACCTTTCATTTTGCTGGTCTTCTCTGACCTCCCTACTAACTCAAAATGGTGAGTGTGGTAGTCCTGAGTATTCAAACTTTTACATTGCTTTCTTAACTTATAGTGCCTCGCTTCTATACTGTTACCAAAACAGCTGAGGAAAACCTGCCCTGTGCACATTTGCTTGAAATATCCTTTGGGCATATCTTTTCAGTTTGTCATATTTTAGAGTAACTGTAAAACAGATGTCATTTAGCAGTAACTAATTCAAATAGCTGGTAGCTACCAGGGGGAATCTTTCTTTGAATTAGCCATTATAATGGCTTCAACACAAAGAAAGATAAATTGGGAGTTTCTTCATCAGCCATCTGGTCAGGTAAGCTTTGAGACAAATATTTGTAGTATCATGAAAGGTCATAGAGATGGTTATGGACAGTAGTTTAAATCCATCACCTGCCCATACCTCATACTACAGATATTTACAGCAAGTAAAAGTAAATACCTACTTCTGATTCAGTGTAAATGGTAACAGCAGCTTTAAATTCCTTACCACGCCTCCTTGTGCAACTAAAGCCACATCGTTAAAAAATTATGTGTCCCAAATAAACCAGGGAATGGTATACAGTAAAGGTTTTTACATAAGTTTCTGCGGAGTTGTGCAACTTGAAAAGAGGGATACATTATTGAGATGCTGTTATGGGATGTTAGGGGCATGGCCACCTGCTCCAGCCCAGGGTTCCTCCCTGCACGGCTGCTGGAGGCCAGCACAGTGCTCCAGGACCTGAGGCCTCTGTCTGAGCTGTGGGACATGGCTGCTGCTTTCCTGGTTGCAGGTTCAGATGATGACAAAGCCATGTAGCAACTCTGCCAACTGGCCCAGCTCGATGCTTGCTGCACGCACACAGCACTCACAGACTCATCCCAGCTCGTCCAGCTTGTTAACTATACTGTACTATACTGTACTGTAACTGTACACACACACACACCCCACACACACATTAGGACTGGGGGAGATACAGATGCTCGGCCCCAACGCAGGGGTTCTGACCCACGGTCCTGCTCCATCCACTGGCACTGAGCTCCTCACTCACCTCATTCATGCTGGTCCCCCGCAGTAGCTGGGTTTTAGGACATGCACTGTTCCCACCCCGTGGCTGGAGGTCAAAGACCACCCCCAGTCTCTCCTGTAGCTGATGCTGAGACCCCACTCACTGCCGGAGCTGAGGCCGGCACAGGAGCTGGCACCCCGTAGCCTCACACACAGCCGTCTTACCACCAGCTGGCACTTGGCTTTTTCAGCGCACACACACAGAACAGAAAGTGAGGTTACTCAGAAAGCTAGTTAAGAAAAGATTTAATACAAAGATAAAAGATGGAACACGGTGTGGTGGTCAGGCGCAGGGCTCATCCAGATGCTAATTTTACACACAACCAGTCTCTTTTATAACTTTTCTGCCTATTCCTACATTGTTCCCCTCTGCTCCCCTTCCCCTGCATGTCCCCCATGGTTTTGTACAGCACTGTCAATTCCTGCACCCCTTCCCATCATGGTTTACAGTCTAATCCCTTGCAAAGTCCAGGTTGATCTTCCTGGAAGTGACATCTGTAATTTCTTGATAGCCCATCAACTCAAGTGACTGGTGAAGTTTCTTGTCATTTTCTCCACATTTGTTTTGTGAGGTCCATGTCTCCACATACTTTGTCTCTGGCTTCCTCCTTATTATCCCTTCTTGCATTTAAAAAGGTCCTTGTCCAGATACCATGAAAGGAGCAGACACTCTCCTCCCACATACCCTTACAGATTCCTCCTTGAGTGGAGGAAAAGTACTGATGTACCCTGCTCTATAAAGAATTTAATTCATTATGAGAAAAAAAAAAAAGAAATAAAAGAAAAGAAAAATATATTAATTTATTTTCCTACTGTAATTCTCTAATACCTCCTCAGCAGTGATACTTCCCACTTTCTCTGCCAGATCTAGCCTTTACCTACAAAAAAACACGTTGTGTATCTTCTCTTATGCTGAATAACTTTGAAAATATTTGATTATTACTGTTTACAGTGTAAATACAGAATAGATACCTTTTCTTTGTGGTCTGGGGGTGGGCAAGACAGTTTTCTAGTACAATCTTCATAATTGTATAAATGACCCCTCAGCATGTTATAAATGCAGATAACTATTTGGGTTTAATTGTTTTCCCTTTTGCCCGAACAAGCGTGTCCTTTTTTTCTGCTCTCCTTGTAGTACAGGGTGTTGTTTCAGAGTTTGTTTCCATCACTTGAAGGTACAGTGGCAAAACAAGTCAAGCTAATTAAGATTAAAGGAGGATCTTTACGTCAACCAAGTCTGCTACCTTTCTGACTGGACTTGTGTTCATGCTACTACACACGTGCAAGTTTCTCCCAGTTGCAGTGATCCAGCATCAGGCAGCAGATTTCTAGCTTCTCTGGTACATTACCTGAAAACTGTGCATCTGCAGAATCAAAGTTAATCCCTACATGGAATGGAAAAACCTGTTAAGTAGAGCAAATAATGAAGACAAAAGTGCTCCCTGTTGCACAAAGCAAATATGTTTATTACATAGGGAATTCCATTATTTCATATATTTTGCAGGCTTACCCACTTGCAAAACAGGTTGGGGGGGAGAGAGAGAGAGAGCTTGTGGCAGTTTGCTTATTTCTGCATTGAAGACATGAGGAGAATAATAAAAATTAATAGTTGACACACTGCTGTAATTTCTGTATATTTCCTACTACACCTTCATCTCTCACCAACTAGCAAATTTACAGTAAAAATACTGAAACTTGACATCTGTTTCCACTTCAAAGAAAAGGTCTATGTCCCAGCTAAAGGAGCTGAGCACCCTATCAACAATTGTGAATGCTACAATTTCCATCAAAGTCTGCAGGAGTACAACTGGGAACATGCAGTCAGTTTGCTCTGTGATACTTGCTTTACTTCAGGAGTCAGTACTAAGAAGGCAGATATATTCAAGAAATAGAATATAAAAGAGGTTCAGATTGGAGTTACTAATTTTTTTATCACACCTGGGGGAAATAAATTTTAAATCCTTTCTTTTGTTACACACTTAATAAATTCAGAAGCACACAAGTTGTCTCAGAAATCAAAATGAACTTGGCGTAATACTATCATAGTTGCATCTGAAATATCCTAGATAATAATAAAAAAAAGAGTTTGTAGGGAGAGAAATAAAATACAATTTCAATAGCTGAGAAATAAAAATAAATAAAAAAAAAAGGGAACTTTTGAGAAGGAATTGACTATATATCTGCAAAATACAGAAAAAAACCAGTTCTGCTGGTAGATGAACCTTAACTACAGCAAGGCACTTACATACCAGAGTATCCTCTCTGTGGGAACCAGCTGTGGCACTTAAAAATTCATATTCTAGCTTATTCCTCACAAGCGTACCCATGTAGATAAGCCCTGAGGCCCTGAGGTTACTTTAACAAAGCCAGAGTAAATTCTCTGTTTAGAAAAAGGCCGAAAGCATACAAATGAAAGACCAGATTTTCAAGTATCCAGCTGCTCCTGTTGTAAACAACAATTGCTGTTTTTTTTACAAATCCAGACAATGAGAATTTCAAAGGATCCCAATAACTTTGTCTTCTATCAGCAGTGGCTGGTCTCATCTGATCTACACTAATCTTAACAAATATGTCCTTTTCACTTGCCTTTGCAGTATGAAATTAGGAAATTTGTTGAGAAATGTCCCAAGGCCATGGAAGGATGAAAACCAAACAACATTAATCATATTTAGATAAAACAGTATTCTTTTTTAAAAGTGAAAAAAGTAGGAAATATAAATATTGTCAAACGCTAAACAAAGAACACTTTATTTAGAGTGCACTGTGTTTAACTCAGCAGGTAACAACTATGATAATTTCCATCTGATGACTTAGTGCAGATAGATATATTGGATATGAAAATGAGGGATAAGAAAAACCGCCTGAGGTGATTTTTTTTCTCTAAATTTGTTCAAGTTTTTGCTATCAACAGAGCTGCAGAAGAAATGATTGAAAAGGCTCATAGAAAAATTATTACTACTGCTTGTGCTCCTGTATTAAATAGAAATACAGTGAAGAAAGTTGAATACAGAAAGATTGGTGGAAAATTTTTAGGAAGTCTCACTAAAGGAGCACATGCTTAGTTTCCAAGAACCAAGGGAAACATTGCATGGTGTAAATGGCTCTAATTTCTGCTAGAAGAGAGAAAGGAGACTAGCAAAGTCAGAGCAGATGTCAGCTGTCCTTTATTTTGCCTTTAAAACTGTCTAGCAGGTGCCTAATGACAGCAAATATTTTATTCCTCCCAACAAAAAAATTTTGGAATAACCCTTTTGCATCAGATAGCACACTGCAGGCCATGTATCAAGTAGAACATTTGTTCAAGGCAATATGCGTGCAGTCCAAGTTACTAGTGCCCTGACCAGCCACAGCTTTAACCCTTTCGTAAGCACTCCTCTCAATCAGAACATCTCCTGCCTTTAGGTGGTAACAGAAATTTTCATCCAGCATGTTCTTACTGCTTTAGTACAAGTAACCTGAAAGTTTTTGCTTTGTGCTTGTGGACCACCAGCCTTATTGCATTACTTGACTTGTGATTCAATCCCATGCTATCTGTCAGTTTTGCTATGTATCTAATTGGACATTAACTGTAACAATCCAGCTACTGAAGTCTAAAACATCTAACTACTAGAGAAAGTTAGAGCTCTAATAGAAATGTCACCTGGCAAATATAAAGCAAGCACAGCACATAAATTTTAAAAGTTATTTACATTGTGAGTCTCGGTGTCTAATTATCCACTGTGAAACTGAAGTGCAGGACAAGAGAATTCAATTATATCAAAATAAATGTGATTTCTAGTAGAATGCTAATGACGACTCTGTTTCTTGACAGCACGCTCTGACAGCACTATAAACTCACAACTTCATGTTAATGAACCATTGTTTATTGCCAGTGTCCTATGGCAGCATTCTTGTTAAGTGCTACGCCTAAGAATAAAATTAAGATTTCATTGAACAAAAGAGAATTTAGTGAGACTAGCCATTTGTCCTAATCTTGTCTAATCTAATCTAGTCTAACCCAGGGTAGATGATAAATTAATCATATTCTAAGTGGTGTGGAGGTACTCTGGTTAATTAATTTTTTGTTTGTTTAGGCAGCTAAAAAGAAGTTATAAATTAGATTGAGGATAAGCAGCATGCTTTTCAATACTGTACTTCTGAAATTCAAACTGATGACAGTTTTTTGACTAGCTCCATATGGATTTTCTTCTGCAAAATGGATAGTCATGAAAATCAGAAGAGTCAGCAGAAGAAAGAATTGCAGAATGTCAGATCATCGGTATTTAAAATCTTGCAGGTAAGCAATTCTGGCAATATAATAAGAGTGTTAATATAATCTGAAATATTAACACATTCCAGATGGTGTAATTATTCACTGGTTTATGATTACAAATTGACACCATATAGATGCAAAAACCTGCCATAAAATTTAATTCCAAACCAAATGTCTCTGTCTTTCTAAACCATACCAGTCCACCTAGGCCACACCTTCCAAAAGCTGTAAATAATTGTGTTGGTGAAAACACAGAAATATTATTTTTCACTGTAGTCATATAAACTGACACTGCAGAGGGGGTATGCTTTTCCTTATCAAAGATGCGATCCTCAGTTATGACATTTACTGTCACAGAATGCTAAGGTTGAAATGAAAATCTGAAGATCATCTAGTTTATCTCTCTGCATAAGGCAAACTCAGCAATATTGATTTAATTCATGACAGGTGTTTGTCCAAGTTACAGCTAGAGAAACTCCATATCATACTCAGGCCATTTATCTGAGAGCTTTATTATCTACCATAGGAAATCTGTCCTAATGCACAATTTAAATCTCTCTCTCTGGTTTTCTACAGCTGATAATTCTTATCCAATCCTTCACATGCATGGAAGACAGACAATTTCTTTTCTGCTTGAGGCAATTGTTCTTTTGGTGGTGAAGTATTTATGTATTCGCTCTTCTTTAAATGCAAAACAAAGTTTCAGTTTTTCCTTCTAGGACATATTCACTGTACTTCTGACAATTATTCTTATCCCCTGGATTCTCTTATTTGTTTTTTAATTTTCTTGGACAGCAACACCTAAAATTGGGTGCTTTCTGTTGTACATCAGTTTACTAATAAAGCTGCTTCCACTTAGATGTAACACAATGGCATATTACAGCTTTCTGGAATAAAGACCTGAGCCTCTTCCATGACATGTTTTTTTCATACAGGAACAAGGGTATAAGGATACTAATAGGTGCCCGGTGTGACTGTGATTTACTGAGGAAAAGAGGAAGAGAAGCTGATAATGAGAATCATTTGATTTTTCCTTTAAAAAGTGACGACTTCCTCATGAGCATAGCAAGTTGGATGGAAATCGTTATTTTTTCCAGGCAAGTTAAACAATATTAGAACAATATGATTTCTTTTTTAAAATACAGTCCTAAGGTACTTCCATTCATTTTAAGAGGAATCTTGTCTTCTGGAAAGGGAAGTAATGGACCCTAAGGAAAGAAGACTTTAGAAAATGAATCACATAGTGGCAGATTGCAGACAAAAAATCTCATTGCAGAAAAAGTAAGAAATTGTACTCATAATAATGATGGTAAACAACTATACTGCACATTAGTTTCATGGAAAATTAGAGAAAATTTTGTATGATTTCAATGCTTTATTGCTTTCTGCCTGCAATTTTACTTAGAGTTAACAATGGCTGGGGTAGAGAGAGGGGGAATATTTGGAGGATTCCACTGTCCTGTTTTAAATAAAGGTTCCAGTGAAATGAACAAATGTTTCCAATAGTCTAGTAGCTTTCTTAATATCAAGTAGCAGCTAATATAAATATAATTTCTGTAATTAAGTTTGCACGCAGCAAAAGTGGTAAATTTAATACATGTATTGCAATTTGGATGATTTTAGAGCCACATTACCAGGACAGCTAAAATAAATTATAAAACTTTTTTTTTTTAATTATTAATTCTATGGATTGAATATTAATTAATTTTTTACTTTGGTCATTAATTGTTTTATGGAAAATTAGAGTGAATCCATACAAACAAGATATAATTAGAATTGACACTCAGATTTTTCCTCCCAACATCAGGAAACAGAACTGAGGTTTGAATATTTAAAAAGAATCCAGTGAGAGATGCTAAATATTATTTTATTGTTGGTAGAGAGCTCAGGTGAAATATATGGACTTTGTTCAAATTAGTACTTTGGTTGAAATGATTCACTTAGATCTCATTACGTATGGAAAAATGGTCATCAACATTTTGGTAATCAAGCCAAATGTAATAAGGTGGCACAATGCACTTCTTTTGGATCCAGTCTCCACAAACATTGTCAGAAACCCACAACACTGAAATCTTAGAAGGTAACTTTATAGCTATATCTTCCTCCAGCTGCCTGCTTGGTGGAATTTCAGATGATATTCATGTCCTAATGATACTGCTGAGTAGATAAAATTATACTTTTTTAAGTCCTCATCTTCCTGGTGAAAAAATCAGAAAAGGTCTGATCACCTTTCCAAAAGACAAGTTTCATGGTTGAAAAGAAGATTAGCAGTACAATCCACGTATGTGATGTATTTAAAAAAACCTGGAGGCATACCCATAGAAATCAAGACCAATGGCTGAAGGAAATGAAAGTATCTATATGTTAAGGAAATAAAAGTATCTATATATTTCAATACTTTCAGTGTCATGAACTTCATGCAGGAGTAATAGGACTGGTAGCTGCTTTAGTAAAGATGCTTCAGGAAGAATTACACTACTGAGGGAGTGGTCAGGCACTGGAACAGCCTGCCCAGGGAGATGGTTGATTCACCATCCCTAGAGGTATTTAAGAAACATGTAGATGTGGCACTTCAGGGCATGATTTAATGTCATGCTCTAGTGGCCGAGATCGTAAGGGGTATTTTTTGTGTGTGTATGGTTGGACTCGGTGATCTCAGAAGTTGTTTTTTTTACTCAAATGTGAATTGGGGATAAATTAGAAGATGATCCCTGATAGAAACTAAGAAATAAAATGCTAGCTGATGGGTGAAGCTCTTATCTGCCCAAGTAGAAACTGAAGGAGCCATTTGATTTATTTACATTTAAGTTCTGTGCAACACTCAATTCATTTGCCTAAGCAAACAAAGAAATGCAGCTTGGCATTATTGCAAAGGACTGTCACTACACATGAGTTCTGAACTCTTCACCAATATTGGTTTAAGAAGTTATGCAATGCCTCAAACAAAATTCAAAGGAAAATTTTCATTTTCAGGTACAATTTGGAGCAGTATGACCTACAAGAGTGAAAATATAAGCTGCAGAGGCACGTTAGGAACAAGGACACGAATAATTTTCTATAACTGATAGCTTTCTCCTCTCATTCCTGCTCTTTTCTGCTAATAACAGTAGCTGTTCTGCAAGATAATAACATAGTAAGGTGTTACCTTTAGATGTCAAGTGATCTGTGAGAAAATATGAATATGAACCACAGTATCATGTATCCTTCAGGAAATATTTCAGTGAAGATTCAGCAAAACCGTGATTTGATTGCCCCTGCAATGTGATGTAAAGCAGTTTATTCAAATTATGTTATTCTCTCTCCATGTTGTAAAACAGTTTCTTAGCTTTATTAGGAAAATAAAACTCATTTCAAAATCATGGTAGCCATTGTATTATTATCTGGACTGAATAAATATTATTTTTACCTCTAAATTAAGGTTTAAATAAATCTGAAATATAACTGTTGCAAAATTAAGTGGCCTTATTAGAAGTTATAACTCCCCAATGTCACTGAAAACCTAATCACATCAAGATGATTTTATAAATTTAACAGAATATCAGAATAAGAATGCATTAGACATCTGAATTATTGTGAGGATTGAAACAAAAGATGGTAAAAGATCAGGACAATGTCAGGATAGTCAACTAAAAGCAAGAAAGAACTGAGGCACAAAACCTGACAGCACTCATCCTGGCTTGTATCAGGAACAGTGTGGCCAGCAGGAGTAGGGAAGTCATCGTACCTCTGTACTCGGCACTGGTGA
>JAOQGH010000019.1:66372482-66425192 GCA_025769975.1 Gallinago jamesoni | reverse complement strand
TGTGGTTGGACTCGATGATCTCAAAGGTCCCTTCCAACCACTAAGATTCTGTGATTCTGTGATTCTGTGATATTCTGAGAAGAGAAACAGTTGAGCTTCTGCAAGCTGGCATTCATCTGATAGCCAGTCTAGAACGTGCCTACAGAGATAGACTTTACAATGTAAATTGTATTCTAGCTAAGAAGATCTTCAAAGCTTACCATTTTGTGCATTTACATGGGCATTTGTTAATCTTAATGGAATACAGCCAATTAAACTTTATTGTCTCATAAACCTCCAAGTCTATCCCCCTTTTGTGAGTTCCTTATGCTGCTTTCACAACTATTGCAAATACGCCACTTACAGTGGTCCATGAGAAGGAAATTCGAATTGTGTATTGCCTTATGTAACTAGGTAATTACACATTATTGATTAATCAGCTAATTATGCTTCCTTTGTTTATAAGGGATTTAGTCCAACTGTGTCTGGATTCACTGCTCTGAAGAAATGTGCAGGTTATATCCACATGTTTTAATTATTTCCTTCCAATCCTGATGCCAATCTGTGAGTAAATGTTTAATGCTAGAAGCATTTACCCGTATAAAGACAACTTTGTTTCCATTAATATGTAAGAAAACCAATTATTGTTTATGTACCTTTTCCAGGATTGTTTTTCTTTTCAGTGGAGTTTTATCTTGAAAACACTAATCATCTAATTTATATTCAGTTTTGCTCTTCATCTTAATTTTACACTACAACTGAGTGCCAAACTGAGCAATTTCATTTAAAAGCAATATCTGGTCCATCATTATTTGTCTCTTGAAATCTCCAAAAAGAGGCTTATACTTAGGTGTTTGGGGTTTATCTGCATTTATTCAGGGTGCTTTAAGTACTTTTCCAAGAAAGACTCTCATGGACTTCTCTGGCATTACCCCAGCGTGGATTTAGCCTAATCCCTTTAAAACAATGATCTCAGTCTCCCCATGGGAAGATGAGCCATGGCTCTCTTTCCTACTCCATCTCCCCTCTACCCACCCATATGTCCACAACTTCAGCTACAGATTAATTATTCCAGAATCTTAGTTGAAGATAGGATGCTTCACTTGATCTGTATGCAATTCTTCATGTGACCCAAAGCCTGTGACTATTAAACACTTGACTGCAGTGCAAAGGCCTTTAACCATCTAAATAGATGAAATGTGGCAAATCTTTTAATGAGTCTGAAATAAGGGTCAAATTTGTAGTATAACTTGAAAAAACAGTTTCATTTTTTTCAGAAAAATAACTTAAGAGCTGTAATTATTTCTTTTCAAAAATCTCATTTTATATTTCATAAAATGTTGGGTTTTGAAAATTGTTTACTTGGTAGTGATTAGCAGAACTGTAATTTTCATCTACTGCTTATTATTCATGAGGATTACATATCAAACAGCTATGTAAAAAAGCACGATACAGAACTTATGGTTCTGAAAAAGTAACCATGGCAAAAGATAGATGTTGCTAGACAGCATCCTAATTTTTTGCAAGTGAAATAGCCCACGTTCAGATCCTCATGTGACTTATGCCCAACTGCTGCTGTTGTTGAGAAGCTGGTGAGCAGAAAAACTCAGATGCTATGAATTTCTGGAGCTCTGTGTACAGAGCATGTTTTTCTCCTTCAAAACTAACAAAGTACCAGAAGATAATTAAAGAGAAAAAGTTATGGCAACAAGGAAAGTTTTTGAAAATCTTTTAAATGTATATTACAGAGGCAATTTTTCTTCCTCAGGATACCTGAGGGATTTGTAAAGTAATCCCTGGATACATGGCAGATATGGATTTTACAAGACAATCGTGAAAGGTCATTGTTTTCAATCAGACAATATAAAGAAAGTATACAAATAGCAGTGGCAAAGAGATAGTGTGTAGAAAAATAATTCTTACTAGTTTTCCTCAGATTCTTATTACTTGCATATCAATTAATCACATACATTAATAAATTTTATTAAATAATCATCTGGCCAAATATCAGTACTTTAAACCAGAATCACAGAATGGTCAGGGTTGGAAGGGACCTTCAGAGATCTTCTAGTCCAACCCCCCTGCCAAAGCAGGGTCACCCAGAGCAGGCTGGACAGGAGCACATCCAAGCAGGTTTTGAATATCTCCAGAGGGATTCTACAACCTCTCTGAGCAGCCTGTTCCAGTGCTCTGTCACCCTCAAAATAGTTTTTCCTCATGTTGGAATGGAATTTCCTGTGTTCCACTTTGTGTCCGTTGTCCTTGCCCTGTTGATGGTCACCACTGAAAAGAGCCTGAGCCCATCCTCTTGACAACTGCCCTTTAGATATTGATAAGCATTGATGAGATCCCTTCTCAGTCCCCTCTTCTCAAGGCTAAACACACCCAAATCTCTCAGCCTTTCTCACAAAAGAGGTGCTCCAGTTCTTTGATCATCTTCATAACCCTCCACTAGACTCTCTCCAGCAGTTTCCTGTCTTTCTTGAACAGGGGAGCCCAAAACTGGACACAGTACTCCAGATGTAGCCTCACCAGGGCAGAGTAGAGGAAGAGGATAATAACCTCCCCTAACCTGCTGGCCACACTCTTTTTAAGGCACCCCAGGATGCCATTGGCCTTCTTGGCCCCAAAGGCATGTGCTGGCTCATGGTCAACTTGTTGTCCAGCAGGACTCCCAGGACCTTCTCCACGGAACTGCTTTCCATCAGGTCAGCCTCTAATTTGTATTTGTACATGGAGTTACTCCTCCCTAGATACAAGACCATACGCTTGCCTATGTTGAACTTCATTAGCAGTCTTGTCTGAATTAGATCTGGTGCTGTATAGATCTCAGAACTGAGAAAATTTCCAGTGATTGAAATATATTTTTAAAAATGACATGAAGTTCTCAGTTTACATGCCAGTATTAAAAACATACTAGGCTGAAATAGCCAAGTCCATTCACATGCCATTCTTCTATACTGCTACATAAATGGAAGTATAATGCTACCACTGGCAGGCAGCTAGGCATTTTTACATAAATAAATAAAAAGTATGGTCTGTTGAAGTGAATTACAATTGAAACACCCCAGAAGAGCAATATTTATTTAGATGAAACAAGACAAAGACTCCTGAAGATGGAATTATTTTTATTGCCTTATGATTTAAATCTGTTTTCTGGGTACACAAATCACCATCACAGTGTGACTTGACAAAGATTAGAGCTCATGTTCTTATTTTAAGAATAAATGTAGGTTTTGCCTTTGTACTATGGGTGACCAAAGTGAAGACTATAAATAGGTATACACACAGAGAAATTCCAGATAATATCAAGGAAGCATTTAAGTGCTAGTTCAATCTTGGGACAAGAAACCAAAGTTTCTGTTCCCTGAGTTTTCATTTCAGTTAAAATGCAACACATTCATGTTTCCAAACAACGCATCATTCGAATATCAAATTTACTGCCACAGTAAGCTACTGAGGCCAAACAATTCAGAAAAATGCATTAATTTTATCTGTTTGCAAGACTTAGCTACAAGCTTCTCTTTCAAATGATTGATCTCAGATTATATACAATGCAGCACTTCCTAAAGTATTGATGGTTGTTTTCCAGCCTAGATTCCCACTTGTTAAAATTTGTTGGATCTACTGTAACATCTTGTTATCGGCTCCTATGTTCATGAGCAATGTCCAAACCCATAGTCTCTACAAGATGTTCTTTCCTCAGTAACACCCAGGGTAGTTGCAGGTTTTTATAGAATTGTTATTCTCTCTCCCATTGGCTCTCTTTCAGAGGGCTGAATTTGTTTCATCACAACATTTGCTGGAAGAAATGCATTTCAGAGAATAAGAAAGGACACAAAGGAAAATATGTTTTTCCCAGATCTCTCTTTTTCATAATCAACCAAGCTTTTTATAACTGTAGTCCAAAAAGTCTCACCTCTGAGCAAGCTACCTTGAATCTGGGTTTTACTGACAACATAGGCATATATAGCAGAAGAAAACAATTTGGATTTCTAGTGTTAAGACTGATCTGTCCATGTCATAAGTTTGAAACCTAATAAATCTACTGGGCATTTGCAGTAAGTTTGGTGGACAAGCCAGAATATTTTAATGTGATAAGTTGACAGATGCGAAAGCGGTGGGTAATTGTTATTGCGCATGATAATTGCAAGACCCATCTATTTCAAAAGATCATGCATTGTTTGAGTTTATGTCTTGCATTTAAGTTCTCACAAGGTTTCTAAGACAATGCTGATGTAAACATGTAACAGAATTCCAACGGGCCCAGTGGCTGCAGGTACAAACACACAAGCAGTGAAGTCCTGCCATCTGGACCAATAGAGTAACTGTCACATTTGCCAAAGGGTAAAACAGATTATGAAGATGCTAGTTCATGCTGGTGTAGCAGACATAAAGTCTTCCACAGAGCATTAAATATTCACATAATTTTGTTTTTTTCATTTGGACTTCTGATTGAGCTGAGGGCTATGAAAAGCCCATCAGCGTTTAGCTGAAGAAATCCTGAACCAATACAAAGCTTCAGGTGCTGAAGAACACAAGTTATTCGAGCTGAGACTGACAGTAACCCACGTTTAGTCCTCTTCTCCTGGTTGGCCCTTTTCCTGATGGCAGAATATGTCAGAGCTTTGTATATTTGTTAGGCTACTTATGTCAGGTCAGACAGCAGCCAAGGGTCCTTGAAAATAAATGTTTATCTATAAAACCAGAGACTTGGCCCAACATTAAATCAGTCTATGGGGAACTTTGCATTGACTTAAATCATCTATGAATCACACAAACTAGTTTCTCTGAACTGCAGGGCAGAATAGAATAAAAGAAGCAAAAAAGGTAGCTGAACACCTTTGTATACACATAGTATCTGTAGCAGGTGAAAGTCTTGAGTTACTGCTCTAATTCAGTAGAAATTTAAAAATATCAAAGGTTTATTTGTTTGTTTTCATGGTGTTGACGTAAAATCAGATGTCAGATTTCATTCCTTCTCCAAAAGTATTTGACAGTCCATTTCTTGGTGTCTACTCATGTTGTTTGGAGGTAGGCTTTGGTCTTTCTGACCAAAATAAATAGTGATTTTTAACATAAATGATGCTTAACCTGGGCAAAGTATGTTGTGACACATCCATCATCCATTAAAATGGCTCTTTCACTCTCATTAACTTAGAGTGATCATTGATCTTAGCATCCTGTTTTAAAAATTACAGCTCCAGGCTTTGATTATTTGAGCTTCATGAGATATTGAATTTTATTAAAGTACTTAAAGAAATATTCCTTTCTGTGAATGCCCTGTCTGTTCCAGAGATGGAATGTCCAGTCCAGCTCCTTTTGAAGTCAGTTAGTAATCTGTTCAGTGAATTTATTTAGTTTGGGAGCACATCCTGAGAATTCTTTAAACCAAAACTCTGCATAAGACTTCCAACACTATATGATGAGCACAGTAGTGTGGTTCTTTCTCTCCCTCTGTAGAGCTAATTATGACTGCATATAACAAAGGAAAAAAATTAAATGACTCTCTAATAAATCTCTGATATTTTTCCATCCACAGATCCTACTGAAATCAATAAGAAGCGAGCCAGTACTAGGGTGTTTAAATTCAGTGTTAAGGTCAGATATTATCTGCCTGCTCATGTGTAGCTAAATTGTTCTACACAGATTTCACCAAAAAGAAGAGAACAAGGTGTCATTGACGTATGGTGGTCAATGTCAATGGTGGTCATTAATGCATTAAAATCATTAAGAAGGGTCTTTTTGTTTTAACAATGAACCACAGCCGGACCTCAGTAGGTTAAGGCTAAGTTAAATAAAACAAGCCTCTCAAACACATCTACATGTTTGCTACTCAAGTCACTACACTAACTTATAGTACTGGTAAGGCAAGTTGAAGTCAGTCCATAACCAACGATAGGACTTACATACTAAGAAAATGGAAGTACAGAGGCCCAGATGGGTGCTCAGATGGGTGACAGTTTACCCAGTTGTCTATCTCTGTGAAAAGGTAAATCCCACAATCAGAAACAAAACACTCCCAAGAGGTCTACTTCCACATCGACCATGCCGTGTATGTTTTGAGAGTAATCTTTAAGAATTTGCTTCAGAAATGAAGACTAATTTGTTGGGGTTTTGCCTAAATGAAGAGACTTGAATTTGCTTAGCAGCATGGAATATCTTCTTGAAAAACCTCAGTGATTCTTTCACAACAGCTATCACATTTATTAAGAAGATCCCAACAATTCTACTGTTGTTTATAAATCATAACAATGTTTGGATGATTGTTCAGAAGTTCTAGAAATTATGTGTCATTTCTATCATAATGGGCAACAATTTGGTGGTGAAAAGGACTCTCCATGTCAAAAAAATAAACATTTATGAGTATGGAAGATAGGTTATACAATTCAAAAAAAACCAAACAAACAAAAAGCCAAGTGCTTTATAATGGAAAAATAAAAAACACAAACACCAAACATTTAAAGGAAAAGAATTGCTAATACTTCACAATTTATAAATGCAAGGTTTTCACAAAAATTGCAAAACATTATTTTATTTCAGGGCTGTCATGGAGTGGCCACTCTAGATCTCTTAAAATAACTGATTTTGCACCTCAGGAATGGAAAAATAAATTTAAAGCAGATTAACTTGTATTTAAATATTCATTGTTACTTGCCAGAACTTGAAATGTGGAAATATATTCTGATCTAGTTTCAGCTCAGATGGTTAAAAATCTTTTAAATGTGTTCATTTTCATGTACTTCAGTAAAATTGAAGGAGGAGGAGAATTTGATTCACCTCTCATAGAGAAACTGTAGTGGTTTTTGAACAAAATACTTGATGAAGCCCAGACAGAGGTAGATATCACATCTCCTATAATGGTCTCTGTATATGGGGCCGTTCTTACATTCAGCACGAAGCAACAGAGCACTAAAAGGAGAGATGAGACGTGTGAAGGTCTGAATGTAGAGAAAGTAGCTTTTAGTAGGTGAAACCTGGGGGGCAGGGAGAAGGCTCTGTGCTCCAGGGATCTTGGACTGAGGAAATGAATTTTTTCTTCCTTATCATTGAAGAATGCATTAACCAAGAGGCTCTGGGATCTAAAAGGAACCTCATTCTCTCACTACAATTTATTCTATCAACTTTCATGCTTCATTTTTCCTAAATTTTAACATAAGAATGCTCCTAATGTATTTTTATGGTTTCCAAGATGGTTAGTCATTTTTATTTTTCTAGCCAATAAATATTCAGAAGCAGATTTGCACAGCCTTTCAGATGTTCCAGAACTGTTAAGTCCTTTGATAAATGAAAAATAATTTCATAGGAACAGGAAGAGCTAGATAAAACAAATTCTTGTGTATTGTCTCTGAGCTGCTGCCTACAAATATTTGAGCACATATTTAACATGAGTAGTGTGACTAATTCTGTTTATATCAATGGAATTATATGCTGTAGAAAAGTTGAATGAATTCACAGAATGAATAAATATGGAACTAAACTTGGAGATCTCCAGAGAAATATTGTTTTGGAGTCAGAAACCTGAACTGTTTTCCACAAAGCTTGAGGAAAGAAAAGAAGCAAAGAGAATCCAATTCATTTCTTAACCTTGTAAAGCTTCCTCTTCTTGTACCTTGTCCTCACAAGGGTTCCCACTCCAGGAACACCTCTGAACAGAGAAATCTTTGATCATTGAGATGCTCCATTTGAAATTTTGAATTGGGGAAAGGGAATGGATGAAGGAGTCTGTGGGTGATTTGCAGCATTTCTCCTTAAAAGCCAGATCCACACAGATCTAACCAGCTGATTTACCTCATGAATATATAATTTTGAATCAAATTTGAAAGCCTAAGCTTCTCTAGCCCCAGCAGACATTTATTAATTCAGTGTGTAAGGCATCTAGATATAAATTGCATGCCCACAGGTGATTTCTTAACAATATCCAATTGCTTTCCATATCACTAGAAGGAGATGGGACAGTACTAAAGGGTTTGAAGGGACAGGTGCCCTGCTATCTGTAATATCAGTGTAAAAGGACAGAAAAGAATGTATCTAAGAAACATAATAATAAAAAAATTGATGTGATATTGAATTGAACTCATACCAGATACATAGATGACTAGATCACCCATCTACTAACTCATATCTAGGAATATTGAGATAGCAGCCATAGCAATCAACCTTTTTGGATGGACATAAGTGGGAGCATGAACTGATTTTATGGAATTGATAAGACAGCCACAGAGAAAAGATAAAGACATATTACCATTTTAATTTGGTATTACCTACACCCAAACCACTGTGTGACAAAACTGTATGGGATTATTGTAAACAGCCAGTCATCAGCAATGGTTGTGTATGTCTACACTGGTACGTTAATGGACACCTGTACCAGGTCAGGCACGTAAGAAGGACAGGCCTTGTTTCTTGTTGAAACACAATGCAGATAAGCAGGTTTAAAACAGAAACATAACTGGCAAAATATACATAAGATAGTTGAAGTCTGGCTCTGCAGCTGACACTCTGGGACTGAAGAATTCCTGTTTAGTCCCTTGAATCATTCAGCACTAGTTTTCTCAACTTTATACAGAAAAATCACTTAAATGCCCAGAATTTGTGATCTGTGATATTTTTTTCATTTCCAACAAGACAACTGCTTTACTCAAATAAAAAATTAAAGGACATATTCCAGACTACTGAAGAAAAATAGGTGCCTGGATTGCAGTGTAGATGTTATCTGTGCTTGAACAGCTCCAAACTCTGTCCAGAAGTTTTAGGGAGGAGAAATAGTAGTGCTGAATGTACAGCAGTTGAATGCATTTATTTAAAACACCATTTACAGTCGAGACAGACTAAGAAAAAGGCATACAAAGGCGAAATATTACCAGCAATATTGTGATATAGAGTAAAGAAGACTTTATTGAGTGGTTTTAGTTTGACTGGTCATACCAGAAAAATCTTTTAAGCAAAGGAGGAAAGATACTCATACTCCTCCAAATATACCCCAATGCACCACACAGCATTACACTGCAAATATTCCAAGATTTTTCATGGTATTTGAATAATTTTTTTTAAACATTGATTAAAATGCAGCATAATATATGAGCAAAGGAATAAAGAATGCATTGCAAAAGGTTTTGTTCTTAAACAGCATCCTCCAGAGTTAGTAACACAAAAGGCTTTGTATTAAGAGAGTCTGTCACAAACTGAAGACAAAAGGAAAACTTCAAGGCAAGATCTGGAAAAGAAGAAACAATTCACACTGTGACAGATTTATCTGCAAAGAGTTAATGCATTCAGATCATACTCTATAAAATGCTAAACTTCTGGGCTGCTGTCAAAATCAGTGCAAGTTCATGTTGCTCATAGCCTTCTAGGCTGAATATCTCATAGCTTTTGGACAATGGAAAATTATGATAGTTAAGAGATTATTTGCTTCAGTCCATTGATTTTTCCTTATAATTTTCAAATATTTAGCCTGGCCCTCTCCTGGATGACACCAAGGCTTGGAGCTTTGTAACAACACTAGCTCTGATTTGGCTGGTTTATCTGATCCGAATCCAAGAAAATTCCAGGTGAGAGCTGAGAAATGAAGCTGAATGCCACCTCTTATGAGACATATAGAGGAATATCTGAATCAAGAGGTCTTGGTACTCAAAACAGGCTTCTTGAGTAACTGAATGTCTGATAGGTGAAAAACTCAGCAATTTTCTGGAAGAGTATATTTGCTGTAAGCCATTTTTGCAGCACGCTCCATAGCAGGACTTTCACAGCTCCATGTCATCCCACATTGAAACCATCCTCCCAACCTCCCATGCATTTTTGGGTGCCTGGGACTGCCCACTGGACCTGACTCATCTTCAAGGTAAGGTCTTTTCTATGGAGGTCTTTAGTCCTACTTTGCAGCTAGCTAGAAGAACTTCAAAAACCTGACACATGAATAAGGAACAAACAAGCATCTGCCATCCCAAATCACTTGTGGGCTGACGTCAGTGCACATAAACTCAGAAAAGATGATGATTCAGTTCCACTTAGTCTAAAATCTACTGTGGTCAGGGTCCTGACAGCTCAGCCTGTAGGCTTGTGCCAGGCATTTGTTACAGAGTGAAGCAAAGGGAAGGACGCAGAGTTTCTGACTAAGAGCCCAGAGGTTATTAGGTAGCATAGAAAAACACATAACAAGGTCCCTGTGAAGGATGTAACATTTCTGTATAACCTGGTAGAGCCATGTAAGACCTTCAGTTCCAGTCAGGTTACTGTATTGACTCACACTGAGAATCTAAGCGTTTTGCAAGCAAAACCACTTATTTTTGCCTCAGTCTATAGATTTATTATTATAACTGAAAGCCACTCAATAACTGACTTTTATCAATGACCAGTGGCAGTTCATGAAATATAGGAAGAAAGCTTTGTTCCTCTTCTCAGTGACAGCAAACTGTTCCAGCATTGAAGGATCTCTGTACACAACCTGTGCAGACTGGACTCACTGAAACAGAGGGGGAAAAAATGCTATTCCTTCCTGCCAGAAAGTGGAACAGATTACTGAAAGCAGACATTTGCAGGCTATTTCACAGAGACAGACAGCAGTACCAGTGGCTCGGAGGACAGGCAGACATACTTGAGGTATAAGAAATTAGAAAACTACTGAAACAAAAGCTTAAAATGGGTAAGGGATTCATGGTAGCAATTATAGACCATGTAAGGAAAACGTAAATAGCAGCATGCAGAAAGTAATATTAGAAATATATACCTATTGAAAGACTCACAAAGGGAAAAATGTTACAGAACAGAAAATCCTCTTTTGGAATTACAGAAAGACTATCCACATTATATTGCAAAAATAAGCATTAATATCCCCAGCAAGCTGGAGAGAACCACTGTTTTATCCTCCAAGCTCTTCCTACCATCCTTTATACTCTTCACAGGTGGCATTTTTCCATAATAAAATTGGGGTTTGGGTTTTTTTTTTTTAGTTTCTGGTGTTTTGTTTTGAAATAATGGAAATATTTGAAGGTAAAATATAGTTATAAAAATTAAGTTGTAGAAGAAAATAATTTCATACGTATCATCTTTATTTTAGAGATGGGAAAACAGAGGCATAGAGAGGTAAAAATGTGTCTGCAGTTCTACATTGTGTCAGTGGAATAAACTGGAAAAAAATTATCTGCTAAGTTTTTGAAGACAAATGAGGAGGCTGAACCAGAAGCCTTTCAGAAAGCAGTTTTTTTTTCCGGACTTATCATTTCTTAGGACATATAAAGTTAAGTAGTTTCTCCATTAATTCAATTGCACATCCACTTGGAATCCCTTTCTGAAAAATAGGAATCTTAGCAACGAAAGAGTCTCTCTACTTTGTAAAAGCCTTTTGCAAGTTAAAGAACTAAGGCTGTCCATCTGGATGCTTGCTTTAAAAACTGACATTAAAAAGATAGTATTAGCCTGTCCAGCCTTCTCCTTTACAGACATCTATTATTTGCCACAAGTCTAGTAGCTTGTAAATTTGAGGTTATACTCTCCTTAACCACAGTTTCCTGCAGTTTCCTTTGGACCGTTATTCTATAGACAGTGAGACATAACATTAAAAATGCATAGTACACCTTGCCCAAATTATGTCATTGTTGTGGCATTACAGAAAACATGAGATATGCCTTTGGAAAGTAACTTACTTCTCCTAATACACATATCCTTAACCCCTTTGTGAGTTTGTTTGCTTGCAATAAGGGGATTGCTCCAGAAGCACAAGCAGTATTCTGGATGCAGTATTCTGGAGAGAGCTGGACTCATTTTTCTCCTGCTCCTGGAAGAAAATCTTATGTTTTGCAGCTCCATATTCCACTAGATGTCTTAAAGCAAACAAACAAAATAAACCTGAAAGCAGTACCAGATATCACTGCCAGATGATGGATTGATTTCTGAATGCACAGATTGAACTAGTGTCCCAGTTCTACTGAAAGTCAATCAGCAGTGGGGGCCAAATTCCAGTCTGAGTATTTCCTCTAAATTGCACACAATTACCACTTTCTAGGTTTTTCTTTCTATTGCTGGACTATAGTATCAGCAATATTTTTTTCCCAAGATATATTTGTTTGTATTTTCAAGCCTAGAATCTCATTTAGGCTTCAACTCAGATATCTTATTTCATTAAGTTGACTTTTTATTATTTCCTTATCCTTATTGATGTTCATAAGTTTTTCCAATTTATTATGTCCTGTGAATTTCATTAGCATTTTGTTTGCCTCAAGTGAGAAAATAAGCTTGTGTAAATGAATGGTATTTCTCATTTTATGTCAGTGCAGCTACAGTGATCCACACCAGCAGAGGTTCTATCTGCCTCTCCCTAGAAGATTGTTAATTGAAACCAGATGTGAGCAATTGACTGCTGTATTCAGTGCACAGAATCCCTACAATTATACCCTAATCATAATCCTTCAAATCCAGCTGTTAGTCCCTATAAAATGCTCATAGACAGTCCCATCAGAATTACAGAGAGTTAGTATTATCTGCAAGAAATCCTTATTTAAGTTAAATGGATACAGTTGTGACATGTTTCAGTAAAGCTGTACCAGTAAACAGATCAGCTTGGTCAGTCAAATACTGTTCTAAATGGTATGCATGAGTGAATCATCTCAAAGGGATCACTGGTTTTAAGAATGTGAATCTTTTGATATAGAGAAAAATAGAACTGTAGGGGTCAAAATGAAGATTATTTTATGCATGAAATAAATGTGCAGCTGAATCTGGATTGAAAACAATATCTGTCCCTTAAAACATTTTCAATCTAGATCTCAAGTTATTTTCCATGAAAATGTTAACAGACTTCAAAATGAACAAATAGAAGATTGTGGTAATATTTATGGTCTTAATATTTATTAAGACCAATATTATTGTCTCTAGATGATGAATATCAGACAAATTGTTAAAGTTCTGGTATATGAACACTCTTAAATTCCACAGCTTGGAGGCTTTAGTTGTCTTTTTGTTCATGAGATAAAAGCCATTTGCTTCATCAGTTAGCCACAGTGAACAACTAAGCAACAACAAAACAGAAGCTAGCTTTCAGATAAATTTGGGAAAAAAAAAAAAAAAAAAAACAACCAACAACCAAAATCCTAGGTGTTAAACGTACTTACATTGACTACCATATAATAAACTGAGCCAGCATATTTTCTGTTTCAGTGATTGCCATAAGGACTGCTAAAACTGTTCTCAGAATTGCACCTTGAGAAGCATCTCATCTGATTCTACAAAATTTGTTTCATTTAGTTTCCCCTGTAAGTCTATTGATCCTGCCTCTCCCTTCCCTTGCGATCAAAAAACATAATGCAGATTTCAAGTACGTATGTCACTTACAGAAGAAAAAGATTGCAGAATGCTAGAATTTAATGTGGATCAGAGGGCAATAATGTGTCACGGGTGTTTCTAGGAGAGGTTCTGTTCTCTTTAAAGGCAAATTATGGAATACACAATGAGATTATAAGACTACTTACCAGACAGAAGATAAATTAACGCAGTGAATCCCAAAGAGCCACTTTGAGAATGCGGTTTCCTCTCTGTCAAAGATAAGGAGCCAAGTGGGTAGAAAGACACATGGTCAACATGTTTTACAGAAAGGAAACCAAACAATGAGTGCTTTAAGGGAGAAGAGGATCACAGAAAAGTGTATTTGTGAACACTGGTTTCATCCCTGGTGTCTCTTCAACCCTCAGAGAGACCCCTTGATCTCAATATATCAATCAATCTTGAAGAGACTTCCTGGGAAATAAAAAAAAAAGGCTTCAGATTACTGTTTCTGGAGCTGTGTGGGTTTTTCATGGAGAGTGAAAGACCTTAGCACCAATAAACATCAGTTGTTCCCTGCTTCAAGAAACAGGAAGGATATTTCACTGTAGTTCTCCTGGTATCCAGAAAATCAACTGACACCGGGAGCAGAGGAAGAGCTCTGGAGATAAAGAGAAAGGGAGGGTGGAAGGGGAATACTATGCACAATAGTCAGCAATTGTTATTGGGCCCAAACAAACCAGAATTATGGTGTATGCTATTCAGCACATCCCCTGACAGCTTACCTAAGATCTAAAGGACAATGTACTTACTGATACAATGGAGTAACCCAATTACTTATATATAAAGCAGGTTAAGCTTCACCTCTCATCTTACATATGTGCAAATAACAATCTTTATTTGCCAGGCTTTATTTCCAACTCCAAGGCTACAGTCTCTTTATCACACACAGGGAGTTTATTTCATTCAAGGTATTCAAGATTCTCTTATTTGCTCATAAAACATGACAGGGGGGAAAAAATAAATTGGGAAAGTTCAAGGAATCCAATTGTCTCACATGTAGTCCTGCCTCATACCGGCACATCCAGATGGCAGGTTCTGAGAACATGAACAAGTTGCACATTAATACCGAACTTAAGCCAATTTGATTTTCAGTCATGCTTGCTGGACAACTTTCAATCCCTGAAGGAGCCATGCAGGCTCACAAACATCCTCTTGGGCTCCTACATTGTTCAATACTTTTTCTATTCTTTGCTTCTATAAAATCTTCTCAACCTTACAATATTTACAATATATTTTCAGAGCAAACCAAACTTACGTTTAAATCTGATAGTTGAAATATGAGACAGAGAAGGATGAGGCACACCCTGCTTCCTTTGGGTACATTTACAAAGTCTTGCAAGCAGTTGCCCTACCTCACTTTGTCCACACTCAGAGTCAACCCAAATTTATATAGCTACTGTTAACTTGACAATGAATCCAAACTAAGCCTGTGAGTTACTTTAATTGAGACTTAGCACTGTGTGATTGCAAATACACCACCAGTGCATGAGAACTGTGAGCGTGCATCTGCCTGCAAGAGACAATGTAGACACTCCCTCAAGAAAATGAAACTGGACATCTTCCCTATCCATGTAAAATTCACTGCTTCCTGTGAGGTAAGTCCCAATGCATAGCTTTATCCCAAAAAGGAAGAAATGGGCAAAAAAGGGAAAAGGATTTTGGAGGAAGGAACTGTGATCAAAGGGGGAAAAAGAAGAATAAAATGAAGCTATAATATGACAATGGAGAAATATTGTTGAGGCCTGTTGAGGGCCATGGGAAGCAAGAAAAGCATTGAATGGTCATTGACTTCAGAAGGGGACACAAAGAGCAAAGAGAGAAACTGCAAAGGAGCAGTGCAGAAGGGGAAGGCCAAAAGAGCTCAGAGGGAGGCACAGGGAGGAGATAAACTTTTGTTGGTCTGTTGTTTTTGTCAGATAAATAATTACTGTACTAATTAAAATGGTTTTGCTGGTCAAAGAAGAAAGGCAAGGCCAACTTTTGCCATTCCCAGCATGAACTTTAGGCATGTCCCTGTCAGTGGCCACTGCCATGTTTGGGGCAAAGGTGTGAGAATGAGAGGGGCTGAGAAGGAAGCACAAATAGTCTCCTCCTTCACTCCCAGTGAGGAGTGGCTGTATTCCCTTGTTCTTCCCCTCAGCATTTTGGGGGCTTGCCTGAATATGCCAGGATACAGCAGGATGGAGCTAATCAAAGAGAGAGTTATCCCCTGTTGATACAAACACTCTTATGCATCAGAGGTACCTAGCAATGATAGGAAGAGAGGTTTGGGATTTTGGTGAATCAAGGTGTTATTTCTTTATTTCTTGATTTTAAACAATAACTTCTCCTGTGGCCTAGCCAGAGGCTGTAAGTTGTTACTTCAGATATAGATGTTTACTCTGTCATCTGTGCTTAACCATATTTGCTCTTTTGTCAAAAAAAATGGCTCTAGGGACAAATACAAATGTTTAAGAACCCCTTGCTGTCTAAACAGGAATTATAGAGGTGTACACACACTGGGGGCCTTTCTCCATAGGAAAGTCTTCAAATCCCTTTGCCATAAGTAACAGAATATGCAAGAGAACAAATAAAAAGAGGAAAGTATTTTGATTACTGGTGCCTTGTTCATGCACAAAAAACTGCACAGATATGAAATCTGGGTTTATTTTTTTCCTGCACACGATTCTTCAGTGAAGGAGAGTTTTATATTTCTGCATGTATATATGATGAGGTACAACACTACAGTGGGCTACAGGAAAAAATCTAAGGAACAGAAAAGATTTTCATTTAGGCAAATATAGTAGAAAGGTTCATCAGGCTGCGTAGGTTTCAGAGACTGTGGAAGACTGACACTACCACAGAGACTTATTTTCAGCAGCTGAGACTTCCCTTTAGATATATGTGGGATTAGAAAAGAATTATTCCAAGGAAACCTTTTAATAATAATCACATTTAGAAACCACTGAACTTTCTTCTATGCTTTGAAATTATCACATCAAGTCCCACTGTATCTCATCATGCAACTAAAAAAGGGAGAAATGAAACAAAGATATACTTGTATTCATTCCATTTTCCCAATTGTAAAATAGGTCATGTTAGAGATGTGATAGATTTTAATAGAAGTTTCTTATAAGTGTTTTTGCTGTAAAGTTTTACCAATATTATTGGTGACTGAAATATGAAATATTTTATATTCATCCGGGACAAAACAACACAGAAAAACTGAGTGAAGCCATTTTCCAGTAGTATTTGCTGCAATAAAACATGGCAAAGCATATATTTTTGTACAGTCCTGAACTATGGATATGAATATATTTGCTGTCAAAAAACAAGTCACTTTTTCACAGCTGAATTTGTTATACATAGAAGGAATCTACCATCTTTCCAGAAAAAAGGAGAAAATAATTTTCCTAGAAGATTCCCATAATCAACATAGGATGACTATGCTTACAAATAAAATTTTACAGTACAATGTGGATATTGTGGCAAAGAATCAGCCTGTGCTGGCCAAGGACCTTCCCCTTCCCCTTTCTCCATCTGAAAGAACCTTCACCTCTTCTGACCAAAGAACTGTTACCGTTTTGCACATAACATTTATGAAATGGATTGGCGTGGGGAAACTTAAAAAAACATCTGTTGTATAAGTACAAGTGTAACTTTTTGAGATAAAAAACCATCGATGTTAGCTCTACCTAGAGGAGTTTACCCTACATCCAAAAAAAAACTGAGCTAAATTTCTCAACTAGACTGTATTCATTGCTCCTGCCAGATATTTTAGCTTAAAGTCTGGACATTGTTACAGAGAATAAGTGTTTCTATATCTAGATCTAGCAGGTATGACCATTTGGGACACAGTGATACAAAAGTTTAAAGAGAAGAAAGTTAAGAAATTACAATTCAAATATTATACACAGTTAAACTGCACAGACAGTGGAAGCAGGGACAGGCATTCTTGGAAGAGTATGGGGGTGCTGCCCAGTTGTGTAGAGACAGGGTCAGGAAGATAGAGATGAACTTGGCAAGGGATGGAAAGAATAATGAGAAGGGCTTCTACAGCTATGTCAGTCAGAAAAGAAAGGACAAAGAAATCATACACTCCCTGATGAACAGGACTGGCAAACTGGTAGTAACAGACAAGGAGAAGGCTGAGGTGCTCAACAACTGTTTTGCCTCATTCTTCACTGGCACCCTTTCACCCTATACCTCTTGAGTAGATGGAATGCAAGTCAGGGACTGGGGCTTAAAAGTCCTTCCCACCGTAAGAAAAGATCATGCTCATGACCACCTGAGGAACCTGAACATACAGAATTGTATGGGACCAGATGACACCACAGAGTCCTGAGGGAATTGGCTGATGTAGCTGTCAAGCCACTCTCCATGATATTTTAAAAGTCATGGCAGTGAGGTGAAGTCCCTGAAGACTGGGAAAGGGGAAACAATACGCCCATTTTTAACATGGGTAGAAATGAGAACTGTGGAAACTAACATCTTCACCTCTGTGCCTGGGAATATCATGGAACAGATCCTCTTAGAAGCTGTGCAAAGTTACATGGAAGACAGAGAGGTGATTCGACTCAGCCAGTATGGCTTCACCAAAGGCAAGTCCTTCCTGACCAACCTTGTGGCCTTGTATGATGGAGTGACTACATCAGTGGACAAGGGAATAGCTACAGATGAAGGCCTTTGACAGTCCTCTGGATGGTCACATCCAGAGGGTAGTGGTCAATGTTCAATGTCCACATGGATGTGTTGACAAATGGTGCCCCCCCGGAGGCACCAAAATATATTGGATCCATATATTGTTTAATATCTTCATCAGTGACAGAGAGAGTGCGTCCTCAGCAAGTCTGCAGATGACACCAGGCTGAGCGGTGCAGCTGACATGCCTGAGGGAAAGAATGCCATCCAGAGGGACCTGGACAAGCTTGAGAAGTGGGCCCATGGGAACCTTATGAGGATCAACAAGGCCAAGTACAGGGTCCTGAACATGGGTTAGGGTAAGTCTCAGTATCAGTACAGGCTTGGGGAATGAAGAGATTGAGAGCAGCCCTGCCAAGAAGGACTTGGGGCTACTGCTGGACGTGAGCTGGCAATGTGTGCTCACAATAATTCCACTGTGGTGAGACACCACCTGGAGTACTGCATTCAGCCCTGGGGCCACCAACATAAGAAAGACATGGACCTGCTGGAGTGAGTCCTGAAGAGGGCCATGAAAATGATCAGAGGGCTGGAGCACCTCTCCTATGAGGACAGGATGAGAGACTTGGGGTTGTTCAGCCTGGAGAAGAGAATGCTTTAGGAGACTTTATTGCAACCTTTCAATAGAGAAAGGGATCCTGCAGGAAAGATGGGGGACAAAGCTTTTAGCAGAGCCTGTAACAATAGGACAAGGGTTTTTAACTGAAGTTAAAAACAAGTTGAAAAATGTTTTAAACTAAAAAAAAGTCGATTCAGACTAGATATAAAGAATAATTTTTGTTTCATTTAGGATGTTGAAACACTGACCTAGGTTGCCCAGTGATATTTGCCCCATCCCTGGAAACACTCAAGGTTAGGTTGGCTGTGACTCCGACCAACCTGATTGAGTTGAAGATATTCTTGCTTATTTCTGGGGGGGTGGACTAGATGAACTCTAAAGGTCCTGTCCAACCCAAACTATTCTATGATTGATTCTATGATTATGTGATTCTATGATTCTATGCTAAACTGTGCTTTTCAGAAAAATTAAACAGCCCTTCCTTTTAGGCAGAGCTGTGGTTGTTCATTGTTTCTGTTACCAAAACCATGAAGCTGCAACAGTCAGAGTAGCTAAATAATGTAGGGGTCTGAATTTAGCCTTACTTCATGCCAGTTGTTGAGAGGTGATGGAGAATGTTCACAGCAGTATTCTGCAAGTTAGCTTCCTGACTGAAATAGCAGAGGAAAGCAAAAGAACCAAAACCACACTTCACTTACTGAAGTAAGTTCAGAAAAGATTTTCTGACCTGAGAAGTTCCAGCACCAGGGCTGCTACTGTCAATAAGATGAACTGGTAATGTTTTGGTAGGAATTGTGCAAAGCTGTAACAAAACTTCAGCTTTTGTTCTTTGTCAACATTCTGATCAAAAATCTTTATAGTGGCTTGTCTGTTGCAGCTGTGTCATTATAAATTGCAGCATTCGAATGTGCTCGGATAGTTACTGCTCAGCCAGTAAAATCACAAGTGTTTTACTTTCTGTCCATGGGTTAAAAGGATTCTGTTAGTTATGAACCTTTTTAAGCAGTACAGTTGCCAAATAACTCAGATGTTTTTTATTCCCAGATCTTGCAGTAGTGCAGTGAATTAATCAGTCTACAAGTTTTTGTTCAACATGTTTTTTGCAGGATTACACAATGCACAATCATACAATATTTGGTCCATTGCCTGTGAGTCAGTGCTTTTGGATATAAAAGAGAGAATGAAAGAAAGGGAAATAGAGATTTTGCAGTAAAACTGACACTAATTAAATTATTGCTCTCAACAGCAATCATACAGTCAAACTATCTTTCCTATATGGTAAGACAGTGAGAAATTACTGCTAACAGTAATACAGCTACTGTGTAACTACAGGGTATTTACAATGTCTGTGTAGCTGTACCTGGTATAGCTACCACTGTAAGATAGCAATGAAATAGGGAAAGTAGTAGATATGGATATAGAAAGATGAAGAGAAGAGTTATGCTATGAAAAATCCTTTCAAATTATTATGGCTTTATCACTGCTTTGAATTCAAGGAAACATCATCTGACCGAAATCATCAATGGTCGCTGCCATGTTTTGGGCAACTATGGAGGAGGGAATTTCAGGAAAGTGTATCATTAAAGTTAGCTAGTTGCAGACTGATCACCAGCTGGTCTTGGAAATGCATTATTATAATGCAGAATTCCACCTCTGGAGCTAGAAGTTATGGTCCTCCAGTCGGCAATAGTAATGGGATGTGGTCTTCAAATAACCCAGACACGATAGTGGGACATGGCAAGGAGAAAGGATTTAAGACAGAAAATAAAGCAAAAAAGTTGAGGAGAATGAACAATTTCGTGGCAGCCGTGCTTTTGCAATAAAGAGAAGAACATTATTATAAGAATCAGGTTTTCCAGATTGCAGTTGAAATTTTGGAGATCAGGTTTTACCATTTTGACTCAAAAGTATTGCTCAAGCCAAATCCTCCCACTGCTTTAAGTGAGGAACATGCTACGAGGACCTAGAAAAGAGAAAAAACTATCCACAAGTACACACAGGTACATTGGGACGAGACCTGCAATTGGCTCTGGAGGCTCAGGAGTCACTTTCCTGCCAGATACTAGGCAATGTCTTAGGGAAAATATGTATGCGGTGGAGAAATGGCTTTTACTATCAGCACATTATAATTAGGATCTTCAAAACATTTTACAGGTTTTGATGGTTTGTTTAATGCTTTTCTAACTTCATTACGCCAGATTTGCACTTATTTTTATGGATTTAAAATGGCCCTTCAACAGCAGAGCACACCAAAAACCACAAAAAAAAGGCCTCTGGGATTTCTGTAACATCTTCACCGAAAACAACTAATATCAAAAGAAAAGATAAGATTCCATAATAGATATAGGACAAGCACTTAGGTAGTGTGAAGAGTGCAAGTGCAAGTTTGTTCTTTTTATATTGTTCTCTTATGATATAACAAACAGTTTTGATAAATCAGATCCAATTTGTGTGTGCACTAGCATTTTGGTTTACTGCATTAGTTTAGAATTCAAGATTCTTGAAAGTTTATGACTTTCTCTATGTACGGTTGCATCACCCCTTTAGATCTTGATTTTGAATAAAATTGAAACTGTGGCTGGGTATTAGTGAAAATCTTTTCTGCATAAGAGAGTCATTAACCAAACATAGTAAGTGTTTTTTAAAAAAGAAGGACATAGGGAATTATGCCCATTGGATTGTTTTCACACTGTGACTACTAACCTAAATGCTGCTTGTACAAGCACTCAGTGATAGAAAAGAGTCTGTCAGTCAGTCACAGCTTAAGCCCTTCCCAAGTAGCTATAGTACACATAGCTATTTTTTTTCTTCGGAGGCTATTGCTCATCTCGTTACTGATTCTCTCTCTGGTCATCACTTGTGTTTCTTAGATTCCAAAAAATCAAGACCTGACGTGGCTTTTTTTGAAAGTCATGATTGTTATCTAAGTCTATGAGATCAGTAATATCACTGTCTGTATTTACCTCATACTTGTTATGTCATTACCTGGACTTTACAGTTAGTGATTAATTCATGTTGATTTTTTTCCTCTTGATTTAAAACACTGAAACATGAAAAAGTTCAAAAAGAAAATGGATGTCAGTTGGAGCAAAACACTGGTTTAGGAACAGATTCCTACATCCTTACAGTCCCCAAAATGTGCATCACATTGACATTCTTAAAGTCCAAGTTGACCATATATTATATTTTTAAATCCTCCAAAAGTCATCCCTGAAGATGAGACATTAGCTCATTGTTATAGTAAAATATGTAATTAAAAATAGGAAAAAAGAATTAAAGAGAGAATATGGCACAATACCTAAACCCAAATCTTAAATCTTGTGCATGCATAAGTAGTTGGCTGACAACAGAACTTTTGTTATTTGAGTTATATTCCCCACGAAGGATTTTCCTAAATCAGATCCTTAGAATATACCAATATCTCAGTTTGGAAACAGACATTAAAATGAAAATAATATATTTTATGTACAGTCCCTTAAGTAGCTTTTACCTCAGTCTTTTTTTCTAACTCTGTTAAGGTGCTGAAAAATTTGTATTGCAGCATAGGATTGCAATTTTATCTTGCATGAGGTTACAGTAAGTTGATAACATTGACCTATTAATTTTTTTTTTTTTTTTTGTAATTTGAAATATTGAGAGAAAACTCCTAGCATTATAATGCTAATTATCATCCTGAGTCTGAGTCAATATTTTCTCAAGTTCGTCAGTAATGGTAATCATCAAACATAAACAGCAGGGCAACTGCCTGAAGCATTATGTGGGACTTAGACTCCCTTGTTCCCTCATCCCTAAGTTACGTGTTGTATCCCTGGTGTGTGATGCCTCTCTCTAGAAAGGAACAGCAGAATATAGACTTGTTAGGAATTTAACCAAGAAAAGGCTTTTTCAAATAAGATAGTAAAAAAGTATTCCAGAAGAGTGGAAAGAACACGATCTCCAGTTTGATGCACTGTAATTAATCCATTCATTTACTTCAATTTTTTATAAAATTTTCTGGTTTCAGGTGACAAAATCTGAATTGTGAGGCGTAGAAAAAGTGTCTAAATTTTGTGTCATGACTCAAGAGTTGTTGAGTCATGCTGAGATGAAACTCAAGTGGACATCAGTCTTTCCTTCTTACATGTTACTCTCTGGTGAAAGGGAGGCTGTCCTTGACAGGCAAGAAAAGAGCTGAGAGGTTCATCCTGGGACATCACAAAGTCCCAACTTCTTGGCCAGCTTTTCATGTCCCATAATTGGTAACGATGTTTAACACCAGAGAAGGTCAGTCAGATTTGGATTAAAAGTAATGGAAAAATTAATGTAACATTTAAATCTAAACTTGAATCCAGGAAACCTTTAGGTTAGAAAATGTTCTTTTTCTCTTCAGGTAATGGTTTTGTGTGACTTTACATCTTTACTTCCTACCGTATTCAGAAACTAAAGTAACAGACTGTCATGATCATAGAATTATAGAATGGTTAGAGTTGGAAGGGACCTTAAAAATTATCAAGTTCCAAACCCCCTGTCATGGGCAGGGACACCTCCCACTAGACCAGGTTGCTCAAAGTCCCATCCAGCCTGGCCTTGAACACTTCCAGGGATGGGGCATCCACAGCTTCCCTGGGCAACCTGTTCCAGTGTCTCACCACTCTCACAGTAAAGAATTTCTTTCTCATATCTAATCTAAATCTCTCCTCTTCCAATTTCAAACCGTTACCCCTTATCCTGTCACTAGACTTCCTGACAAAGAGTCCCTCTCTGACTTCTATAGGCTCCCTTCAGATATGGATAGGCTGCTCTAAGGTCCCCCCGGAGCCTTCTTTTCTCCAGGCTGAAGAGAATGATGATGATGTCAGTCTAGTATAGGATCCTGAAAATAGGGAGACTCTCTAATCTTACAAAATGCACTAATTTTTTTTTTAAGGGAGCCAACCACTTTTTTGGATAGACAGGTAAACTGAAGTAGGGTAAGATAAGCTAATGTCAGTTATGCCTTTTGCTTGTGCTCCAGCTTGAGCAAAGAGGCTCAAGATAACCCCTGTATATGCCATCAGTCTTTGACACAGGTTAAAATAATCTTCCTATTAGAGTCAAATGATAGACAAATCATCTAAATTTCCTGTCAAATAGAGACAGGAAAGTTAGAGGCACAATGCTTCAGGGCAGATTGCCTATAGAGCAATTTGGATGCAGTAAACTCAAGATACAGAAATACTGTGGCTAGCAATTTGCATGCATCTGGTCTAGGAGGAAAGAAAGAAAATCATTACTGCTAGTATCCCAAAGGGATCTCCAGTAAACTGGAGATGCTTCTTCCAAAGGTGATACAGAAATGCTAACTGCTCCCTGTCACCAATAGTTCTTTGCCATCTTTAACACCAGCCAATTATCAAGCTAATAAGTGGTTCGGTACAACACAAAAGAAAAAATTCAGTGCCTGTGTTCCATCAGACACTGTAAATGTATTTGAAAGTGGCACTAAAGTTCAAAATAAATAGTTAATCTGAAACAATTCCTCTTTAATGAGTCCTTCCTAACAGAAAGCTCTTCGCGTTAGGCAGCCAAACGATGAATGACCAGAAACTGGGTGGCTTATTCCCTCGATTGATTTTTTTTCTCTTTACCTAAAATTTCAAAATGTCATGCGTTACCAGCAGTGCTCAGCACAGTAATTTTTTTACCATAGTTTACACCTATATTGCTTAATTAATTTAAACTCTATAACAGTTAGTTTTTCAGAAAGCTGTTTTAGCAGGCAATTTTACAAAACAAGGAAGAAAAAAAGAAAAAAATCCTAGATAAGTATAAATTTAAGCAGATATAGTCAGCATTAAATATCAACCACCAATGCTTTTTACCTAAAAAAAGCAAATTATCCCTAAATAATTGAATAAATTATGTTTAACTTAACTTACATTCTCATAGTTAAGGTCAAATTAACAAATCAGTGGGTTTCTAGAGAAAATGGCAGCTTCATTTATTGCTTAAATAATGTCCTATCATACATAGTGCTATTTGTCTGAGTGCTATCTTAAATTATTTGTGATCTTTCTGCTTGTAATTGCTATGTGTTAGTAAAATTTAAGATTTGAGAGTCCTCTGTGTGATATTGGATCTGAACAAAAGAGATCACTGACAGGCCAGAACGTGATGCTGATGAGCAGCAGTAGTAGTAAATAATAATATGACCTTTAAAAGGCTGATCTAGATGTCAACAAAATGGGTACATGGGTTCTCCCCTCAAGCTCCTCTAATAAATGTAGAAAGATTCATGACAATACAAAATGTTCACGAATAAATATTATGAGTTGCATGGATATTAAATGCAAACTGTGCATTCCAGTGCAAGAAGTTGTTTTGCTGTAATAAAGCTCAACTATCTGCACACCTTCATAACTTCATAACCACTTGGCAAATCTCAGAAAAAAAACCAACCCAAATCTTTATGAACATGCACTTTCTTTCAATAAAGGTCATTTGAGAATGTGAGGTCATGTCACCATATGTTAGATATGGAGTAGAAAGCATCGTGCAGTAGTATTCCAGTTTACTACTTCAGGTGGACAGCCAAGACAAGAAGCTGTATTATTCCTCTGTCTTGTAGGAAGACATAAAAGGCCAACCCTTGGAGCCATTTTTCTTTTGCTTTTATATAAGGTAGGGAAGGAGAAGCTATGATTTGTCCCCCCAAAAACGTCATTCACAATATTGGTTCAAATGGAAAGGTCAAATCATGGTAAAAAATACACACAATATTGCAGTGTCATAATACCATCAAAAGAGTCATCATCCAGTTTACTGTTCACATACAGTAGGGCAGCCTCACTTGTAATGTTATTTGGAGCTGCAGCAGTAGTTTGCAAGTGCAAAGTATGCTATACATACCATGTTGTGTACAGGTGCCTACATGTGGAAAGGCAAGTCGTTTCACAGGTTTTTGATGTCCTCATCTGGAGAAGACAGCTTTTGCAGCTTACCTTCATACTTGGTTTCCTCCTTTAAGCCAGTTCAGAAAAGGGTGTGTGCACATCACACCGCATTTCCTAAGGTAGCAGCTTCTATAAATGATCTCAAGTTGGACACCCATAGTCAAGAGTACTCAAAACAAATTACTAGTTTTCAAAATCCATTTTGAAAGCACAATTGCCTCCATTTTAAAATGAAGTAATGTAGTTTTGCAAGGATAATGCAGTGCACAGGTTGTCATGTAAATGCGTGATTTCTGTTTATTGCATTCCCATTCTTTGGTCAGTATAATTTATTTACTAAGTTTCGTGCTGCTGAGATGAATACTTTCTCATAATTATGATGTATTTTTCTCTTGATCTTCTGAAGAGAGTTGAAACATACATACACTGGTGTGTATATATGTGTCTAGAAATTAGAATGGGAAAGGCAGAATATTTTGCAGTCACTGTGTAACAATGACGAATACTATATTGTTGTTTTGCTTAAAGCATTATTCTGACATTTGTACTAATTATATCACAACCCCTTTTAAAAACAACCCTTTTTAAAAACAGAAACAAGGTGTCTTTCTGATATACATTGATTCCAAACCTATCACCATTGCATTGCTTGGTTTCAACAAGGAAAAGAATTATTACAGATAAAAATTGCTTCAGCTATTCATGGCTAGAAGAAATCACTTTCTATGATTGCTCTATTGTAATATCATTTTTACTTGAAAGAAAAATGTTTGTTTCGAGGGAGCAAGTTTCTTTCTTTGCTAGCTTCACACAACCCTTATTTTCTCTGGGTCTACTTTCTCTCCAACTTGCATACAGTATACAATTCCGTATAGAAATTTTGTTGATGTATACTCCATGCTATTTGTCCAGCTTACAGAATGTAATTAAATTGGCGTTCACTCTCAATAACACCAGATGTATTTCATCTCCAAATGATAGTTACTCCAAATACTGTCTTCATTTCAGCTTTTCCAGAGACCTAGAGTAATTTGGAAAGTATTGCCACTTTCATAATTTTATTTTGTTTTTTATGTGTCCTGTACATTTCCCCACTTCAGCTTTTTAGAATTTATTGAAAAATCTTTTTCCAATTAACTAAATAAGGAAAAGTGTTGTGTTGGTGGTGTATGCTATACATTGTAATATATTGTTATTATTTTTTCATCTAAAGTCAATCCAATATCAAGATTGTTTGTTGGAATTAGCAGAGGAGTGAAGTAGGTCTTGTACAGATATAACACAACACTGGTCCTGGCTCAAGAGACTTTTCAAGAAAACTTTTGCCATTTAAAATGAGGATTACGTTCAAAGATCCTATACTTCATTACAATTGTGACAAAATGTGCCATTGAAAGAAATTTTCATAAAATGTCTTGTTTGGAAAACAGAGCACTGAAATATCTTGACTTATCTGTGTCTTCATCTAGAAATTAATTAATTTTTAAATGTACCTATAAAGGTTTAAAACTGAAAATTAAATTAAACTTTAACTTAAGCCATTTTTTTCCTTTTGGTTTAACTGAAAATATGAGGCAGAAGGAATCATTCTACCACTTTGAAATTTTTCTTTCCTTTTCATAATGAGTACAATGAAGGTTATTCCTACATATCCACTTACCTTTTAACTGGACAAGAGGCAAAAATAAGGGAAATTATATGATATTTTCTCCATTTCATTGATATTTATTTCTTATATACATAAGTAACACCAGAAAACCCTTGCAAATTGCCAGCTACTGTCCTCAGAAAGTAACATCACATAACAATAAATTGTTAAAACCTGAGCAGTTCTAAAGGATGCCGTTTCTATATCAAAATGAAAGCATAGAAAGAGATTTGCCAATCCAGTTGCTGTTACTCCCATTATTTTTTGGTCTGTTTCTCTCCTATTACAATTAATGAGAATATTGCGACCAAAATCTCTATGAATATGGAAAAGTTTGTTATGTGAAATCACCAGAAAATAGCCTAGAAAAATCCAGGGACCTATGAGTCCCTGTGCATCAGGCCACTAAAGAGAGAGGGAGAGGTATCTTCTGAGTTTAATTTCAGACTATTTCCAACATTACTTAGACCTTGCTGAGAGTCACCAGAGCAAGTCTTTCTTTGTTATACCTGAACCTGCAAGAGGATACGATGTCTAAAGAAAGACAAGGGTGGTGTCAGGAATGAGTGAGATAGATACCCAATTGAATGCTATCAGTGTCTTCTGCAATACAGCCCTTTCATTTCATTATATGGGTTTCTTTAGGTTTCTAAACTAAATTTACCATTTTCTGCTAAGTTGTCTTAGCTAGATAATGCCATGTCATAGCTTTCCACACTGAGAACAGAGACAAGCCAATCTGATATATCTTGAAGTTAATAGTTTCTCGAAACACACTGAAACTCAAAACTTCTGTTCAGGTGGATTTTCCATAGTATGTCAGAGAAGAACTGTGAGCTAGACAAAACGGTAGTGAGGGGGGCAGGCAAGACTTATGTCACCTCTATCCCTTTTTGGTTTACTGCTTCAGGGGAAATAAGTTTCATTATACAATTTGATTTTGCAGAAGGTCTTGGAAATGTTACATCCATTTGTAGAGGCAGGGTTACAATGACTCCAAAATGATAGCTGATTTATTGACAATTAAAGATAAAATCAGGCTTTATTGTCATGCCTGAAGGGAATAGCAGTTCTTTTTAGCAGTATATGCTGCCCAAATAAGCTTCTGCCAGAGAAGAGGTTCATGTGTCAACATGTATGGAAGTTTGCAGCTACTGATTCTCAAGTGCTAATCACTACTGTGTGCTTCACTGAAAACAACAAACCTTTCTATTTTCTTTTCATTGTAGCTGTAGTTCACAATCTGTGGTTAGGTCTTCCTGACCATGTGTTCCCTTAGCAAATTGTCAGTAAGGCAAATAAATGTCAAATCCTGCATTTGGGAAGGAACAACCCCAAGCAACAATATATGCTAGGGGCCACCCCAATGGAAAGCAGCTTTGTAGAAAAGGACCTGGGGGTACTGGTGGACACCAAGCTCAATACGAGCCAGCAAACGTGTCCTTGCTGCAAAGATGTCTAACAGTATTCTGGGGTGCATCAGGAGGAGTGTTGCCAGCAGGTCAAGGAAGTCCTCTCCTGAACCCTGGTTAGGCCATAACTGGAATACTGTGTCCAGTTCTGAGCTCCTCAGTATGAGAAAGACATGGACATAACTGGTTCAGAAAAGGACTACTATTTTGGCAAAAATGACATTTTGCGTCTTAGCCACTGTAAATGCATTGCCAAGTGACCCGGACTTCTGGTGCCTAATCTGGGACCTAATTACAATGGCTCTAAAAGGAACTATGCTTCCTCTTTTCTATAGTGGATCTTCAGATTAAGAAACCTGCATTTAAAATTTTTTTCCTCTAAAAGTCACGGTAGTTCGCAAAGAGCTGTTGAACAAGGTGCTAAATGTGACAGTATCCACACTTATTCTAAACTTTTCCCTCTACCAGTATGAAATGAAGGTTCTTCAGCTTTATAGTAATTTTTACATTTTGGTAGTCAATGAAGGGAGGGAGTTTGACATTTTTTGTAAATTGTTGCAGATTGTAGCCCATGTCCTGCCTAAATTACCATGATTGTTTATGAAAATTACTTTTGATAAAGCTGGATATGGTTTGGCTTGTAATATTAAAAAAAAAAAAAAGAAAAGTAGAAAACCCTTGAATACTGTGTCCAGTGTTGGGCCTCTCACTACAACTAAGATGCTGGAGTGTGTCCCAAGAAGAGCAATAAAGCTGGTAAGGGATCTAGAGCACCCGTTTTATGAGGAGCGGCTGAGGAAACTGGGGTTGTTTAGGCTGTAGAAAAGGAGGCTGAGGGGAGATCTTATCACCCTCTACAACTAGGTGAAAGGAGGTTGTAGAGAGGTGGGGGTCGTCTCTTCTCCCAGGTAACAAGAGATAAGACAGGAGGAAATGGCTTCAAGTTGTGCCAGAGGAGACTTAGGATGGACAATAGGAAAAAATTCTTCACAGAAAGGTTTATCAAGCATTGGAATAGGCTGCCCAGGAAAGTGGTTGACTCACCATCCCTGGATGTAGTTAAAACACATGTATATGTGGAATTTAGGCATATGGTTTATTGATAGTTTTGGCAGTGCTACGTTAACCATTGGGCTCAATGATCTTAAAGGTCTTTTATCACCTAAACAGTTCTATGATCCTCTCTCTCATATGAGAGAGATGGGACTGTCCAGCCTGGATAATAGAAGGCTCAGGGGCATCTTCACTGCTTGTATAAATACCTGATGTGAAAATCTAACTAGGATGGAACCTGACTCTCATTCCAGTGGTGCCCAGTCACAGGACAGAAGGCAATAGGCACAAACTGTAATATGGGAAGTTGTCTTTAAACATGAGAAAAATAGAGATATTTACTTTGTGATCAGTCTCTGGAGTAGATAGCCCCAAGAGGTTGGGCATTCTACAGTCTTCAAATTCTCACTGGACATGGTCCTGAGAATCTGCTCTAGATGATAAGCTTTTTGAAATGTACATGGAATTACCTGGAGACAGTGCAAGTTTCAGACTGGTTTGTCGTGTATGTACTGGGCAGCCTCAGCACTCAGGCAGTGGCTGAGAACCCTATACTGTAAAAAAAATGCAAAAAAATGTAGGAAAAAGAAAAAAAAATGTAGAGACCTACAGGGAAAAAAATGTACAAGGACAATGTACAAATCAATTCACAACTATTTTTCTACAGAGAGAATGTACTTTGTAACATATATAGTGAAAACAAGCATTTTTTCCTGGACAGACAGGTAAGGGAGGTAATATGGTGTTAGAGCATTTGTGCTTCTAAGACCTTTGGATGGCAGAACCATACAACTCCTGTGAGCTTCCTCCACTTTCACAGAAGTGAAGCTCCAGAATTCAGAGGGAACATAATGTTCTTCCTACTCACCTGACTTTCTACCCATAGAAACTTCATTTGGTATATATATTTGCTACATGATCTCTGTAGCACTTCAATTGCATAACTAGTCCCTGTGGTTCCTAGGTAAGAAAAAAAATGTCTAAGCATTATTTTATATATAAAAAAGATACATTTTTTTTCTACATCAAAAGAAAATGCACTTATATTCCCGGAAAAAAATACAATTTGTTCTTTGTGAGGCCAGTAGGAAGATTTTTTTCTATGCTAGGTTGCATTGGACTAATACATAGTGACAGAAAATATGTAAACTCCATTGATGTGAAATATATGCTGAAGACATTTTTGTCATTCAGTAATAAAAGCATATGGAAGTTGGAAAAAGTTGCAATGTGCTGAAAAAAGAATTTCCTTTTTAAGAATTGTTTATTATTAGCTTCCAAAACAAGACATCAGTCCTCATAAAAGTGGCTATATCATCATTTGTTTCCCTAAGCCTCAGCTAAAAAGATATGTAATTTGCCACATGCCTCAAAGGCTTATGATATAGACAAAGGGATTTTGTTGTTGCTGGCTTTTTGGTATATTTTTTTCTGGTTTGGATTTGTTCTGCTTTTTTCCCCAGAGGAAACTAAGGCAAAGCACAGCTAATGGAAATTTTCATCTATAGATTTAGAAATTATATAGTAATATCTCATAGACAGCAGGTGAAATCTTGTATATCTTGGTCAGTTTTTCATGGAGCATAAAGGGACATTTACTTCTATGAACTAAAAGTGAAGATTTTGTAACCAAGCTGCTAAAAGTCAGATCATAATCCATATTTCAACACTTACCTTAAAAGTCCAGACTTCTAGAAGCGTCATTCAATCAGCAGCTCCTGCTGTTTTCTGCATGGACAATACACTTGAAAACCAGATCTTGTTTTTTATGCCCTGCATGAGTATTTACCAATCTTACTTTAAAAGCCCAAGAAGGAGAATATAGGACAAACATGTTGGTTTTTTCTTCCTCCTTCTTGCTCCTTCCTCCCCCATCTTTTTCCCCCCGCTCCCTGCCTTCCCCCCGGAAATAAAATTGCACATGGGCAACAAAAAAATGGTCTGCCAGGATACAAAGTGTTGTGACCTTTATTGGCAACTCAAATTTGGACTTCTTATGTGATTTTCTGAAATTCCTGAACTTCTGGGATTTGCGGGAGCATTTTGATGCTTAACTTAAACTCTTTTGAGAATTCCCAGTCTAGTTGCTTCTAACTTGTCAAACTCCAAGAATTTTTAGCAGTACACTCACAGAATTCCAGACTGTTTGAGGTTGGTAGTGACGTTTGGAGGTCATCTTGTCCAATCCCCATATACAAACGGGGTGACCTACAGATTATTGCTTAGGACCATAATCAGTTGGCTTTTGAGTATTTCCAAGGGTGGAGACTGCACAACTCCACTGGGCAACCTGACTCATTGAAAGTATTTTGTGAAGAACTTGCAGATCAGCCATGTCTGGAATGAGAATAAAATTCTGAATATCACATGCAGAGAGTCAAGAACGTCTTTCCACCTGAAACAATGTATGTTAGATTAAATTATGGTTCAGTTATGAAATCTGCATTAAAAAATATAATCAGTCTGTCTTTCTGCATGAACCTTACCCAGTTTAAATACATATTAAACATACTTACACAGAGCCAAATTCATAGTGAATAGGGAAAGTCAACTACTAAGATGCTCTCCCTGTACAGTCTTTGACTCTCTTTGACCAGAAGCTTCAAGCTTTATGAAGCCAGGTTTGGCTGCTTTTTGCCAGCATGGATACCCTGGAGAAAATGCATGCAAAGAGTTCTTCAAAGCATTTTCTATGCTGTATTTCAGAACACACTTGACCATAGTATATCAAACACATATTCATAAAACTAAATGCCTTTATGCTTTTAGGTTCTTAAGGTGGCCTAAAATTAAATCCTTTTTTTCTTAAAAAGGCAAACAAAGGTCCAAAAATACTATGGTTTAGATTTATTAAAATAATTTTCCAGTCTTAAGTTCATTTCCGCTGATGAAATAGAAGATTAACCTATAAACAAAGACCTTTCAAAATGACAAAATTTCATCCTGAGGACAACATTTGAGTGTGTAATTTACTGACCAGTAAACCTCTATGAAATCCTTTCAGTAAAGAAAACAAACAGAAAAGCAGGTTTTGATATTGTAGGGGGTGTGGAGAGGTGGGGAACCCCAAACCAACAAACATTTGGTTTCTTTGATAGAGGAGGTAGAGGAGAGGTAGAAAGTATATTTTTGATTCTGTCTTTAAGTCACAGCAATAATGGAAATAAAATTCTAAAATAAGTAAAGAATAAGTAGGCTTTGCCTAATAGGATTTCACACTCACTAAAGGTTATTAGGACAGCAAAATAATGTTTTAATTTTCCTACCACTCCATTGACAGCAGTAGGTCTTTGGTATTATCCATCTTATGCTGTAGATTGAGGTATTTAGGTATTTTAGTGTGCGGTGAGGTAGGTATTTTTAAGCAGAAGTGTAGCTTCCCATGTGAGTTTGAGTTACATACTCCAGAGTATAACTTGGCCTTCTAAGAACTTCATTGATTTTAGAAATTAAGATATGGGTGATTTGGGGAATGTTGCTCTTGCCATAAACTTCACTGGGAAACAACAACTAGATCAGTTATGCTTACTAGTGCTCCTACTTAAGTGCCACACTAGATTACAATAATTTCTGTAACATTTACATCTTAATACATTATAGCTATTTTCTATTTATGACCATGTAGTAAACTTTCATTGGTGCTGATTTTATTATATGTAAGTTGAACTGAGTTCAGATCAATAGGCCTATTTACCTGGGAAATTGTGACTGCCTTAACAATCAATTCCAGCAAGAAATGCTGAAATACTGAAATAAAATTCAACTGTTATCCTCCTGTGCTTTCAGCAAGCTTCTGGTCTCCATACAAAACATCTAATTAAAAATCATGTTATTTTGGTTTTCAACCTGACATTTTCAAAACGTAACCTACAATGAATCAACAGTTCAAATAACCACAGGAGATATTGAGATTTACTTCACCTAAAAAATCTTATGATGTTTCCTATTTCATTATGCTTTTACAGGGCTGAAGCTTCACTCTTTTGTTGTGTATAAAGAAGGGATATTGTAGAGTATCTTCTTATGTTAACATGTTTCAATGTGTTCAGCATCCTCAGTGAATAGTTTCTGGCCACACAACTTTATTTTTATAATAGACGGGATTTGTTTTATTTGTCTTGCTGTCCAGACGTAAATGGCTTAAATAATCTCATCTTTTTTCTTAATACAGCTTCTTTTTTATTAAAAAACCTGGAATCCTAGTTTTCTTCTTATATTCATTTTACATTCTAGTCAAATAACTGATTTAAAATGCCCTCTTGGAAAGTAAAGGAAATTCACATGACTTAAATGTTAATCAGCTTTCTCTTTGCTCTTCAAAATGAAGGACTCCTAGAGTTTTTCTACATGAAAAATAGTTTTTAGACTGGGAGACTGATAAATGAATACAAGATTGAAATTATTTGGTGCATAGTCACCTCCCCACTCCCTTTTCCTTTGCAAAATACGGGGGCTGTGCATTTTAGCACATACAGAACTCCATCTGCAGCTTCAGCAAATGGTATGTGATCCTAACAGAAGGTGAAAAGCAAGCTTTGGAGAATTACTATAAAGACAGAGCTTTTTGTGCCCATGTAAAGAACAGAGCTAACAGGATACTGTTTAGTCAAACACTAAGGGTAAGAAGTCAGACAACTGAATTAGATAAGAGCTCAATGGGACCCCAACTTCAAATTCCTTTAATATCCTTTTTCTAAAGGTCAAACATTCAGGATGTTTTCAGATTGATTTGCTACAGATGGATAATTTGTGTTAGCTCAATTATAAATCCTTTGGTGGATATAGATTCTTGCAAACTCTTTGCCTTGCTCTTCTGCCCATGTTTTTATAAAGTTGACCTTAACAGTCGATTGCGAAAGTTCAGTTACTGGGCTAGATTTATAAGCATCTTTTTGCTATCACTTTGCAGTTCAAAGCATTCAGTGCTCAGAGTCGCTTTTTGTATGCTGAATTGTTCCTGCATGAGGAAAGTATTGCATTCTCTATGGTAAACAAAATGAGTACCTGTATTCTCTTTTTCTGGGTCTCATTTATTTTTTTTTAAATTGCCTGTCTTTTCTTAAGCAGGCCAGTTCAGAAACATGTACACAAATTCTCTTATTCTTTATCTTTGTAGCTCAGTAGCTGAAGATCAAATGGAATCTGTGAATAGAAGCTCTTTTTGATGGCAGAGCTCATTCACACAGATGCTACAGTATTGCATTCTTCCTTTAAAAAGCCTGCTCACAAAAACTGAAAAAAAAACCCACTATTGCTTAGCAAAAAGGGGGGGCAAGTGTCTTACAAGCAGAGATAAAAAGATAAAATTTCAAACTCACCAAACTATTGTTTCCTAATCAATGTTTGCTACTTAGAAGATTTCTCATGGCAGAGTCAGGTTCCATCTTCTTTTTAAAAAATGTAACTTAGTAAGATGAAATATACAAATGAAATTAAAGGTAACTTTCAAATATAGAATTAAAAATTAAGTGTGTTGCTTGAAAACCATGGCTTTAACTTTTGATTTGGTTTTGTTCTGAGTCAATCTTCCAGGAAATTGACCCAATTTAAGACTATGATTAGACTGCAGTAGAACATGGTCCCCCTAAACTTTTTCTGAATATTTATCCAAAAATATTAATTATATTCTGAGATCCACAATGCTTGGACTGGGCATAACAGCAGGTTGTGATGAATTTGTTTTCCAGCTAAACACAACAGCTTTTCTCTCCCTCAAGCACAGATCAGACAGAAACCAAGTGCATGCACGGGACGCTAGTCGTGCTGGATACGAAACATACCAGCTTTCCAGAAGTCAGTCACTGCAGTTAAAGGCTATCTCATACAGCACTTAGAGGGCACAGGATATCACAGTTTGCAAATTTGGGGACAATATAGCAAGGAAGTCTTGGAGGAAATTTAATTAGGTGGACATATCCCGCAGCCTAGTACACTTAACTCCATTAATCATTGTCATACACCTCATGAAGCCATTTGTACGTCTGCCACCTCTTCTGCGTAAAGCATTAGGGTAAAGCAGCAGAATGACGAAAATACCTGCAAGCCTCACGGCGACATGGGATGCCTCTTCATAATCGCTTTGGGAAGGGCTTGCACAAGATACCACACTGGAAACCAGCAGCCTCTGAGCTTTGAAAGTTCAGCAGAAGCCAGCCATATCTTTTAAGCAGAACTAACAAGCTACCCATTGTAATACAAGAGAAAAAGAGAGAGATAACAAAAATAAAACAAGGGAAAAAGAAAAAAATCAGGCCATATTTGAGGGAAAACTGCCCTGCCTTTGGATATCTGTATCCTAAAAGGAGTGATTTTATCAATAGTACAAACTATGCCACAATAGACAACCAAGTCCCGTTTTCACAACTGAAGGTTTATGTGCCCTCAGATGTGCCCATTAACACAAAAACCTACTCAGATTTTCTCATTTCTCTCATTCCTTTCCATGGAGTCTTACTCATATCATCATACAATCATACAGAGGGAGAACTAGATTTCTCAGAGTGAAAAATGCAGTGTATTAGCACACCATTAATTCTACTGTTTTATGAATCTCAGCTATGCTTTCTTGCCATAGGATAAAACCAACCTGCCATTTTGAGAAGTAAACAATTAAAAATATATTATTTAATAGAAATTCAATATAGGAGGCTGCAGGCTCTGGACCAGGAAAAGAAATGTTACACAAAAGCTTTGATAGAACACTTTACAAGTGCTGGGTTTTTTGGAACTAAAATCCTAAGTTCTGGAAAATGAGTTTATTAGATGATTATAAAAATTTTACAACTTCTGCAAAGCCAAAGTTGCTTTTAAACCAATGTCACATGTAAGGGTTATTTTTGCCCTAATATGCCACACTGTTATGACGGACCAGTCAAATTAATCTCTAACTATTTAATTAGCTTTGAAAGCTTTAACAATTTGTTTTCTTTTCCCTATACACAAGACAGCATAACAAGGTCAAAGCTGTAGACTTCTGACTGCTTTTAAGCTGCATGCCTTTGTGTCAGAGACCTCCTGTAGCTGGTGTGACAGGCTGCTCGCTGATCACTATCTACAGACAGCTGCTCTCTGTAAGCTGTACAGCAAGAGGTCATGGATCGATGGAAAGAAGTGGTCTGGGTCATCCACATGGAAGCCTGCAACTCCCCAGACTTAACCAAAAAACTGCAAATTAGATCTAGCAGAAAGGGATGCTGCATGCCCTCATCTCTGTTGCTCACTTAGTCCAACAGCAGACAACCACATCTCCAGTCTGCCCCACCAGACATGGCAATACCACCACAACCTGATCTAGCAGCCTGCTCAGGCCAGCAGGCACTAAGACACACAAAGAAATGTGGGTGACGTTCAGAGCAAAGTCATTACAGGCAAACTTCAAGTTACCACTTAATGGCCTTGCAAACCAAGGGGGCTTGGCTGTCACTCAGCCCATGAAGAACCTGCAGAAGACTGCAGCCCCCAAGAGAGGCAGATGAGAGCACTGAAGCTGGCAGCACCCAAATGCATGTGGCAGGTATAGAATCATAGAAACATTGAATCAGAGAATTGTCTAGGTTAGAAAAGACCTTTAGGATCACCAAGTCCAACCATTAACATAACACTACTAAAACATGCTCCTAAGCACCGTGTTACACATCTTTTAAATACCTCCAGGTGACTCAATCATTTCAATAGATTCAACTCCCTTTGCCTGTTCCAATGTTTGATAACCCTTTCCGTAAAGAAATTTTTCTTAATATCCATCCTAAGCCTCCCCTAGAACAACTTCAGGCTATTTCCTCTTGTCCTATCACTCATTACTTGGGGGAAGAGACTGACTCTCACCTCACTCCAACCTCCTTTCAGGTAGTTGTAGAGAGTGATAAGGTCTCACCTCAGCCCCCTTTTCTCCAGGCTAAACAACTCCAGTTCCCTCAGCCGCTCCTCGTAAGACTTGTTCTCCATAGCCCTCACCAGCTTTATTGCCCTGGTCTGGACCGGCTCCAGCACCTCGATGTCTTTCTAGCAGTGAGAGGCCCAACACTGAACACAGTATTTGAGGTGGGACCTCACTAGTACTCAATGCAGGAGGATGATCACTTCTCTAGTCCTACTCACCACACTATTCCTGATACAGGCCAGGACACTCTTGGCCTTCTTCGTCACCTGGGTACACTGCCCCACACACACCTGGGAAATTGTGTGAAAGGTTTTACTAAAGTCCAGGTAAACAACATCCACTTTCCCTTATCCACTAACCAGGTCACCTTATCATAGAAGGAGATCAGCTCTGTGAAGCAGGACCTGCCTATGAGCTTGGCCATGGTTCTACCCAGCCATGTTTAATACATAGCCATACGGAGCCATGCTTAATACGTAGCCAATTGGTTTGAGACAGCCAGGTTACTTTTTTTCCTGACACCAGTGTTTTTGTTAATTCACTGTTTTTTCAAGGGAGAAATCTCAAAAATTTCATACATCCCTGATGCAATGTAATTTTTTTACCTGAGTTTCCTGGAAAGGACATTTAATATGCTATTTCTAAAATGGTAGATCTGATTCTTCTGCAAGTGAAATCATTAGACATAAAGAACTTTTTTATTTTCTGCCTCCTGGTAAACTCTACAATAGTGCAGGCCTGGTGCTGGCAATATTTTGGCTTATGAAGAAAAACAACTGCTCTACTACTGCATGCATCAGACAACAAAAATAATGAGGCTGATTATATTCAGTTCAGTACTGAAGTCATTGATAGATTTGTACGTTACATCAGCACAGACAAACATACCCATCCATTCTGGGGGAAATATATATATATATATATGTACATATATATATTTATATCTATCTGTGTGATGAGGCTGAAAATATATGTGTTAAGAAAAACATAATAAGTGCAAAGGAATAGAACTAAAATACTCAAACTGTTCCTCATTTTTAGTTCTCCAAAGCTGTTTAACCTTCTAGAAAATTAACTGTGATACTTTATATACAGTTTTGGTAGCCTTATTTTTGAGACTATCAACAAGAGAAGCTCCATTGAATGCAAATATGTACGTCAGGCATTCTTGACATTCCAGTTTCACATTTGTGAGGATGACAGAAGACATAAAATGGGATTTTTTAATCCTCAGTTTCTGTAGTTATGAGTAGTATGAAGAGCTTACCTCAGGATGAAATAGATACAGTAAATTTGGGGTTACAGGGGCTTCATTAGAAGGGGATTTGGTAGATTTTTTTGTGGGCCTGTCTACTTTTGCAATGGATAATGTGTTCCACGTAAACAATTTGGCTCCTCTAGTGGATAGGCAAACATCTATGCACCTAGCAAAGTCTGATTCACCCACATGAATTCTACTCTCCTACTGAAAGAGCAATCCATGAAGAGCAATAGGTTTGCAGTTGCCTGTAAGGGTCAGATATTTCAGCAGGTGTTAAGGACTTTTGAAGAAGTGGCCCCCACCTTTATTATTTGAATAAGAATACACATGGTTTTAGTGCTAAGTAGATTTTTTTAATTCAAAACTCTTCTGAGTTACAAACTTTGTGGGTTACATTAAAAAAATGGTAACATTTCTGACTTGGAAAATCTGTTTAAAGAATATTTATAATGTCTGCATGTACATGTGCATGTATAATAGTGAAGGCTTTACATTTAAAATGTGTTTTGAAACAGCATGTATTTATCATATTGAACTAGATAATTCATTTTACCATTAACTAGTATTTTGACAAAGCAGGCCTCGTCCTGTGACAGCAGTCTGCCATAAAGTCACTTATCATTCTGGAGATTCTGAGGTTCTAAATATATATGAAAAAGAAAAAAATACCATTTTTTTTCTCTCCTCTGTGGTGATCAGCAGAGAGCAATTTAAAAAAACAGTGGGAGTGTCAGAAAGGGACTATTCCTGCCCTTAAAAGGAGGTGTTTTCTCACTGCATTCTATCAAATCACTCTATCCTTTCCAAGAAGTGATCGATTCTGTTAATTAAAAAGGCTGCAGGGTAGCAGCAAGATTGTTCTATATCACCATTTCTGTTTCTGTTTCAAAAGTGTTTTTTCCTGCTCCAAATTGTACATTATTGTGCTGTAGAGCAATGATGCAATTCTGTGGGAAAGCTCAGGCTTGGGTCATAATGTCACAGCAACAAGCAAAAATTGCTTTGCAGCAATGGAAAGCTAACAGTAGCAGAAATAAGCAATGGTGCTATGCTTTACAAAACAACTTTAGAAAAAAGGAAAGTGAACATGAATCACAAAGAGCAGGATGTATAAACTTCAGCATGGGAAGTTTATTAACTGAGGCAATGTCTGTAGCTGTTCTTATATTCTTAATCAGAGTTAGATACCAGCATTGCTAATGCATTTACTTTCTCAGCACCCATCTTTGTAATGGGAGTGTTTCCCAGAGAAGCCGCCAAAATTTCTTGGACATTGAGGACTCTACAAGTAAGCAAAGTTTCTTTGGACTTTAAGACTCATCTTTGAAAACAGTGAAAGGACAACCAGGTCTTTTCTCTTGGCTTATTCACTGAGCTCCACCTTTTAAAAGCACTTTGACAAACACCTCAAAGTTTAAGGTTACGAAGGTGTACATGGTGAATTTGCTCAGTGAATATCCCTGGAACCAAGGAGCTCCTCCTCTCTCTCCAGCTCTGGCTAACAACTGTCTAGAAGAAGTCCATGATTTCTGTTCCTCCTGGCACTTGCCATTTGAAAGAAGCCAGACAGGAAATATGACCCCTAGAGATGAGTTTAACTGAGTCTGTAGGCCAGGAAGATGTTTACCCTCTGCCTCAGTCCCCTGTTGTGTAAAGAACAAATAATGACGTTTATCTTCTCCTTCCTTTTGCCTCTCTGTTGTAAACCTGAAGTCAATAAACTGCTCAGGACCAGGCTGTTTCTTCGTAGGCATGTCTTCAGCGCCTAATACCACAAGCATCACCCCTTAGAGACTTCCAACAAAGCAAATATTCATTATTTGGCTATTTACAAGCAGGCTGGACAACTTACAGATTTTCATTCAATTCTGTGGGTTTTAACAGCCTGTAATCCTTGTAGCCTGGAAAGGGAAAAGTCGTTGCTATCCTTAAATGGTTCCTTAAAAGACAGAAGTTTATAAGTATTTTCTTTCTCAAGTGGGTCATCTGTAAGACCTATTCAGACAGATATATCTGACAGGTTTTGAAAGATCTTCTACAGATGATTGATTGGATACTTAAAATAGTTTGTGATTGTTAATTTCCAGATCAAAATGAATCAAAAACTAAATTAATAAAAGTAAAATTGTCTTTTAAATATATCTATGATGGCTACCAGCATTTGTCTAGGATATTTCACAGCAGTTTCTCTCTTCAAAGCAGTACAAAGTAACAGACACAGGATTCTGATTTTTGAGGCTGGCCCTGAAAAAAAACAGTTATAAGAAAAAAGCAGTATCTGCAGCTATAGCACAGAAAAAAAAAAAAAATCAGAGTAAATAAAGGCTCTTTCTCCTGCCACTTGCCACTGATAAAAGAGACAGCAGGCATATCTCTTACCAAAAAAAAAAAAAAAAATGTCTCCCTCTGAACAGTGAACTGGCTTCTATGGTTTCTCAGGTGGAATGGAAACACATGGAATCAATATATTTCCTAATCAGACACCATTTCAGTCCACAGGAAGTCGGAGTGTGGTAGAAGAGAGCTGTATTTCCCTTGTGGAGCTAGTGACACTGATGCACACTTTTCAGCACCAGGAGAAACCACAGTACTGTTCAGAGATGGGAAGCAGACCTCATTCAGAGGCTTGGGAAGTGCTGGGAATTGGAACAGAAGACTTACTTCAACAGTTTTCTCTTCTTGCAAAACTAATTTTCACAAGCTGTTAAACATGCTTAAATTGAGCAAATTCTCAGGAAGATGATGACTAAATATCCTTGACAAAATGTTCCTGGTAAAAGCAGCTTTGTCTAGCTATGAAGGAATTTTGACAGCACATCCGCATCTACAGTGGATGGAAATGGATTTTAAAAATCAAACATAGTCCATGAACCATTTAAAAGCAGGCTTTTCAGTGACCTCTGCCTGGTCTGTTTTCAATAGCTGTACTTCATTAAGGGCTCAAATGACAGGATTAGATACTAAAGTCAATACCATCAGAGTAGTCCTCCATATGCATGTGTTTCTAAGGTTTTAAGCTGTCACCATTAGCAAAGTGTCTGAGCTTCTTCCCTAAGAAATCAATAGCAAAATGACCAAGAGAGTCCTATGGCTTACCATATTTTTCTGGTATCTTTGTTTGAAAATGTATTTAATCTGTTTGTTACAGGCGTGCACTTTTATCATAGGTATGAGAGCAGCTTTCTTAGTTACTAGTAACGATATCACTGCCTTATCACTGTTGTCAGTATTAGGTTCCTCATATGGTTCCTCCACTACACACCCCATAGTATGCTTAAATCTCAGTATACCTGTATGATAAGAAAATTACTCAGAGACACCTGCCCTCCTGAAAGATGGAACTCTCAAAGTATCAGAGCAAGCCATGAAAAAGAAAGTAAACTCATCATCCACTCTGGCAACCAGCTCACCTACGTACCAAAAGTCCTGCTTAATTCCTGAACGATAAACTGGGAAAAAAAATTCAGCCCAGGCCTATGCCATAGTCATCTATTAGATATCTATGGCATTGAAATGTACACAACGAACATGGAGAAGATTTCAGTCTATCCATTTCAGAATCTGTCCATAAAATGGTTTCTCTGGAGGAATTATTAGTTTAAAAAAAGTAAAAATATTCCTTTCAAGTTCTTAATTGCCATTCTCAATTCTAACTTATTTTATCCACAAACATAACTTCCAGTTAGCAGCTTCTCTGTCCTGTGTTGAGAAAAATATTTGCTTAATGTACTGTGCTAGTTTTGACCTTCCAGCCTTTAGATAACTCCACCTATTACCTTCAATAACTTGTTATGCCTAGAGAGGTTTGACCACATTTTCTCTTGAGCCTCAGGATCTTGGGATTGGCACAATTCACTGTTTTAATAAAGGCAATGACAGTCTTTGTGTTTTAAATCTACGCACTGGCCCGCTAATGCCTTTCATCTCAGAACAGGGTATAGCACTGTTCCAGGTGACACTGCCAATTCCTCTGCTATGCTTCTGAAATGCCTAGGGTTAAAAGAATATCAACACAGATCAAGCTGCAAAAAGTATAGTATCTTCTCCTTAACCAGACTGCATTTTGAGAGCATACAACATAATATGACAATTTACTCTGTTTGGTGTTAACAAACCAGATTTTTTTCAGGTGCAGAGAATAGGAAAAGCATCACAAAAGGGACGTCAGAGTCTTCAAGGGAAGTGAATTCGTCATGTTGGTTTTCCAAGACGAGCATAAGAATACCAAACAGGTGTGAAACCAGCACCTCCCCATCCCTCACGTGTATCAACTGGCAAGGAGCAAATTCACCAGTGACATGGCCTTTGCCAGGCTCAGATGGTGTAATTCAAGACAGCTGTTGAGTATATCCAACATCCACTGATGTCCTGCCCCCTTTAGCTGTACAACTGGCAATTTTGCCTAAATATTGATAAGACACAGAAGACATAGGCATAAGTAGCCACTGTCAGTAATCCTGGGGAAAGTTCAAGCACACAAAGAGTGTTCGCAACAGAGAAACACACAGTGAGAACCTGTGGGGATAAGATTCCCATGCAGAAAAACCTAGCCAGCAACAAGATGCACTGCTGGAATTTTTGCATGAGATTCAATTCCACTATCAAACTGTTTTCTTTGTCAAGAAAAGTGCTCGTATTGGAATTCTTTCTTTTACCTGTTTAAGTCACATTCAAAAGCATGAAGTTCTTTTAGAGATCTGAACAATTATATTGCTCCTGGAAAGCAATCTTTATCCTCCACTTAAATTCAACAATGAGGTCCTGCAACAAATGTACAAAAGTGTTTGTTGTCTTTGTAAAATTTAGGGCACATATGTCATGAGAGACCCAAAGAGTGCGTGCAGACTGTCCTTCTAATCTTATTTTATTAACTGGTGTATATACCGTTGCACTGATTTCCAGAGTTAACAGATAAATATTTAACTTGCTTACATACCTCCTGCTGATGATGGTGTTCCCCAGTAGTGTACAGAAGACAGACTTTTAAATGAATGATTAACAATATTCTTTTGCTTCATTTGCCCAGATCATGAGGGAGCTATAACCTCTTTAAGAGGGCCAAAGCTCTTTTGTATGCCCTTGTCTTCTCTCAGTATAGGTAAAAGCCTCATCTGAGCATAGTCCTTCAGTATATGTGACTGGAATAGCTTCTCAAGCTATTCATCATAAGGATGCTGATAATGTTATCAGTACATTTCTTATTCTTTAGAAGAATGCTGACAGTGATAAAGTTTTCAATGTGAGGACAGAAAGTTCCAGATGTCCTCAAATACTGTTATTTGCAGAGATGTGTCTTTAGTTAAAGAAAATCTACTCAACAGGCAGGACAAATGAAAGAATCTGCTAGAAAAGAAGGTGCCTGAAAAAGTTTAACTTCTCTGAGTGAAGGGGGAGATGAAGATGGCACATTGCAAGCCCAAATAAACAGTACAAAATACAGGAAATGGCTTCCTATAGGAAATGGAAGTTAAAATCTTGGGGCCACTAAGGTCAATAATGAAGATGGCACAAAGTTTCACCATCCATCTCCATGTCTTCAGGATATTCCTCCAGTTCTGCTGCGGACAGACAGACTGTACTGCAATGGAGATTCTAATGCCAAGGAGGTAGTGGTTTAAACTGCATGAGCAAACTTACTACCATGCAGGGTTTCCCTTTAAGAAATCTCCAAACATTTCATAAATCATCATATGAAATGGCAAACTGGCAATGTGAAGCAGTTTGTCCAGGGACCAGCAGAAGGTCAGACATGAAGGTGGGGAGCCAGCTTGTCATCTCATCTACATAAAAATGGCCAGTTGGGATTATTTCCTCCTCTCTTTTCATTTCAGTGGCTTAGCATCTAATCCTTGTTACAGGATTAATTTTCTAAACCTTGCTAAATCACACATGGAAAAATAACAGCATGTTGACCAACAGATAGCACCTTTGTAAACTTTGAAATCCCCTTGACATTTTTGTTTACTAACTTCCTTCTTCAAATTACGTATCTCTTCTCTACTTATATTTACTCATATATATGTATATACATGTAAGCATACATATATACACAGATATATGCGTAAATATAAGTAGAGATATACATACGCATGTATATTCATATATTTACTCCAGAACCCAGTGTCATCCATTACTACTTTAAAATGAGTCTGTTCTTGCTGTTAAAAAACTTAATCAAATCATCACTTCGGTTTAATGAGAAGCAAAATAAACAATATTTTTAAATGCAATTGTCTGCAAAGAAAGCACTGACAGTTTGTCTCTGCTGATGGCAAGTATGCAGTACTTTGTAGAGGATAAATTATTACATGGGCATGACCATCAGAAAAATAGTTTTGATTCCTTAAGAAAAAAATGTCATTGTACTGTGCTCACAAGTTCAGAGAGCTCAAAGCAGGTTTCATCCTTATTTGCTTGCTTTAATGTTCTAGACAAGCTCAAGTGAAACCAGCTTGCTGGACAAAACAGAAAATTCAGGCATGTGGAAACCAGACCCATTTAACAAAAAAAAATACACTCTGAAAGATTTAACAACAGAGTCATAGTAATGCTTTGATATGCCCCTATCTCCTGTCCTCTCCCAAATAACCAATATATTTTGGTTAACATAGTTTTTGTGAGTCAGGGTATTTTTTCCCCATTGTTTTGGAAGGGGGAATGGGAATAGCGAACATATTCATAAAGCCAAAAGAATTCAAAATTTAAGAATTATACTAAGTTACTCAACTGAAAAACAAACAAGCACTTATTATCACCAGTAAAATGATCTTGCAGAAGTGTAATAAGACAACATACACTGAATAGCATTGTCACGTGAATATTTGTACATTGGGGTCTTTCCAGAAGGAAGAGCTTACAACATTCTTTCATATGTTATAAGTACTCTTTGCTGTCGTTTGAATGACATTACACACTCTGTAGTGACATGAGGAAGCTTGCTGCTTCTCACACTTCATCACAAGGCCTTTTTTCCAATTAGAGAATACAGATGATGTGAAAACTCCATGTGTGTACTTACACAAAACAAGTTTGCCTGTAAAAGCCAAACAAAGTGCACTGTCTCCAATGTCAGAGTAATGGCGTTGTTGAAAACCATCAAACCCAGATGAGCACAAAGTACAGCCTGGATTTCCCAAGTAATGCACAGGGAAAAGAAGTAAGTTGTGCCTGATGAGGTGTCTCAGTCTCCAACATCTGCCACGAACCTGTTGCACATGGGGATTGTGGCATCTCTGAACTACCATCTGCACAAATTGTCCACTTACCATTAGCAGCATAATGCTTTCCTTTACAATTCCACCCACAGCAATTATTAACAGATTTCATTTTAGCCTCTTGCAAATGTGTACCTTATTTTCATACTTCACTCTGCCAGAAATCATATAGCCAGATCAGTAGTGCAGACTTAAAGTCACACACACTTTCAAGAGTAAATGCTACAAACAAAACCACAAAAGAAATCCCACCACTCTGCTTTTTGAGAATGTGAATGTTTCACTGGTTTCAATAAGCTTCATTGCTTTCCTACTTGCATTTTGTATTTTAAACTTGTTTTTTGTGCTATAAACAGCCTTTTACTCCCTTGTGTAGTGGAAAACAATTGTATTTGCATGTTGCTCTCATCTTAGAACACTTAACAAGTTAAAAAATAAATAGGAAATAAAGTAAAACTATAATTAAAATTGCGTCCTGAGGTCTTTAAATTTCCTCAGGACTTATGAAACTAGACTTAGGGAACACATAAATACAGCTAGCAGCTCATTCAGCCTTTCCTTTTCCTTTGTGAAAGATGCCTGGAAGAGAGGCATGTGGAAGAGAGCCTGCTCTTGAGGTCTGGAAACAGTCTTCAGCCATCGTGACAAGCCACAGAAGTCCCAGCTGTGCACAGCCCTACAGAAACAGTCAAAGAACACAAGCCAGACTTAGATATCTGGTCTGTGATAGCATGACTTTTCCCACCCATATCTCCTACTTATGTTGTAATTTCCCAGTGTTCTACAGCTATGTGTGCAAACAAGTGAACAAGCAAACAAATAAATACATCTTCACTAGAAGCATGCTTCACAGACTAACTGTCCATGTTTGGTTGTCTATTTATTTTCTTGTATTTAGAATAACTTTAGCAGCTAAAGCAGTCTTTAAGCATCACCTCCTGCCCAAGGAAACATGCAACCCAGTGATAGCAACTTGGGAAAGACAACTACAAAAAATTAAAAGTAGCAAAGCAGAAAAGTATAGGATACCTCAATTTAATAATTTATATTCTTATTTTATTATGTATAGAACCTTCATATTCCTGTTGCTAGATGAAAAGAGAACTAACAGCCTAGCAGATCAAAGGGTGCGCAGTCTGGAAGCAGAATCTGACTTAATCCTTCCCAAAGCACTGTTAGGCACAGCCAGCCTCAGACCGGAGAATGAGGCCACGTAGTTATACTGACTCTGCTCACTGAAACCTCCATGAAAAGAGTATGATAATTATTCTGAGTTCAATAGTTTTGTCATCTGTAATAACCCATCTGTTTCTGGAAAGCTGACAGCTAACTAGGTATATTATCAGCCACCAAACATGGCTTCACAAAACATTTTTTTATTTTTTCTGGACTTCTGAATCCTACTAATGAGTATATGTTTTTTCCTTATATAGTATAAGTATAGCGGGAATATAGTAATAAATGATATTTCATGAAGAATCTGGACTGCATTTTAAAATTTGGTGCAGGCTCCCACAGATACATCTGTAAAAGGAAAAGGCAGAGCAAAAATCAGGATGTAGAAGGATGGGAAGAAAATATAAGAAAGCGTCCAAGAGTTCTTAGTAAATGAATCACATAAACCCTCTGGGAAATGCTTATATCCCAGCAGTTTCAAGACCCAGTTCCTGAATTTGTTCATCAATATCTTTTTGGATTTCTTATACATACCTTCATTGACTTGCAAAAATAAACACCTTCAGAATCAGTATTCCTGGATTGTTATCTGTCGAGCAATTTCAAAAAGAAATACAGAATATGGACTTTAACTTCCATCATGGACTTAATAAAAACATCTCATTTTTTTAATCAAGTAGTGCTCAGAGCAGCCAATTAAACCATCTAGGTAGCAGAAACAAATGCAGGTATGGGCATTAAAACTGTACATTTTTATATATATATACAAATATATGTATATAAAGAGACATAAGTATATGAAGAAGAAAGGCTGAAAGGATAACTTTGTTCTACCTCATGTGCTTTGTTCTCCTCTAATATTAAGTGAAGATGCTCAAGAGTCAGATTTCATCACCAGTGTGTTCTGGTGCTGCTTGCTGGTCCAACATGGACTTTCCTCACATTCAAATAGAGACATCTTAGAGGTAGACACTGCTGTTTTACAGCAGGAGAAACAGAAAAAAAAAAAAAAAGAGTTACAGGAAATCTGTAAAAAATGGTTATGGTCTTTGCAAGAAAGAGGGCAGGAAAGAATGTGCTATTGAAAAAAAAAAAATATAGTGTCTGCTAAATATGTAAAGCACTGAATAGAAGTCAGCCTGGCTTTCGGAGATCATTCTTGTTCCCCAATCATCTGCCAAGAACAATGCACCATGTATTCAATAGATCTAAGTTATCAAAATGAGAAAAAAAGAGAGACTTGTATTAAATGGGCACAAAGGACAAGCATGAATCAAAGCTTATACAGCAAATTTTACTGACAAAGTGAAAAGCTGTCATAACAAAATTGAGTGCATATTTTAAAATATGACTAAAATATAAACCTCACTATAGAGGAGTTTCTGGTTACGTGTAAGTATGGATAATGGACCACCTAAATGGAAAGTTTCCACTGAGTCCAGAGGAGATTAAAGGAAATTAGATATTTAAAAAAAAACAAAAACAACAACAACAACAAAAAAACACAACATATCTGAATAGCAAATGGACTTCTTTGTTAAAAATATTCTAAGTTCTTGCCCCGTAATTATGTAACTGAGTTATGAATCTCCTTTTAATTCTACTAAATCATTGATGAAAGATAATATTTTAAATTTTGTGGACTTTTCCACAGAGCAAAAGTAAGAAAGGGATAAATCTCAATTGAAGACAAATGATGAGTGCAGGAACAGAAAACACGCACAGAAACAGTGGAAAAAGAGAAGAAAGCATAGAAGGTTTTAATGAAAATAAACCTAATATATAAAAACTTCAAGTGTTTCAGCACAGCTGTCGGCATCTACCTTAGTATATCTTTAAACTAGAATTTTTTTTTAAGAACTCATTTAGAATTCATACACCTAGAGAGGGAATGAAGGAATTTCAAATTTAAGCTTATGAATCTAAATGAGAGGGGCAGTGGTAAATTGGGTTTTGACACTGAGAGACAAGAAATTTCAAGGGAATGCCAGAGGCCATTTTTATTAATACCATTATTTAGTAGCTGCAATAAGAGCAGAGAAGATAGGGAGCACACTTGTGAAATCTTAAAAGCTGCACTTGAAGGCTTGAATAGTATACTGTACAGGGCAGGGAATGAAGATGGACTTTAACAGGAAGAATTCTGTTTCAGGAGGAAAATTATTGCCAAGTGTATTTAGTGTAGTTTTGTAAAAAGAATTCAGTGCTTTGTCTTAATTGCTCCTCAGAAGTGGCTTGTGGGTGGACCTGTGTGTGCTCAGCAGTACTTCAAATAAGACTCTACGTACAAGAGTGTATACCTTTAGGCCTATGAAATCAAAAATACTATTCAAAAAGAACAAGTGTACATAAAAACACACTAAACACACATAATTTTAAGACAGAATCATGACTGTCTCTATCTGTGTACCCTTACATACTGCTGTGTTCTAAGTGAAAGCCACAGGCTGGGTTTTTTTTACCATTTGCCTGGATTGACTACCATTAGAAGCAAAGCTACAGAACAATCCATTCATGCAAATGAGGGACTTAAATTATCAGAGTTCTGCCATAAAGAGAGAGAGAAAAAATTGCAAATGTCCTTTAGGCCTGCCACTGAATCAGACTTTGTCCATGTAAGAAAATTGACATCCTAGAAAATAGATTAATTTAGGATTAGTATGCCTTTAATTTTAGATACTTTAGCCTTCATAGCATGTAGACCTTATTTATAGTATTAGTAATTTTTATGAGTCTGCAGAGATTTCTGCTTCTATAAACTATCTTTCCCAAGCAGTCTTTTGATGAAAATTTCATTGTTAAGAACTATGTCATAAGAAAGACTGGTTTTCTAAATACCAGAACTTTTTTACAGTCTTTCCTCTCTTTTCATCTCAGACATGTCTGCTACTTAAAGTATTTTGCTGTCTTAACTACTTTGATTAACAGAGTAACATGAAATTATGCACCTTCCCTTATTTACTTGTAGTTCAACAGAGTAGTAACATCAAAAAGACTTACATACTGATTTATTTATTTATTTCTGGCAAATATAGCTTATTTTCTTTGGGGAGCTATAACAGCATAAAAGAATTTTTAAGCATGCAGAGAGAATGGCACTTGACGTCTCTCAGGTGTTATAGTCATGAAGTTTATAATGGGATGACTCTGCATTACTCTTATTTTGCTTGATCAATATGCTAGAAATGCTTTTTGTTGTGCTGTGTAGCAGTTTGACACATAGGAAAATGAACTCAAGCTATAGTTATTATGGGTCCTGGGGTATTTCAGTGAACCTTTGCCATTATCAGCCAGCATAAGTGACTTCTCTGGGATCTGTGAAGCACTGAAGGGTGAAATTCACTGCCCTGAGAAGACTAACACAGGACCTGTCCTTCACTTCAGTGTTCAGCATAGCACTTGCAGACACTTAAGGCTTGGGTCAGTGATGTGAGCAAGAGTAAATTTTACCCTTTGTGTGGAAAGCTGTGGATCAGAAATCTAATTAACTCAGCAATGAGAGTGGATACTTACTATGGCTGAGAGAGCAAAGAAGTGTAGCAGTTTCAGGAGTATGTGAGAGGGGGGAAATACACTTTCTGATTAGCCCATATCTTGGGTGAGGAATCTTTAAAGGAAAAAAAATAAGAATGTCCTAAGCCCTTCAGCATGTGAGCAGAACAGATAACACGCTACCTACATCCCTTGTGACTTATGCAAGACCATAAAATTATAAACTTAAGTTATGTTTTCACTATTGCTAGCATCATCAAGTGGAAACAGAGAAGACTTTTCTATTTAAGTGTCTAGGACTATTGTTCTTGTCCTTATGACTATTATTATTTGATTTGTCAGGATGTTCTGCAACCTTTGTTATGGATAAGAATGGAGGGAACATAATTTTCTTCATTTGAATACTGTGTCCATACCCCCAACATTTGTTTTATTATGGTGTGTATTTGGTGTCTAGATATTTTTATGTACACGGATAATTTACTGTGTAATCTGGTATAAATTCAGAAAAGTTTCTGATGTAAGTCTACAGCTGAAATTTAATTGACTCCCTGAGCAAAGAGATAAACAGGAATGAACAGTCTTCATGTACATCAAAGGAGAATCATTCTCAGATGTCTCATTTGCATCCTCTGAGTCCAAATAGATGAAGAAATCTTCAGTACAATAAGGTCTATAAATTAGATATAAATTGAGTGGATGTACTCTTGTCACATTACTTTGAAGTTTCACTTTCCATGAAACACCTGAAAACAGTGAGATCAAGATCCCCATCACAAGCTTTGAGGGAAAGTACCCAGGTGGACAGCATCAGCTTAGTTGTCAGACCCATACCTAAACAGGGCCTGAAAGACCCATGGTGATACACAGGTTAAAATATAAATGTGAGTTATCCCACAACACTAAACCTCATTTCTCTAGTTTGCTCTTTTTTTGCTCTTTTCTGTTTTTTTCTCAGTCTTGCAGTCAAAAACTCAAAAGCATAGCTTTGTCCTGAAATGTACATGATTTAATCTAGCAATTTTGCTTGTAATAAGGATGAATTCTTATCAACAAGGAGTTGTTTCTCCAGAAGCAATAGCACAAAGGCTGTACAGTGGGCAGATAGATGGGGTGTATGTGCAAGGTTGTATCCTGCCATTTAGAGAGAAAGCCCTCTTTAAAAGCATAAAACTGTGTCTTTCCATGTAAGAGCAGAGCAGTAAGAAGAACCAGCTAACTGCACCTGCTTCAAATTTTCACAGCATTGCAAATACTTAAAACAGAAAAAATACTTGCCCAGTAAAGTTTTATTTTGCCATACTTGTAAATTTGCAGGAAAAACAAACAAACAAAACAACACAAAGGAGGAGTAAGGTGTGTGTAAACAAAACAAAAAAAAAATACAGAGGGGCAAAAATAAAGATTAAATAGGTGCCTGGATCATAGTGCCAAAATGTCCTACAAGAAACACAGTGAGACCGGGCTCCGTTGCCTTACAGATTTAGAAGGAGACAGTGATGTTTAATAGGTTGGCTGTTTTCCTACTTAAGTTCCATAATATTAGTGAACACTGTCATTTTGATGAAAAAAAATCCAGCCTGGTTAGTTTACCTCTTCAGCTAGAAGTGATAGATGAAAAGAAAGCCCTCCCCAGACTATAGGTTCCCAAGACAAAAGTATTGCTAGAAAAATTTCCTGAATGCAAAACCCTTTGGAACCAAAGTAGCACTGCAACAAAGTTATCTGAAAGAGGACACAAATGATAGGAATTGAATCAGAAAGAGATTCCCTGTGATGCAGGAATGCAGCTTGTAATGGAATGTATGTGATGTTGCTGTCCACATGCAAATGAAGAACTGCCCACAGTACGAGATCAGGTTCGAGACCTCTTAAGAAACCTGAAGGTGCATAAGTCCATGGGATCTGATGAAATCCATCCACGGGTCCTGAGGGAGCAGGTGGACGAAGTTTCTAAGCCCCTTTCCATCATATTCGAGAAATCGTGGCAAACTGGCGAAGTCCCCGCAGACTGGAAAAAGGAGAACATAACTCCAATATTCAAAAAAAGAAATAAAGAAGACCCGGGGAACTACAGGCCAGTCAGTCTCACCTCTGTGCCTGGCAAGATCATGGAGCAGATCCTC
>JAOQGH010000019.1:66361773-66372462 GCA_025769975.1 Gallinago jamesoni | reverse complement strand
TTGAGCAACCTGGTGTAGTGGGAGGTGTCCCTGCCCATGGCAGTGGGGTTGGAACTCGATGATCTTTAAGGTCCCTTTCCAACCCAAATGATTCTATGATTCTATGATTCTAATTGGTACAGGAGTTCTCCTCGTGGTAATTTTAGAAGATTCCAAAGATTCCTTTAGGCTACTTAACACGCAGCGTGGAGTATGACTTCCAGCGATTATCCTCAGTGATCCCTGCTGCAAAACTGATCAGTTTATACAGATATAAACTATTTGGCAAGAGTCATTTGAAACTGTTGCTGCTGATATACAAATAATCACATAATATAGTCTTTTGTATATAGGCAATATAAAGGCATTTTTGCATGTGGTTCAGATTAGCTATAATTAGATATCAATAATGAAGGAATATGCTTGTGCTGGGGTGCTCATACAGAACCCCAATTAGGGGGCTATAACTGCGCCAGGCAGGGCTTTCAGAATTATCTCAAGCTGAAGACAACCCTGCAGGAGGCCTTAGACCAGAGACTCCTGTTGCAATCCATTCAATGACTGATCATCTTGTTTGGGACATTTAATTTCTCATATGAACATTACACTATGCCAAAACCCCAATAAAATAAATTTTAAATATAAAAATAATACAGCCTGTGACAGTCTGTGTAACAAGATTGAGTTCTATACTTTGGACTGCAGATTTCAGAGCATAATGGGCTACATTTCTAATGCATTAGGCACTTTGGCTTGGAGTGATGATGGACTGTATTTCTAATGCACTATATTTCTCATGCATTAGGCACTTTGATTTGGACTGATAACTGGACATACTTGAAAGAAGGTTATCTTTTAGGAATGGGGATTCTTCACTTGTAAAAAGAAAGCCTCTTCCATACCACAAATTTCTGGCAAAGAATTCAGTAACTGGTTTTGAAAATATGCACAGTGCTTTGGTATACACAAATAGAAGAGGCCTTAAGAGCACACTGAGGTCAGCCTATCTACTGGAAGGAAAATAAAGTGGAGACTTTAAAGTATTTCCTTGTAATAGCAAAAAGTGTCATAATAATGCTTTTAGACAGGCATGCCGAAACAAGGTCCTAACAAAAAAACACAACTTGCATCACCGACATATGAAACTTCACTATAAATGCATGATAAATTCAAGGTGCCACAATTTGGAGATAAAAACAGAGCTGGTGAAGTTCCATTGGGAGTAAGTATACAGCAGAAAACATTGTTCTTAAACAAAGCTGAATTGGGAAATGGAGGGCAAATATATCTCATTCTTGCATAACTGAAACACCTATCAGTAAAATACCCAAATACAGTCAACAGCAAGTGAAGAGGAGAGAGAAACAGGACAAAGACAAGGGTCTTTGAGAGGGTCTTAGAGAAGAAACACAGTCTTCAGCATATCTGTAATCTGCAACAGTCTGGCTCCTAGAGAAAAGGTCCACATAAATTTGGATATCTGCAATGCCAGATACCCACAGAGCTGGTTAGAAGAACAGGGGCACAGCACAGCAAAGAGCATGAGGTGTCAGAGCAGGTGTTAAAAACAGAGTCTTGGGTCCCAGTCTGCCTCTGAGCTGGTGTTTAAACTCAGGTTATTTAATTTCACTTCTATTTCTTCTCTTAGCTTTTCACAGCCCCATCTTTTTGATTTACAAGCTACTCGGGCTGCTGTCTGCATATTCAGCAGCCAACACAGTGGGTGCCCAAAAGCTGAGCAAGGCCCATGCACATTTATTATTTCTAATGAAGAAGCCATTCTCATGCAACATGGATGGTGTTTGGTGCAGCATCCTGTTTCCCATGTGCAAAGAAATGGGTGTCTGTGCTGAAATCTTCAATCTGTGCAGCAGAAGTGCCATCAGAAAGTTTCGAGGAGAACAGATCCCCTCACAACCCTCTTGAAAGACAGCAATGAGCCAGTTTGAAAGCAAAATCTGTTCTTTATGCATCAAAACACAGTTTGTATGATGGGGGGGATGTGAAACAAATTAAGGTGTGGGAGAAATGCAGTGAACAAGCAAGCTTCAGAAAACTTGGAGGTAGACGTCCTTCTGAAAGGACATAGAACATGCATTTTAGCATTCACATTTTTTTCTTTTTGAACAGAAACAGGATGGAATTATTTCTTTGTCAATAACCATTCAAGCATTACACTTGAAGAAAAACAAAAACCAAAACCAAACCCAAACCAAAGCAAAACAAAAAACAAATACCAAAAAAAAGACCGCCACAAATTTTTCTACAGTGATAGCACCTGATATAATTTATTCAGAGTTACAACAGTCTTTGCTGTCTCCCTTGAGCAGTGGAATTCTTAGGGTGCTGCCATGGACTAGAGACAGGTGGTGAAATTTGAATGTTACTGAAGTAAGAGGAGTTCTGTCATTGAATTCAGTGAGGTTATGCATTTAGCCAGAAAAGACCAGTGGGAATGAATGGTCATTTTTCAACTTGGCAAAAATATCAAAATGCAGTAATCCATGCATCTCTGCTAGGGTTGGTTTTGTACAGGATATTTGTACAAATATAGATTAAACTCTGAAATCAAGTGTAAGACTGAGATGCCAGAAATAACAACATGAAATAAATTAGTCAATATTTGAGAAGACTTTGCAGAATCTCTCCCTGGGTAGCAGAACAAATTTCAGTAACAAATGCAAGGTCATGCCTTTTATGAGTACCTATCTGAACTACTGATCAATGCTGTTTGACTCTATATGTATTAGGACAATTGAAGCCAAAAAAGAAGGACCGGTCACATAACTAAATATTTATGAAAATTTTTGCAAAAGAGAAACCACTTAATTTCTGTTTGAACAGATGTCTGGATTCATAAGCATCTCTTTGCTCAGGTTGCTCCTCCAGTTTGGCAGAAATGACACATCTGCCCCCTCTCTCTTCTCAGGCCAAATAATTAGACACTAAAATTGCAAATCCAGAAAGTCAAACCAAAGTAACAGAAACATATTTGTGAATAGACTTTCAGTGCAGCTTGTAACATTTACTTCTCAGAAAACACAAACAGAACTTCTTAGAGATTTGTAATTCAACTGTTTACACAGATGAGACTCAGTTTTAGGGAGCAGATCAACATAGGTGACATTGTTGTACCTATCACTATAGATCTCCTGACCAGGAAAGAGGTCTTTTTCAGACAGCTGGAAGAAGCCTTATGGTCACAGGCCCTGGTCCTCATGCAAAACTATAATGACCCTGATATCTTCAGGAGGGACAGAGGAGGAGGACACAAACAATCCAGGAGGTTTCTAAAGTGCATTTTTGACAACTTCCTGAGGAGAGGAACCCTACTGGATCTCCTGCTGACAGCAAGAAAGGACTGGCTGGAGACAGAACTTTGGGCTAAACAGAGCAAAAAGTGGGACTATAGACCCAGGCTTCAGGGGAGTAGACATAGGCCTGTTCAGAGGTGTGCTTGGCAGAATCCCATGGGATATGGGCATGAGGAGAAGAGGGTTCCCCAAGAGCTTGTTGATATTCAAGGATCACTGCCTTTAAGCTCAAGAAATGTCCATCCTGACACAGAAAAAGTCATGCAGATGTGGTAGGAGACCTGCATGAATGAATAAGGAACTCCTGACTAAACTCAGACATAAAACAAGTGTACAAAAGGTGGAAGCAGAGGTGTGCAACCTAGGAGGAATATAGAGATACTGTCTGAGCCTTCAGGTGTGGGGTTAGGAAAGCAAGAGCCCAAATGGAGTTGCATCTCGCAAGAGACATAAGGGACAAAAAGTTTGTACACATACATCAGTAACAAAAAGGTGTCTAGGGAAAATGAGGGAGATGGTTGATGACATTACATGGTTACTCAATTATCTTTGAAAGGAGGTTGTGATTGGGAGAGTTCTTGAGGACTGGAAAAGAGCAAATTTCAGCCCTATCTTCAAGAAGTGAAAGTAGGATCTGGGATACTGCAGGCTTGTCAGCCTGACTTCAATCACAGGGAAGGCGGGGGAAAAACTGATCCTGGGATCCATTCCAAACACATGAAGAACAAGAAGGTGATCAAGAGTAGTCAGCACAGATTTAGGAAGGGAATGTTGTTCTTAAAAAACTTGTTTGATTTCTGCAATTAAAAGACTGGCTTGGTGGATAAGGGGAGTGCAGTAGATGTTGTCTGTCTTGACATTAGTAGGGCTTTTGACATTGTCTCCTGTAACATTGTCATTGACAGGTGAAGTACAGACTAGATAAGAGGATATTGAGGTAGACTGAAAACTGACTGAACTACTGAGCTGAAAGGGCTGTTATCAGCATCACAAATTCTAGTTGGAGGCTAGACACTAGTGGTGTCTCCCTGGGATAAATACTGAGTTCATGCATTCTTTAACTTTTGCATTTGTGACCTGGAAAATGGGACAGAGTGGGCCCTCAACAGGTTTGCAGTGGGAGGAGAGCCTGATACACCACCTGGTTGTGCCTGGTTGTATACAAGGTGTACAGAAGGACCTGTAAAGGGTGGATGAGGCCCTGTCAGGAACCTCATGAAGTTCAACAAAGAAAATGCAAAGTCCTGTATCTGGGAAGGAATAACCCCAGGTATTAGTAAGCTCTGGGGGATGACCATCTGGAAAGTAGGTCTGCAGAGCAGGAGGTGAGGGTCCTGTTGGGATAGTAAGCTGGCCATGAGCTCAGGACAAAAAAAAAAAAACACCCTCCTGCACTGCATTATGAGGAGTCTTGCCAACAGGTCAAAAGAGGTAATTTTCCTCCGCTGCTCAGTCGTGATTAAATACACCTGAATTTCTGGTTCAGTTTCTGGGCTCCCTAGTACAGGAAAGATATAGACATACTGAAGCAGGTCTAGTGCAGGACTACAAAGATGACAATTGGACTGGAGCATCTCTCATACAAAGAGAGGCTGAGAGAGCTGAGGCTGTTCAGACTGGAGAAGTGAAGGTTCAGGGAGGGTACATATACTTTTTATATCTAATATATATAAAATTATTTTAAAAAAACAACAAACATATCCATATATAAATACTCAATGCAACAAGTAAAGCCGATAAAATCAGGTTTTCCTTAGTTGTATCCAATCACAGGACAGGAGGCAATGGGAACAAACTGAAAAACAGAAAATTGCATCTAAACATAAGGAAAAGAGATTTCTTACTGTGAGACTGATAAAATACTGGAACAGGTTCCCTAGAAAGTTTATGGAGTCTTCAGCTGTGAAGATATTCAAACTTCAGGTGGACTTCTAAGTCTTATTTGAAAGCAAAGAAACACAAACAAAAAACTTAAATAGGTTTAACAATTCTTTTTACATGAACAAAACAAGCCACTTTACCCTAATCTTATACACTGAAATGTCTGAGCTGTTGGAGTTTAATCTCTAAGAGAAGGGTAAGGCTGAGGCAGTGACATAATATGGGAATGTCCTGACCAAAGCAGCAACTGACAATTGGATCCTTTAAAGCAAATATTAAACAATCTTTAACTGAAAGTTCTATCTGTTCTACCAACAATGCTCACCAGGAAAGCGTGCTAGTACATGGTGAAAGTCTTGTTGCATCCAACTGCTCCTGTAAAGTAACAAAGGCTGTAACGTGCATTTGAGTGACAACCATGACGTTCCTTGGTGGTCACAGATCTCTTGAAACATTCAGGTATGGTTAGGTAACTTGAACATTACTTCAAATATATGGAAGAGCTTGGATCCCAGGTACTATCACTCAAATATGCAACTACAAGAGACCTGCATTTGCCTCCTTTTCAGTTTTGAGGATACCCATAGTTAGCAAAGAAATTTGCAAGGATAAGTCATTACCCACTCAGGAAGGTTCAGCTGTCTTTCTCTGAGCGTACACCTCCACCAAATTTCTATCTATTGTCGTTTAAAGGTAGCTCCTGGGGAATTAACTATACAGATATTTGCACTTTAATGTTGGGTCACCTGACAAAACCAGAGATAAAAGAGTACTTTGTTATTAGAGAGCATGAATATCTCTGCCTCATGCTAGAGGTATGTATGCACATGAAGGCCAAACTGTGTGACTCATGCCAATCACTTAGGCATGTGATTACAAACAGGCTCTATATAAGCTGGCTCAAGATTCAGAGGTTCAGAGTCCCCCTCTCTACATTGAAACATCTGGTTGCTGAGCATAAAATTGCCCAAATGCATTAAATGCCATTTCTCCTCAACTGAAATTGGAAGGCCATCCTTGACCTGCATGACAGAAAAAAGGGTTAAGTTGAACCATTTGGGAAGAAAACGCAGACCTTTTCAAAGATTCACCCCTCTTTTTTTGGCTGGGGTGGTGTCAGGGGTGATAGCAATATGGGTGTATTGGGAGACACTGCGGCAGCTGCAAAACTTTTTCTGATTTTTAAGTACTTTATTTGGAGGATGAGAGGAAGCGGAGAATAAAATGTCACCAAGTGGCTGAAATTAGCATTCTCAATGTGGTTGTTCTCTTCTTATGCTCACACTCATTCCATACTGAAGCTACACAATATTGCCTATAGCAATATGGGTGGTTTGGTTTTTTTTTTAAAAGAGGTCATAACTACAGTAACCCTGTGTGTATTGGAGGCATGAACTCAAATCAGGCAACCTCAGCCAAAATGCATTCTTCTGGAACAATTCCTGTACAGCTGAGAAGAGTGGTAAATGGCCACTAACAGCTACTGTCCCTAAAGTGACTTAAAAGCTATAGCTGGAATAAGGTCTCTGTAGCCCAGATAATGCTATTGATGGAAGAAGGAATGAAATTCTTCCAGACACGAAGTCGGTTACTTGAATCTTACCCCTGAAAGTTACCTCCCATAGGTAACACATTTGTATTGATGCACAGTATCCTCAATTAGCAGGGATGTAATAAGAGATTTTATTATTAATCAGGGAGCTAAGGGAATACCTTGACATATGGGTAGTGTTTTTTGGAAAATTTCAGTGGTGCAGTTACAAATAGCAGATACAATTAGTGTCTAACAAGGCACTACATATTTTTTACAAACTCATTGGGGAACAAATATTTTAGAGAGTATTTTCAAGGCACCTAACGAGTGAATGTCTGGCTTGCCAGTTGGAGAACTGAAAGGTGCCACAAAATGAGAATATTCTGGCACTTTATCTCTTAGCTAAGGGCTGGTGACAAGGAGAACAGGCAAGGGGGAAAATGAAAGTACTGCAGAAGTTCTTTTTCCTAATGGCCAATTTGGGAATACTTCAGGCAATTAACAGGCAGTCTGCTGATTCAAGAACATATGAAAAATTGTTATACACAATATGCTCATTTGGGAGGCTGAAAGATATAAGTCCCCAAGTTGTCCAGTTTGAGCATTTGTATGAAGAAAAAGTAGACAGAGTGCTGACAGCAACTAGTGTCCTGGCTGGGAAGTTTAATTCAGTGAAATTTTGGCATTAATTTTAATGCTTTCAGAGAAGAGCACTGACAGTGAGTGAAACAATTCATCCCTGGATACGAGTTCCACCAGCAGATGAGTCCAGCACAGACAAACTGTTCATAACAGCACACAACCCCCCACACACTTTTTACTGAGACTAATGATGCGTTAAAAAATAAAAGACTCCCCTACCCAGTTCTGTCTTTAAAAAAAATAATTCACAACATAAAGCTTCTAAATGCCTCTTCATTTTGATAAGTGATGTTGTTGTATAGTTAAAAATGACACACCTTTGTCTTTTTCTTTAACACAGTGTCTGTTTCTTTTAACACAGATATAGGATATATCTGAGTGTGCCAGATGCAAAATCTAAAACATCCCAATGCTGCTTGATGATTACACCCTGTGTCTATTTGTAGGGAAGTAACCATATGTTCTTACTGATTTTGTATTCTGAAATCTGTATCATCATTTATAGCTTTATTATTAATATGATCCAATCTTTTTTAATATGTATTTCCCCACAACACTAATGTAATATACAATCACATTCTATAATTTTCATTACTCTCTTTTTAGACTATAGAAGTCTTAAATGTCTGACTTTTGAATTAACCCCAATCTTCTGCTGTACTTTCAACTTGAACTACAGGTTTATTCTGTATTAGTACAGCAGACTTAAAGTTGGTTGCACTAAAGATTCATACTCAGTGATATGTTTTCATTAAATAAGATCTATTCTCATAAAATATATCCTGTTTCTTTAATCACTAATGCATTATTGTTCAAACAATCCAATCTGCAATCTGAATTAAACAGAATCATTTTGAAAACTCTTGAACCCTGGCAAAGAGAATGAAGACAAAGTTGGGACTGTATATTTCATTTCCTGAGGCTCGTATGCCAGTTAGCCACTGGCAAATATTAGTCTTGCAACTCCCCCAGCAGTGTCCAAAAACATTTATTCTCAATAGGGAGCCTAACTTAAAAATAAAAGATTTTCCCCTTCTCCTTGGATTACAATACAAATGAATAAAGAATAATGAAAAAAACAAAAAAATAAAGAAAGTTCAGATTGTTTTTCTCTTATGATCGATGGATTTGTCGTAAGTATAGATCTATTTATTTTTTTAATTGTTGTCTCCACATGTGCTGAATCTAACCTTATCTGTCACTGGGATCCACAATATGTAGAAAAGAATTTCCTCATGAAGCGACTCCTAAAATAAATTATTTTACAGTGATGAGGTTGCATGTGGAAGCAATCATCTGCCTATGGAAATCAAGTTGAACTGCAGTAATAAAAATCCCATGGTGTATTGAACTGCATTGCTGTATAAGGCAGTAAAACCATATTAGTACTTTGCATTATAGTTATGCTTTTTATTTCAATTTTGAAGAGAGTGAAATGCAGTTGCCAGTGAATTTCCTCACTTCACAAGATCTTCCTGAGCTACAAGAAACTCATTCAAATTCAAGGCTGCGTTGTACAGTCTACATTGCTTATCCACAATCCAAAAGACGTTTGCAGTTCTTCAGAGCTCACAAAACCAAGTGGATAAAGAATAAAAGAAGAAAATATTTCATCTCTGTTTCACGGGAGAGAAACAGAGAGATTAAGCTTGCTCTGAGAACACTAGCCCCAAGAACTGAAGAACAGGTCTTATGGATCAAGTCCTGTGATTGAACTACATGACATCCCTCTTCAAGACTACCACATCATAGTTATAGCTATTTACAAATTAAAAAAAAAAATAAAAACATTCCCAAAAGTTCAAGCTATACAGCCCTATAAAACTGCTATCAAGGTTTTTTCTATATCCTGAATATACAATCAGGGTTATAACTATCTTTTTCATTTCAATTATTTTATTTTAATCTGTGTCATTTCCAAAACCCATCGACCTGTGAAATGCAAATGGATTTCCCTATAAACTGTCCTTGGGAAAATGTAACTCTCCAAACAAAAATTGATTATTTCATTTGTGGCTTACTTCATTTCTGGATGGTGACCCAAAAGTTCTTGCAATAGTCTGAATATGTGATATATAATTTTATCTGTAGAAAGTGTGGTGTTTCATTCATGTTCTACCACTTAAGAGACATCTAAGGGTAGAAATAATTCCCTCATTTACAATATGCTAGGGAAGGAAGTCAAGACTGGATTTTGACTAACACTGTCATAGCCAAGTGAAGCTGGAAATATTGTGCATTTTACTAGGAAAAGAGAATGTTTCCCAATTCTAATCAGAAGTTAACTTAGGCTGGAATTGAAAGGTCCTCTGAATCCTCAGCAGCACACAGGTAGGCAGGGTGTACAATTTGCCACCTTTGTCAGGGTTTTTTTCTAAGGATGCCAGTGTTACATCTCAGCAGACTTAAGTCACTCTGAAGGGGAGTTCAATAGACACACTTCAAACAAGTCTAATAAATAAGTGACAATCCTAGGTATATTTGCTGTATAGTTCTCCTGGAAATTGTCCCTGAAGGAACACCCTTGTGCTTCCAAGAAGCCTGACTAAGCATGTAATTAAATAAGTTGCAGCTAAACAGCAGAACGATATCTCTGTACCAATTTCAGCCAGGATTCCTACTGAACTTACCAAACAGTTCCACAGCACCTACTGTTATTTTGACACTGGAGATATGAGGATAGTGCTAATGATGAGATCTAATTTTGCACAAGGTCTCACAGCATAGATTAACATGTTTAAAACATAATAAACCACTGTGTGGGAACTGGTTAAAATATTTATAAAATATTAAAAATGAAAGTTTCCCAAGAATCTAAATGGGACAATAATTGACAAATGACTGTCATTCACAAGAGTCTTTTGAAAGACTCGTGGCATGCAAAAATGCAGATAGCCTGCAGCTCACATCTCTAATACTATCGGCTCAGACATTTATTTTCCTATTCCACTGCCCTTAGAGCCATACGCTGCAAACTCCTATAGAAAACACCTCCACATCATGAGACAAATATAACAAAATGAAAATTATGGCCCTATAATTAATGTCAAGTAAAAGGGTTTGATTATCATGGTTAGATTTTATTGCCATTGCTACATATTTATTCAAAATTGTTTGCCAAAACAGGACATGATGCAGAGTTGCTTCTCCTAATGGGAGATTTTGACCATAACCTGGAACTTTTCCTTCACAGGAGCTCATTTGTGAGCAGCCTAGCACATAGCAGAAGAACACCACACACACCTCAGCATTACTGTGGGGAAATACAGAATCACAGAATCACAGAATCACAGAATCTTAGTGGTTGGAAGGGACCTTTGAGATCATCGAGTCCAACCA
>JAOQGH010000019.1:66330168-66361673 GCA_025769975.1 Gallinago jamesoni | reverse complement strand
TTTCCCCCCGCATCCAGTAAGGGATGGACATTCTCTGTCACTCTCTTTTTGTTGATGTATTTATAGAAACTTTTTTTTGTTGTCCCTTATATTAATCGCCAGGTTGAGTTCCAGCTGGGCTTTTGCCTTCCTGATTTTTTCTCTGTTTTTAATGCTGTTTTATTTTGTTGGGATGTCAGCATCTTCACAGCCAGAACACAGACTTTCAAGGTCTGAACACATACTTAATCCATGATATTTTTCACCCAATCCCTTGCAAGTTGTGAGCTCCTGCTGTTGATACTCATCTTTGTGTGCACAATACCTCCAAATGCCTCCATCTGTGTTGGTCAGAGCTCCTCTGAGAAGACACCATGTTGCTGCATAAGGTACTTCAGCTTTCCAACAACCAAGCAACTTTGGGGACAATGAGATGTTTTTGAAAAACATTCCTTCTATGTCCTTATCATTGTGGAGAATACCATTAACAGATCGGAACTAATTTCTCTTTGGAAGCTACTGAGGTAGTAACATCTAACTTTAAGCTTTAAATTCCAAACTTAAAATACATACAGAGAGTTGTAAAAAAAAAAAAAAAAAAAAAAAGAAAAGAAAAAAAAAAAGAAGAAAAAACAAAACAAAACAAAAAAAACCCAGAATTTTAAAGCCAATATAGTAATTCCTGCTTTCTACTAGCACAACATATTTTTGGCAATCAAACATCTTCTATTATTTTGCCATTATTTGCTCCACTTATTTAAGATCAAACATGCATTTTGTTAAATATACAAACAATACCTCAACAAAATGAGGGGGGATTACATGTGTTTGGAGGATTAATATATTTTTACAGGTTTATTTGTTGTGGGGGGAGGAGTTGCATGGTGTTAATATGAGATTTGTGGTAAATAGCAAAATATTTGGCTTTTTTTCAAATAAATAGATAAATATGGCTTTCGTTATGTCACAGTGCTCCACATTATTTGTTTTCTAATTTAGCTTTATTAGCACAGCTCATGACACTGTACTAAAACCTATGTCAGTGTGTCCAATATAAAACTCCTATTGTCTAGTTTTTAACACTGAACTAGAAAAAAATCACACTGTGGTGTAATATACAGTAACTAGTGATTTCCCTGGTATATTTCCATTGATGTTTCATGTTTAGCTGTAAAGTTTCTAATAAGTAAATTTCTGAGATTAGAAAAAGTAATAATGGTGAATGACAATTTTAATCATTTAAGACTAGCTTAGAGTCTGAAATACAATTGTGTTAGACACTCTACAAACATAGAGGAAACAGTTTTCAATCAATTTCTCAGATGCTTTCACATTGATAATGCACTATTTATAATGTTTTTCTGTATTAGCCATTTACCAGCAGATCTATTCCCTTTCTTCTTTACGGCATTCATACTTAGCATACTTCTCAACATAATAAATTGGGAAATATCAATATCACAATTAGTTCCCTTTATTTCTTAACTAAGGCTATCAGTTTCTGAATAACCAGTATATAAGTATGCAATGCAACATACACTAAATTTATTGGTGAAGATTCTACAGAATGAAGAGAGAGAAGGGGATATAAATTTTCTTGAGAAGTTAAAAAAAAAATACCTGAGAAACTTGGTTGCCCAAAGTACATCAGCATGTCTTTTGAAACTAGTCATAGCAATCTGGGGCCATGATATCAGTTTATTTTTCCATAAGAGGAAAATGAGTTTATTATCTGAGCCAAGATCATGTGAAGGAAATTAACTCACTGTTCATCAAGAAGGTAAGATTTTGTGGTATTTAATTATACTTTTCAACCCAGAGTAATAGGGACTCCTGCAACATCTTGAAGGATCAATGTTTAGAGAGGAGTGACACATAACTGCTTTATGCATGTTACTGAATTAGGTATTTGTAAAGCAAGCTTGGTATCTGATTATAAAGGTCTATTTCTGTTTCTTTCTACATTTTATTGAAGCTATGTGATGTCTTTAGAGGTAGAAAATTTCCACACAGAAATGTTTTGAGAGTGAAGGTCCTTTCTTCATAACCTAAAGCTGGAAAATTTAACTTCAATTTTCTTGGCATTTCAATAAAAAGTCAAGAGTTCTTGTATTAAGTTTCATTAGATTCATCATGGGATTTTTTCTATGTTTCTCTAAATATAGAGACCTGAGATACACATTGCAGTTTTTAGCAGTAGGGAAGCAGGAGCCAGCCATTTTATATCTGCACATTAAACCTCCATAAAATGTATTTTAGTAGCTGAGCATTAATTTCTTATATGTTTTCTGTTAAATTTCATTGAGGATTTTACAAAACTCCAAAATAACTCACACTAAGATTTCATAATTTGATTTTGTCTTCAGCTCAATATTCCTGAAATAATGGGTAAATCTCCTTTTAGCACTATATAATGTTCTCATTTCCTCTCAGAGACTATATCCACCTAATAATGAATTTAATCCCTCTACATTTCTTATAGCAAAGTATCTGCCTTAATTGCGTTGATAAATGATCTGTTTTAAAGAGAATCTATAAGCATTTGTTACAACCATAAGTACTTTAAAGAGGAAATTTGAAAGATTCAGGAAGATTAAAGGTTCCGCAACTAAATGTGAGTATAAAAAAGAGCAGCTTAATGATTAATAATTTATTTGCTTAAAGAAGATCAAGGTAATTTGTGTGTATATATGCAACCATGAAGACTAAATGGCACATTAGATGTTTGCTTCCCATCCATGGCTCTCATTAACTGACCAGTTGTCCCTTTTGCCACCCACTACTCTTAAGATTTCTGAAGTTTACTGAGAAAATCCAGGTCTGAGGTAGGGTAATTTTAGTCTGGGAAAATGAACTCTTATTTATTTTAATACCCTATTTCAATGACAGATTGTTCTTTTCTGTCAGAGCTTACACCTCTTCAAACAAGATCAGCTACCAGCTGCTTTGTAAACTTTCCCCAGTATTTTGCAGTTTCCAGGAGAAAAACACATCTTTTAAGCACTGATGTCACAGCAAGGCTTTTCAGCCAGGATGTCACAGGGGAAATTAGAGGTGAGATCACTGAAAGGACAGACCCACACCACCCACCGACTTAAAATTTACAATTTATTTATTAAGTGGCAGAGGTGTAGTGGGTAAAAAGAAATTTCAATCTAGAGCTTTTTGCATCTATTCTCTGACATTCACTGACTTCATGCTCACTCCAGTCCAGCCCAGAGTCTCACTTTCCCCTCTAGCTGCCACCGGTGCCATGGCCTAGGGTGACCAGACACTTGCTCTGACCACTCAACACTTTGGAGCAAGATGGGGTGATTTCTCTGTGGAGTCACTTCTGTGTATGGATATTCCCCAAGAGACGGGAAAATACAGCCAATATCTCACTTATCTAAGTGTTGCTTTTGAATAATTTTCACCCCATGGCAAAGGCCATAAACTCTTTTCAGTTTGGATAATCCACATCTGCCATGCTGAGGTGCTGAGGTGCAATTCTTCAGTTGTTGCATGTTAGTAATATAACATGATTCACAAGCGGGCTTTCCATGCCCCTGTGCATCTTCACCTTCCAAGACTGAAAAGTTATCCTTTTGTGTCAGTTGCTAAAACCTTTGCTTTAAAAGGGCCAATTTAGAGAGATGCCATCCCTTTAGGAATGCTAGCAGAAGTAAGATAATGAGACAGCAGCCGGCCACACTGAACAAGCACATTTCTCACTGCTAACCTGAATATCTCAAATTCTGCAATAAGCTGCATTCATGCATGAATTAGCATATGAGGAACCCAAGCTTCCCTTTTCTTCAAAACCAATTGATTTCAAGTAATGGTATTCTGTGTGGGCTGGAAGTTCCACAGGCTCTAAAATTATGAATATTTAAGCTTCTTTCATCCTTCATGGAAAGTACATAAGTGAAGGATGATTTCCTATAATGTTGCTTTCAGTGACTTGCATCTGCATCCCATGTGTCTCTGGAGACAAGACCTCTAATGCTTCTCCACTGGTGTTGATTCATGAGACTCTGGATTTTTTCCTTGCTTTAGAAATGCTGGTCCACACCCAAGCCTTGGTCTTTTCTACCATTTCCAACACGTAGAACATGAATAACAAGAAATCTTTGTGCAATCATTGGTGATTTGTCCATTTGAAACGCAACTCCATCCTAAATTCTAATACTTCTATCATAATTAATATCCACCATCACCACCATAATTCATGCTTGAGACTCATCTGTTTCAGTCCTTTATTAACTCAGCTTTACATTTCATGGCCTTTACTGAACAAGTTAACAACACTACAGTATTGGTAGACAAGGGGAGAGCAACGGACGTCATCTGCCTGGACTTATGCAAAGTGTTTGACACTGTCCCACATGACGTCTTGGTCTCTAAATTGGAGAGACATGGATTTGATCACTCAGTGGACCAGGAATTGGCTAGATGACTGCACTCAAAGGGTTGCAGTCAATGGCTCAATTTTCGAGTGGCAGGCAGTGATGAGTGATGTCCCTCAGGGTGACCCCTGAGGTACTGGGACCAGTGCTGTTCAACATCTTTGTGACATGGACAGTAGGATAGAGTGCATGCTCAACAAGTTTGCTGACGACAAGCTGTGTGGTGTGGTCAACACACTAGAGGTAAGGTAATGCAGAGGGACCTGGACAGGCTTGAGAAGTGGGACTGAGCAAACCTCATGAAGTTCAACCAAGCCAAGTGAAAGGGAAATGGCAATCCCAGGCACAAATACAGGTTGGGCAGAGAATGGCTGGAGGGCAGCCCTGAGGAGAAGGACTTGGGACTGTTTGCGGATGGGAAGCTCAACATGAGCTGGCAATATGCACTGGCAGCCCAGAGAGCCAACCAAGTCCTGGGCTGCGTCAAGAGAAGTGTGGCCAGCAGGTCAAGGAAGGTGATTCTGCCCCTCTAGTCTGCTCTTGTGAGACCCCACCTGGAGTACGTGTTCAGCTTTGGAGTTTTCAGCACAAGGACATGGACCTGTTGGACTGAGTCCAGCAGAGGGCCGCGAAGATGATCAAAGGGCTGGAGCGCCTCTCCTATGAAGACAGGCTGAGAGAGTTGGGGCTGTTCAGCCTGGATGATAGAAGGCTCCAGAGAGACCTTATAGCAGCCTTCCAGTACCTGAAGGGGGCCTACAGGAGAGGTAGGGAGGAATTCTTTGTCAGAGAGTGTAGTGATAGGACAAGGGGTAATGGTTTTAAACTGAAAGAGAGGAGATTTAGATTAGATATTAGGAAGAAATTCTTTACTGTGAGGGTGGTGAGCAGTGAAATAGGTTGCCCAAGGAAGTTGTGGCTGCCCCATCCCTGGAAGTTTTCAAGGCCAGGCTGGATGGGGCTTTGAGCAACCTGGTGTAGAGGGAGGTGTCCCTAGCCATGGAAAGGGGTTGGAACTCGATGATCTTTAAGGTTCTTTTCAACCCAAACCATTCTATCATTCTGTAAGTCTCTTCTACTCACATTTTTCACAACGCCAGTGAAACTTCCTCTGATTCACCACGATTACAAAAAAAGACCCTTTCTTCTTGGTATAGGTACCAAAGGCAACTTTGGGTAACCAGTGGTCCTCTTCTCTCCAAGTCACAGCTGACGCCATTCCTTTACTTCGTTGATACTCCAGACCTTGATATCACCAATCACAGAAAGTGCTGTTTCTTGCAGATACTTGAAAATTTTCCCTTTTTTTTTTGGTTTTTTTTTTGTTTGCTTGTTTCAAATCTCTTTTGTTAGGGCAATTCTTTCTTCAGCCTATAGGATAAAGTCAGGGGTTTAAGGATGAAAAGATAATGATGCTGCCCTGACTATCTCTTGATTTTTGGTCGTGTCACCCTCAATTTCTTCATCATTTGAGTTCTCTTGAGTTTCTTTATTTTTCCCCATATTCTTTTTTTTTTTTTTTCACTATCACATGCCTGCTCTATTCTGCTTCTTTCCAAATGCAAATATCTCCACAGGGAATTAAAAGAACTAGGTCAGTTCTTTACTCATGCTACACATTTGCTCTGCTATTTTCCTTTTGATTTTTCTCTATTGTTCAAGCACCATGTGCTGAAGACTATTTGGGTACATTAGTCAACTTTTGTAGGTTGCATGGCAGCACAGAAAGATTAATTGTTCTCCAAAAAGAATGTAAACATGTACCACAGAAAATTTCTGCTACTTCTGTCTTTTTCTTGCCATCTTTGATTTTGGTTTGAGTTCTGTGGCTTTTGGTAAAAGAGATAAAGTTAGATAAAAATACATTCATTGGGTAATATAGAATCACTTATTTCAGATTACCAATGGAATGAAGAAATCAGAGCCCTCAAGGATGCATTAGAGTGGATTACTGTAGTACCTGGAAGGTCAAGATAAACTTTAAATATCTTATCCCTTCCATCTTAGGAGCAAGCCTGAGGTACTATCTCTTACTCAGAAAACGTAACCTAAATTAGTGTGAGAAAGAGACAGCCAGAAAACTGCAACGATCCCGAGTAATTGGTAGAAAAATTCTTCAGCTTTTGACTGAGGAGATACAAAATAGCATAATTATGGAACGGAAAGTAAAACACTAAAAAACCTTTCTCATTATGTGAGTGTCAAGCTTTCAGCTCTAGCTTCACCAAAACCTCAGCTTCTCCTGAGCTACTCATTTTCAGACACTTAAAGGGAACAAATTGCATTCTCCAAGCACTTGTTTTGAATAAAGCACACATTTCTCCATTTACATAGGAGTCCGCAAGCAATTCCACCTGGATTCAGGCAAAATCTCTTCTTTGCCTACTAGCACCACTATCTCTGGTTTCATATTGTGTCCAAGATAAAAATCCAGCTCCTCCACTTGAACAGTAGATTGTTATGCTTTTATGTTCCAAATTTGCTGGCTCAGATCTGAATATCTCATTTGAGGGGCTGCAATGTATATGAAAGCCTGTGATCCAATAGACTCTGGATGCCTTAAGTTATGCTGCCAGTGCATTTTGGAATCCCTCCTTGCAAAACTAGTAGGATCATTGCCAGTGCATGGGTACCCACTTGTGGTGGGACACACAGTCTTGAAGCACAGCTCTTTGTTAAAGAGAAAACCTATGACGTTGAATCTCAATATTTGCAGTATGTGATATTACTATCTGAAACTCTTGTAAAGGTGTTTTGTAGCAGATTCAGAAATGTGAGATCAGGTTCTCCACCAGATTCAAATTGCATTCACCTGCCTTTTTTAAAAGCTTCTGAATGTCAGTACCTGAATTAATCATCTATTTTGAACACACAAAATTTTAATACATATCTATACATTTAAAATTGAAGAGGTTGAAGCTTTTATGAGAATTTTAGAGGACATTTATCATGGTCCTTATAATAAAGAATTTTTGCCATGGGATTACTAACTGACTTTGGGGAATAATTTTATATGGTATAGAAATATTTTGGATGATTCATTTAGTTGTGTCCTGAAGAAAATCCAATAATGAAATGGAATTCGGTAAAGATGAACTAGTACAGGGCTTTGTAAAATTAATGGTAGCTCATTACATTTTAAATAAAGACACATTATTTAGGTATATGCAATTCAGAGACTCCCTAAAAACAACAACATCCTTAGGGATGAAAGGTATTGACCACATTTCTTCAAGGAAATTCTATGTAACATCTGCTGGGTGATTTAAGATGGTAATGTGACACTTACTGAGAATAGTAATATGATATTGAAAGATGTTTAAGTGAAATTTTTCTGACAGTGGAGCTTTTTGTGCTGCCTATGATTGTGTTCTAAAACAATATAAGCTCCATTGCACAAATAATTTCTAAATTGTCTTTCATCAATTAATGTTTTAAGAGTGAAGAAAGAAAGTACAAACGATCTCTCCTGAAGGTGAGATTCTAGTGCCATTGAAATCAATGACAAAAGTCTCGCTGATGTTGCAGAAACCGTGCCTTGTCTGCTGCCTCTTCAGAAATATATTGTCTGATGAATTTTCTGTTGTGTTTACTGTACTATTAGAGAAAAAAAAAGGCCCTCTCAGATGCTTTGCAGAGAAGAACACTGCCTTTCTTTTCTTTTGACATCTACCCTTCTTTTCTGCTTCCTATTTAGGAAGAATAAAGCAAATGCTCCTGATGTTGCTGTGCTTTATAGATGAGGTGAATGTACTTACTTAGTCTGCAGTTCTACAGAAGGGACTCAGCTTCATCTGCTAATTTCAGAAAATCTCATTATTTCTCATTTGGGATAGGTCACTAGGAGACTTAGCCCACTTCAGATTCAATTAACTTTTATTTTTTAATTAGTTGGAATTTTAATAACCCTTCCAGAAAGCCATGAGGAACTATGCATTCTCCAAAGTAAATCTGGAGAGGATTTTAGCCTGAGAGAATTCCTTGCTGCTTCTTTTACAGGAGATGGGAAGGTTGAGTTACTGTACAGCTATTTGTGAAGACCTTCACCTTTCACAGATGAATTCCTCCCTAATGTTTTCCTGACTGTCTACTCCCTCCACCCAAACAGAGCGTATCAAGTTAAGAAAGTGATATTGCATGTCTTTGTAGCATCGGTGAGATACGTTCTGAAATAACACCTGCAGCTTTAAGGGATGTTTTAAAAAAAGAATTCTGCTTTAAAATCCAAACATTAAATTGAAGACTGGAAGAAAGAATATTAAGCAACTCAATCTTTTAAACAGTTCAGAAGACCAAACCACTATATGATTACAGAAATTGTAATTATCTTTCTGGGGTCAAAATGCCAAGTGCTGTGGAAAGGTCAGCAATCTATTAAAAATGCACAGTAACAATTAGTGGTTTCTTATTAAAGACGAATAATTTTAATTAAAAAAAATCACTGTTGTATCATTGCAGCCATGTGACCCAGACAATTATCTGTCTTTAGCATACTTTTAAGCTTTTATTTTAATTCAGAAGATAATCAAGTTATATGTTGAAAGAAAGAATAATTAAATGACAACTAGCATTCGGTTTATAAGAGTCTATGCTAGATGGTCGAATGAACCACTCTGGTTTAAAAGAATCCATATATAATGTCAACATTCATCAGCACTAAAAAATCCTGCATGAAAAGCAATATCTAGGTATTTATATTTTAACTGCATATTAATAGATGAGTGCTAACATTTACATGGATATAAGTTCCTTTCAGAGCACCTGTGTAGTCAACATGAACTGCATGAATGTCAAAAGAAAGAAAAATTAAAAGCAAACAAACAACAACAACAACAACAACAAACAAGGAAAATCCTGAATAGTTAGCACAATCAGGTTGGATTTCCATACGCAGTTCTTCCTTAGTTGCTGCAAAGCTAAATTAAAGTTTAGGATAAGTTTCTTTTTAGGTAAAATAAGTAAATATTCTAAATTTCTGAACAGAAGTGTTCACCGTGTTCTTGGGATTGACCGAATTAGCTTCCTGATTTATTTGAAATGGTGAACTAATTAGATGTAATTAAATTAATGAATATAATTTTTATTCAGTTATTTCCTATAATTATTTCATAGTTGTGTTATTAAAAATGGTAGCATTAGAAAAATCTTGTTTTCTTGTCACTGTTTTTCGCTCTTTTGCTTTGCTTAGATCACTGTCATTTTGCTTAGTTTTGGCTTTAAAACTCAATTCTGCTGATTCTAGGTCATTCCTAATGAGCATGCATATTTATAGGGTTAACTAAAAGTCGTAGTTATAAGAGTTGGATTTAGATAAACTTAGTTTCCAAAAATTTGGAGATGCTTTACCTGGAAGTGTAACAGAGCTTCTCTGCCATGGCTGTGTTTCTGGTGCAGGTGGATGCATCACACAAGGACAGACTGAGAAAAACCTGCCAATAAGGAGTCACCTTGTATCTGTCAGTTTTAGCATTTTCTTCCTTGTGCACAGACCTTGTGCAGAGAAAAACTGCTGAACCACACTAACAGACTGAGAATGAAGCAGCAGCATTTATTTTATCCTCTCTAGTCTCTCCCAATTATCCTTGTTTCTGTAGTTCTCCTTCAAGACAGACCTTTCTGATGTGCCGATAAATAAATATATCAACTGAAGATCTCTTGCATCTCGGCTGGACAGAGGCTGCTTTTATTCTGGTGAAATTGAATCATGTGAACTGTGCTGAGACACTTTAGTCCTTTTCATTCACAGTCCATGAAACTGACTGAGGGATCAAAGCTACTGGTGAACTGAAAAACTGGCACTTGCAGCCTGAGTGAATACTTTAGGATGCCATTTTAAGAAAATGAAATGAAATATGTGACAGGAAAGTAGGTAATGGCTTGATAAATGAAAGGGAGACAGGATGAAAAAGCAGGAGCAGAGAAAAAAACCTCATGACAAGGGATTTTCCAGAAAAAGCAGGGGGTAAAAGAAGGTAGCAAAGAAAAAATACAGAACCCCCAACTACTAGAGAAACTTGTGAAATGACTGAGCATTATGGGCAGCCAGATATGCAGATATTTAAGTTCAGCCACCAAAAAAAGCACCCTCAAATTTGTCCATAGCATGGGGTATGGTGCATCTCATTCATGCAGTGCCCAGAACCTTCATATCTTCCAGGGCCACGGCAGGATGCGGAGTAGGGGAAGGCTGGGGAGGCGTTTGCAGAATCTCTCAGAAGCATGCCTGTAATGCCAAAAAGTACCACTCAGGAGGCACAATCTAGGGAGGAGTCACCCCACAGGAGCACCCAAGCCGCTGCCGTGGCTTTGCAGTTCGCTTCATGAGTGCACAGGTGAGGGCTAAGATAAGGTGCTTTAAAAGGCTCTGTGTATAGGATCAATGCAATGCAACAGGTATGGAGAATAATAGTGGGCTACAGTGAAGAGGAAGGTGGTAAAACCAGGGCTATATTTTGCAAAGGTGCTGCTGAAAGGCCTGCATGCTCAGCGTCTTGCCTCAACTTTCTCCTGCCAGTGGTTTGCTCACTTGTAACCAACTCATGACATGAGAAGTAATATCAGACCTTTGCATTTCAGATCAGGGTCCTCCATAACCCGATTTAGTCCCACTTTCCAGGTCACAATGTTGGATTTCATCCTTGCTGTTTCAACTTGGTTACATCCGCTGAATATCTGAAGAGCTTCGTCATTGGCACACTTAATCACTTTAGCACATGACAGCGTGCTTATAATTTGTAGAAACTGATAAAGCTCTTTGGGCATTTCTTCTGCCAGGGATTTGTCCTTGCATGTTTCAGAATCTCCTTCTGAGTACTGAGGGCTTTTGTAGCACAGAGCCCAGGGAAGCACCAACTTTGAAGTCCTCTGAGTACCTCAGTCACACTTCAGCTGTAAATAATTCCCTTCCCATCGGTACTTATGTTTGTCTGAAGTTTTAGTCACAGGGGTCATTTTTTGCAGTCAGCAAGTAAACATTACTTGTCTTCCACTAATTTCCTTATCTCTCTGGTAGGCAAAGTCCTCCACAGGGCTTCTACCAGTCAGTTGGGTAGGGAACAGGGATGAAAGAATAAGGGTATAAGTAATCCCTATTGGAGAATAGGATCTTTTGTAGAAAAGTTGTACATAAGAAAGGGTGCTTAATCCTGTGCAGTGCTTTTGTAGATCGTTTCAATTTATATAAATTCTGAAGTCCTTCTATAAGGACAGTGCTTGTTTACCAAACTAGAATTCCCCATAAGAATACACAAAACCATTCACTTTCCTGAAGCACCTTCAATATATTTACCAGAACATAGATGATGCTGGACTTGTTAACAAGCAGAAAGCACTGCTCACCATTTCATCGTATGTTGCCACACCATTTTTTTTTTATTCCCATCACTTTTTTCACAAATTGTTATCTATTGCCTTACACTTGGGCTTGTAAATTTGGGACGTTCAGGGGCTACTAATGGTTTTGCATCTCCTGGACTCCCTAAGTCCCTAGTAAATTACAAATAAATAATTCTATTGAGGAGGCATATGGGATGTTGATGTGCCATCTCTGAATTAGCTTTCTGAATTGAAGAAGCAAGTTGTACTTTGTGCAAACATTATCTTATCATTCTTTTTATAGCGTTTGTTTTGTTGGGGGTTTTTTTGAGTGCCCTTTCATAATTGTATCTTATTTATCTTACATAAAAGATGCAAACACATGGAGAATGTTGATGCTACTTAATACCAGGGCCAAATTTTTCTGCGCATATTCAATTTTAATCTGTTTTCATACCTTCTTTCAAAGTCAGAATCTGATTCAGAGCACGCTTTATTTCTGCAAAGTTCATTTACTTAGGCAGCTAGAGAATGTCATTTCCTTCAAAAATGGTAGAAAAGTTGCCTCCTCTCTCCCCTCACTTCCCCCATACTCAAAAGGTTACAATTTTTTTCTGCAATTCCCTCTACAGGGCATGTTATATCAGTCTTCTTTGGCAGTGCTGTAGTCAAAATACGCATTTAAATAGAGACACTCAGTAAAATAAAAGCACATAGGAAGTTGGAGTTATTGATTTTTTTTTCTCTTTAAATGAGGCATTTTATGACTCAAAGGATTTTATTGAAAGTCTACATTGTCTACTTAAAGTAGCAGTAGAATTTGTGTGGGGACCAAAACACCATACTAAGGGTAACTTTTTGTTTGCCTTCCAGGCTGCAAGTGTTATTTTATATTTGTCATCAAGGTGACACTCTTTTGCTCTAATAGCCATCCTCTGCCCTTTTAATTCTAAGATCTTAAGGAGCATTTCTCTTTTGGCCGTTATTAATACTGTTTGTATCTCAGAAGCAGATGGGATCTCTCCCGAGAAATTTCTACAGCTTAAATCTAAACTGCTGCAGATGCTACGGGAGCTGCCAGACCCCATGATCTCCAGAACTTGTGTCTTCCTCCTTCCAGGTGCCCTCAGAGGCAGGGGTCCCTCCCTCCCAGCCCACAGGATGCATCTGTGGCTGCTCCTGCTCACACAAGCAGCCAGCAAGGAGGCTGAGTGTTGTCTCCCAGGAAGGCATGCACACACACACGCGCGCACACACACACACTCCCACGCACAGAGGATGCTAACACCTATGTGCTTGTGTGTTTGTCGCTTTCCATGTAATTGTTTTTATTTCTTTTGCACTTTTTTGCCACATTTTTGTCCTTAACCAAGTAACTTAATGAGCCAGAAGCTCTCAGATTGCTCATAGCTTTATATAAACAACTGAAAATGGCAGAGATTATTAAAAAGAAAATACCAGTATTTCACCGTTTTTTATGATCATGAAATGTGATGAAAAAATTGAAAGTTAATTTCAAAATCTTTTAAGGAAACGAGCAAAAAAAAAAACTCCAAAAGGGCAGAACACTTTGATTTTTAAACTCATACTTAATCTTTTGTGTCAGGTCAGCTCAATACTAAAATCCCTATGGCTATTGTATCACAATGTCTGATGAGACCTTTATTTTTGTTCGATTATGTTATTTACTATGAGCCAAATTCTCCTGCTTCCCATCTTGAATCATTTGGCTTGGCCAGGGGAGAGTCTGCAGCCCTTGGAGGACACACAGTTCAGACAGGAGATTAGGTACCTGCAAAACATCAGCACATCAGAGTACCTGACCACAGCTTTCAGTACAGTACAGTACAGACATTAAAACAGAGCTTAGTACTGAACTGATGCAGAGTATAATTTTTTGGATAAGGAGGGTTTGCAATCATTTTCAAGTAACTCACAATTAAGTAGTTAAGTGGTTTCTTAAGGTTTTCCTGTTGAAAAACTACTCTCTTCCTGATAAAATAAAACTTTCTGGATAGCACACTAGGAAATTCAATTATGATGTAAGAAAATTAAAAGCCAGGACAGAAAAATATGTGGCATAAAGCGAAACATTATGTTTCTGATGACAGAAGAGATGTGCTTTCAGGTAAACACAGCACTCCAGATTCCTTACTTCCAAGTCAGGGTCACAGTAGTTTACAAAATCTCCTGCAGTGCCCTCAGAGCTCAAACCTGCGGGCACTCCAGTTGGATGGAGGTGTCATGAAAGCTACTGACCACCACTTCAAACCTTCCAGCAGTCTCCTACATGCCCTGTGAACTGGGAGCAAAGGGGAAGGACAGGTAAACATGCCCTCTCTGTTTACCTGGCACTCCCAGACATACTCAGCCCAGGCAAAATCTGCTTCTCAGTCTGACTGATACACTTTTGCTGATAGCGACACCAAAGAGGTGGATTTTGTCTTCTGGAGGGGTTGTTTCCCATGTGAACAGATTGGAAGAGCACAATTTTCTCTTTTTTATTTTATTTCTAGTCTGACCTATTTTTGTGCTTTGCAGCTCCTTTTGCGTCATGGCTCGCTTTGCCTGCTTCATGCAAGAAGGGTCTGACTGAAGAAAGAGGAACCTACACAGCGGTCCCACCATGGCAGAGACCTGCAGAGGAGACTGTGCCAAGGGAAGCAAGCAGTGGGAAGGTGTGTGCATTCAATAAAGCCCACAGTTTTCTTCAGTTACTCTCCCACAAAGTAATTTTAAAATCAGTGGATGGATATAAAGGAATTGAAGTGTTGCCTGCTGAATTCAAGTGCCAGAGTAGTTTGGAGAGCAGGGTGAAATTTAAAAACACACAACAGAAGGAATATCAAAACTATTCCCTATAATATTAGACAACAAAATGTTAAATATACAGTTCAGATCTCCATCTGATGCAGATAAATCAAAACACGGACTTCAGCAGAACTGCAGGGTTTTTTAAGTGTAGTTTGCTGTGATGTACAACCTCCTAAATCAGATGGTTTTGGTAGATGAACTTTATTTCTTTTTTCTTATTTTAATTACATGCTATGACACATATTTTCTTGTTGTAAAGGCAGTATTTTTGTTTAAATAGACTTTCTGGACGTTTAAGATCCTTAGATAAACATTTACACCAAGATGACATCATCAAGCAGAATACAAAAAGTCGCCACCATTCAGTTCTGAAACAGGACCAACAGGCAGATATTCCCAGTGTCCTAGCAACTTTTTCATAAACCCTGCATTGAACAACAACAAAGATAAATTTCAGCACACATCCAAAGTTGAACTGGTGTGAGAAAGACCAGGAGAAGAGTGTGGGGTCATCAAATGGTTAGAAAAAGTAATGAAAATATAATCAGGCTTTTTTGAGTTTCAAAGCAGAGTAAGGGTCACAGTTATTCTTCTTCATGGGAGTGTCAGATATTGAACACCTAATTATCTTAAAGCATACACCTGGCAGTGTAGTATGCAACACTCAGTTTTCTGATTATCCCAAAATGGCATTGTAAATTAAAAAAAAAAAAATACAAACCTGAATGGTTTGCTTAATAACAAGACTGCAAGACTGGTACGTAGATTAGTTCTTTAACAAACTACCTTATTTTTCTCTTCAAGTTCAATTTCACGTAATGTTCTTTAAAATAAGTCTCCCAGTGAGACTGATTTGGAATGTGTACATGTGCCCAGTGAGTAAAAGTTATCCAAAACACTTGTGCGAATTAAGAGATGGCAGAACAGACTTTCCAAGCTTATTACCTTTAACAATCTTTGTTGTTCATTCATCTCTCCCCTTATTTGCAATATCTGGCCAAGCACATAAAAACTGGAGATCTTTGATTTGGTTCAACAAATCTTAAAAATTCTGCTAATTCTTTAAATTCTTTTGAAACATTCACAGTTGTGTTACTGTGCTACAGCAAGAGCAGCCAGTCAAATCTGAGTTTCAGGATGTACTCAAACATGTCCTATGCATCCATGCTTTGTGATTTTCTCCTTCCAGACCTAATTTCAGATCTTTGATAATATAATTTCTTTCTTTATTCTTTTAGGTTTTTGTTAATGGGTTTGGATTTTTTTTTATCCTATAAATCAGTCTTCCATGACCTGAAAGTAATTCCAAATGTTTTCATTAAAAAAGTATAATGGCTACATCTTCTGAGCTTTTTAGTGTTATTTCTTGGACTTTAGTAAATAACTGATTTTTATTTTGAACCAAGGGACAAAAATGCTAAAATTACCTTTGCGTCAAGCTACTATGGAAAGCTCACCTCCCTCAATGAAATGAAATCTTTGATATAAATATAACTGTCCAGATATCTGAAGTCAAAATACGATCACAAATCGAGATATTTATACTATGAAAATGAGAAAGAAAGAAAGAAAATGGCTGTCTTCTTAAAATAAGGAGGGCTATTTTCAGGGGGGAAACAGGGAGGTAGGGGGGTGGAGGGCAGGGGGCAGTGCATTAGTTTTTGGCTGCTCTGAAATATTGTTCCTATTTTATCATTGTGATAAAAGGGATTCATCAAATTCTCTACAGATTTGGCCATACTCAAGCTAGGTTTTTTTCATTAAATAGATTGTTCATGGAAAATTGTTTCCTTCTCTGCTTGTGAGCCAGTCCTGCTCCCTTGAAGTGATATGGGTTTTGTTTTTTGATTTAATGAGCTTTGGGTCAGGATCTCAGACTACAGATTCATTACAGCAGGGAATATCCCATGCTGTCTCTTTTCACCTAAAATGTCTCATGATAGTAATTTCTTTATAAGAAATTATCTTACTGGAAAATATCACCAGTGGCTTGCTCTTTGGACAGAAAAACCTTCACTGCAGATCTTTAAATTTAATGTTTTTCCTTCAACATCATAGTTAGCTTAGGTGTGATCAGCACAGTATCAGCCCTAATGCAGATACAGCTGTCAGGCTAGTGATGGTTTTCCTCAAATAAATCTGTTTATGTGGAAAAAATATAAGGAAGACTACTGATTATTTCAGTTTATCATGAGAGAACCTGCTATGGTATAAAAAAAATAAATTTAAACCATTAAAACAAAGCTACTGCAGAGAAGCTAGGCCACTTGACCTATCTCATGAGCAAATGAACGCACCTGTGGTTTTCAAATTTTCCCACGCAGAGTCCCCAGCAGCAATTTACAAAAGTTATCCCAGCTGGACAGAACGAGTGAAGCAGCCCAGAGTTAAATGTTGTTTGCTGGATCCCCTAAACATTAGAGTGTGAAGCACTGTTTTTTTAGGAATATCTTACTCTGATTTCTGCCTCCATCTGTGTGTGTTCACAGATGGTATTAGTGCCTGGCAGTCATTTTGCCAAGCTGTTTTGACTATGCGGGTTAAATGGTAATGGATAGTGAAGCCCCTTGTGCACAGGGTAGGCTATTCAATCCCCTATAGAGAAAGCTGACCCCGCTTATGTCCCTGTTTGAGAGCTCAGCAGTATGCTCAGATGAAAAAGAAAGTCTTTGGGAAGAGCGGCTGATGCCAGCAAAATTATGAAGAAGAGCTTTTGTTTCCACCTCTGTATTCTTACTGAAAAAAAAGCCTGAGATGTTTCTGACGGGAACTGTAGGCATAAAATAAAAGATTGATTTTGTTGAAGGTCCTCTGAGAGCTGTACTGAACAACAGACTCACAGATGAATAGGGAAGGAATCTTTATTATGCAGCCTCAGAGCTCTCACCGCCAGGAGCTCACCGGCTCAGAGGAGGAAGGGAGTGCATGTAATGAATATATACTGACCTTCTGAAGTAGGATCTTGCACGACTTTTTGTTAGCATTTTTGTCTATGAGAAAAAGTCACTTAACATGACTGCTTACTGCTTAATGTTATGTAAAGGACAGGCTGTTCCTAAAATAAAACTGCTTCTCCATGGAATACAATTTTATAGTGAAATAAATGGATTCTTATTAAGAGATGCTCAAAAAACTTCAGCATTTGAGGCCTGAACAAGATTTCCAAGACCGTAAATCCTGTATTACTTTATCCTCTTTTTCTTTATGCTGTAATCTCAGATGCTAGGTATGAACACATAGAGACTTATTTTATCCACACCAATTCTCAGAATAGTGTAATTCGTAGTATGCACAGCCTGAGAAGCAGGCTGTGAAATAAGAGAAGGTTGGTCATCCCATGATGAAATGAGTTGAAGACATGCTCGTATCATTTCTCTTCTGCACAGTTAAGTTAGTTTCAGAGCCAAGAAGTGACAAAGCTCTGGCTTTACTGACTTTCCCCATAACCCCTTAGAGAGCCATAGAAATGAAAGCAGAGCAGTCAGTCCCTGCCATTTAGATAGATGAACTAGGGCACCAAAGGCAAGTTAACTGGCATTATAGGCAGTTCTAGAACATTTTACAGCAATGCCCTGAAATGTATAGCAGCAAATGTGCAGCCACTTTCAAGCACCTTACTACCAATTATCATAGCAATTAGGAAAAGCATCACAAAACCTACTTGCCAAAATAAATGAGGCTTATATGATTGACTAGTTGGTTCCAGTTTCCATCTCTCCTCCCACCTTCCTCCATAATTTTCAAACTCAATAGTGAATTTCAGTCACCTTGACAGAGAGAGGGAGCTCTCAGAGAAACTGGGGTGCTGCAAGTTTCTGACAAATGAAGGAAAATATCTAGGTGAGTATCTTCAACAGAAGGCTGATGTCTGTACTGTGCATTCAGCTATATTACCTATCTCATAAGAGATAGTGTCAGGGGAAAGGAAGCTTCATAAAATCTCTGCTATTAAGATATAAATGGGTACAAACTGCGTACAAACAGGTTTCTTCTCCAGTGAAGAGGTATCTTATTGATAAAACTGATAATTATTTTTTTAAGTGGTTTTGTTTTCCCGGATGTCATGAACCAGATGATAATAATTACCTATATTGATTCTTGCTGCCACTTGCTAAAGCTTGTCTCCCAAACTCACTCTTGCCCCTTCAAAACCTGAAAGCTGTTATTATACCCAGTTATTCGTCTCTTGGGCCCCTCTCCGTATGCAATTAACAATGAATTAGGCTCTCACGTGAGGACAGATGGAAATGTAAACACAATGCTACAATTAATGGAAGGAAGGGTTTCCAAAAAAACATGATAGGGAATTTACTCACTTCATCCACTTGACTGTATTCAGAGCACAACCTGCTAGTTCCGGTTCAAAAGGCCTTTTCTTTACCAGCTACGCCAGTCTGAAAATCATCTATTGTCTTCTGATGATAGAAAGCCACACAGGTTGGTGTGGCCAGGTTCTTGAAATGTTAGAAATAGAAAAGAAAAGAAAAAAAATTAGACCAAATATATGAATATTCAAATTATAAAGCACAGTAAGTAAAAGGTATAGTGCCGAAAGTTTCATCAATGGTTAAGAGCATCTAACTAGAAAGTAAGGAAACAAGCAAATGTTTTATTCACAAAAAGTAAAAGAAGGTTTCTTCTTACACATACTGATAGGCCTTATCTTGTAAAAGAAAAAAAAAAACAGCAGTATGTGAAAAAAAACATATTTTCACTCAAAAAAAAAGTTGGATCAAATATGTCTCACTAAACTAAAGGTTAGCCAACATTTATAGCTTCCTGAAAGACAGTATATTGTTTACAAGTGTTCAGCTAATTCATCCATATGCTTTATATGTCCCTGCAACAGTTGACAACAACTTGAATGCTTAGTAGCAAAAGAAATAAATCCAAACTCTTAGGAGACAATGTCAGCAAGGAAACCAAATCCTGCAGCCACTGAAATGAAGACACTTCAAGAGATACAACTTTCAGAAGGCAGGAGAAACCATACTCCCTCCTCTGAGATTTGATCAGTGACCAACTGATATCTGAATTGTGTGTATAAATGTATAAATGTATTTGCAGTCACTGTAAATTTTTTAAACTTCTTAATTCTTTAGCCCCTTCAATATTCTCACTTTTTCCTTTCAGTCATTAATTTATCTTCCCTACTCCTTCCCACGAACCTTTTCTTTTACTTGGTTGTGCCAGTCTATTACTCCTTCACTTACAAGGGATGCTGCATGTGTCCAGAAACAGTGTGTAGCTGCCAGTCCCATCAGAGCTCGGAGCAGCCTCTGCAGAGGTGCACCAGGATGCTTAGTTGGTTCCTCCAGTGGTTCTTCAGGGAAACAACCACCCCCATCCTCACAGCTCTGGAAACCAGTGAGGTGGGACCTCTGTGCTGGGGTCAACACAGTGGCTTTAATTTGCTATTCTTATTTAGTCTGCAGTGATCACGAAGTTCTATTTTACACAAGGTCTTTATTGGGTGAATAAATGGGCCTGTGGATGGGGCTATAGCATGCAAAGAACCTAGAAAAGGTGTTTAATATCAGGCAGTATTAGGTAGCTTGAAGCTCTAGCACAATGTAGATAAAAATATTCTCTCATTTATATCACCATAAATTATTTCATACCCTGAGACACTTCCACCTTCCTCCTTAATCCTTCATCTTGTCCAGATTCACTTGCTAATAACCCTAAAGGAAAACTGAACATCACCACAAGCATTCAAGATGGTTAGGAAGTGCAAGATCCCTCCTTATGCAGGCAAGAGTTGAAAAAGTCAGCAGGAAAGCTGAGACTTGCTGGTTATAATTGCTGCTGCTAGGCATTCTGCCAGTTGCCTAACAGTAGGTTATGCTACATATTCTATATACAGCAACAAGGAGGAGGAAAGGAAGAAGCTTAAATGGATCTTGTGTCAGTTCCTCAGCTCGTATGAATCAACATAATGTCATTGACACAAGAGTATCAAGCCTTCAGCCCTGCTCACAGAAGGTTATTTTCTATCATCTTCAAGTACTCCCAAGCAGCATGTCTCATGGAGAGAATATTGTCTGACTTGCATTAAGAAAGTGATTGATAAAAATATTTAACATCTGTTTTGAGCAAGGAATACAGAATTTAATGTTATGATGAGACTTGGGCTCAGCCTAAAAGTTGCTTTGGTAGCACGGGGAGATTAACTGTTGGGAGTCTTTGCTCCTGTAAGTGTTAAAGTTGGCAAGTCCTTGCCTCATCATGATTTCAGCATGAAGACCCTGAGCAGATTGCAGAAGAAAGTAAGACATAGTTAACACAAAGCCTTTGACACCTGTTATCTTCACTTCATGAATGATAAGTCATTGCAGAAAGATCATAAGATGTGCCAAGATACCTGACATCAGTGCATTGGGGGACTATCTTAACAAAACCCGACTTCTGTTCTGAATTAGAATAACAGAATTTTTTCCTCCTTAAAGGCAAGGAACACATCAGAAAAGCTGTTAGATGCTCTCTAACATGAGAGAAACAGAAGATGTCCTATATTAAAAAAATGAAAACCAAAACTCCTTAGGATCTCTCTGGTAATTTAGCTTGTCTCTCACACTATCCCAGCTCCATTAACGCATGGATCTGCTGTTTTATTGTACCCTGAATATGACACAAAAGGTAAATTTATGGTGTAAGTGGCCTGGTAATTGTTGAATGAGACAGCTTCTTCCTCTACTTAACTAATCAAAGAAACATCTTCTTTTAGCCCAATTCACAGTCAGTTCTTTTACTCTCTTCAGTTTATCTTGTTTACTAAAATCCATCTTGGCACTAGAATGGAAGCTACATTGAAACTGCACAAAAAATCAAGAAATAAATTTTAAAGTGGCCCAAATTTTAGAGGCCACCCCTTTAGTCTAAAGGGGGAATAGGCCAGCCAGAATCAACAGAGCTTGAAAGTGGCTCAGACAATAAAGGAAGATTTTAAGAGACTGTGTCATAAGCTATTGCTATTTTAAAAGCCTGCAAGCACATGCAGAGTTGCAGGGAGGGAGATGTTAACTTTGTTTCCCAGCTCCTATTGGGCAGTGACAGCCCCTTTCCCCTCTGCTCAAGACGTATTCCTGCCAGGGCTGTGCCTCCGGGATGTGTGCCATGTGGCAAGGTAAAACCTACCCATTTTTTAGGCTGACAGTTTCTCACCTTCTAGAAGTAGTAAATTAATCATGAGAATTTAATTGGACTTGGCCATATGACTATGACTATAGTTCCAGCCCTGGCAATAAAGAAATGACAGAACAATTCATTAGATACACTGCTGGTATTTAAGTCACTATGTTGAACTCAGTATCTTTCTTTTCTTATTATCCCAACAGTCATTTGTGTCAGCAGTATCCAAGGTTACCTATATTTGCATGGAATTATGAGCTTCATTACTTTTCTTCATTCACCATGACACAGCGGGAAACTTATATTAAGCATAATCTACACTAAATTCTGCCACTCAGAAGCAGAACAGTTGTATGCACATTAATAATATGATTATGCATATTTGTGTGAACACACTCAGCTACCATACGCAGTCTCCCAGATTGCCATACAGAGGGAAGGCCTTGGCATAGCTAGTGCTTTTGTGACTTATACAAGTTTTAGTAAAAGCATCTTTTGATGTTTTTTGAGCAGTAGGGCTGAGAGAGAGTGAAGCAGATCAGTCCCAATGAGTGTCAGCAGAGCGCATCACCTGGGTACATCAAGGAAATAGTACACCCAAGATCCAGATGTAATTTAAACCTGCAGAAAGGTCAGCACACTTCATTGCATAGCAGCAGAGGAAAGAATTATGATACACTGACCAAATTATTTCCCTATTCTGCTGCCTTGTCTCTCCTGGTTGGGGCTGAGACCCAGGCTGGATAGTGAGATCACACCTATTCATTGCTTCCTTGAACTAGAGGGGGGAGAATGTTTGTCTTGGCTCCACCACAGATCAGTTCAATGAAAAAAGCAAGTGGATTGAGGAATAACCTTACTGTAGGTTAAGAAAAGCAAAAATTAATGTAGCAAGCTTTTTAGTTCCTGGCATATCTCCTTACCTGTTTAACCAAGTGCTAGACCATTGCCAGGCTCACTGTATTTCTGCTTTTCAATAGTTCATCCAGGGATGTTCTTCTTTAGACCCTTTTGTGTTTGCTCTGTATGTTGCACCAAACCCAGGAATCAGTGAACAGCTCTCCTGGATATGGAACCAGGTGCCTAGGATCATCAACATGACTATTCCCAACCCCAAATCCCCTTCACTTTCACCCGAGTAAGTCCTCCATCTCCTAGCCACTCTGGCACTAGTGACCTTCTGGAAACCCTTCTCTGCTGTCTTAGTCCTGTTTCACAAGATGTTCAGTGTTGCCTGTGCCACAGTTAATGAACACCTCATGGAGGTCTGAGTCAAAAGATCTACAACCCCTAAGGTCTAGTGCCTTGCCTAGCCCATGGGTCCTTCTCTCTGTCCTCATTGCCTGACCTCTGAAGGACACTGTCCTGTGCATTCTGCAAACTGAAGTAGAGTGCTAACACTTGAATATTCTTTGACTCTCTGCACTGGTAGCTGTTAAACATCAGGTGGTGCACATCACCAGTGTTATCTTCTCAGCAGCCTTCTTCATCATCTACTGAATGTGTAACTAGCAGATCCGTATTTTCCTGAGCTTCATGACTCCCTGGAGAAGACCCCAAATGGCAGCATCTGCTGCACAACCTCACCATTTCAGGTCCAGGAGGAGTTCGAGAAACCAAAGTCTGCAGAGACACAAGGAGTACTGTGGATCATAAACGCACCTTTTTCACTAAAGATTTCTCTTTTTAACTTTGCTTCTTTTCTTAATCTGTTATCCTGATTCACTTTTTTTATTCAGGCTTGTTCCACAAGAGTACTTTAGAATCAAATAGATGTCTTCTGGGCTTGCTCTGTGCAACAGCTTCATTGTAACAGCAGAGGGACATTGAGGCTAACTTTTCAGTAAGAAGTAGCTCTTTGTGTGGTATTGGATTCAGATACAGAAAATTCTGAGGACTCTTCATCAATGTGACAGACTTTTGCAAGTTCTTTCAAGCACCTTTTTACGACTGGAGTGTGATATTAGTTTAAAGCATTTGAAATCTGAAGAGAAAGTTTTACAAAAGCTAGGTGTGATCATTCGCTGGATTTACTTACATTATACAGGAGAGAATTTTGTAGCAAAATATGGCTTGGAACATCCCTTATCCAATTTGATGTGAAAAAAAAAAATAATGAAGAAAAACCAGCATGCTATTACACTGTAGTGAGCGAGATGAGCAGGTATTAGTTAATTTGACTACAAGGCTGTTAAATGGAAGAGATATTTTAAATTCTTCAAGGGTTGTCAAAGCTGGAACAACCCAAATATTGTGAGATCACCAAAGACAAGTATGTTAAATGCTTAAATTAGAAATATAAGTTAAATATTGTTAAAGCCCCACCACTAAATTATGTTTAAATCTCATCTAAGAAACTAATTAGACTGCTGTGTAGGAACTGCAAAGCTACTATCTCCTTTCACTCTTTTATTTCAACTGCAGAATAATCTAAATTAGATTTTTTTTCCCAGACTGAAAATTACATATTTCCCAATAATCGTTCTATCCAACTTAGTACTGTGGAGAATTTATATTGAGTTTTCTTTCTATGCTTTTATACTGGACGTGTTTGCACTGAAAACACAAAGTCAGTTGTAAGATTTCTGAGAAATAACAAACCGCTGAACTTTCATAATCTCCCTTTAATTGCACATATGGTTTGTTGATAATGATTGTTTATTTTCTGCTGCCTGAAAGAAATAGGATGGAAAAATATTTTCTGACAGAAAAAGATGCCTAAAAATTAGGACAGAAACTAAGAGGAATTTATGCAGATGTAGATCATCAAAATAAAGTTGAACTTCACTGATGACTGTATTTCAAACCAGAATTAATAGCTATCAAAAGGTAATTTGGGGATTTTAGTCAAATAGTGGAATATCTAGTAGTCCTTTGAAATGTTTTATGGATGTGGCGCTATTCATTTCATGTGAATATTTTTCGTAAAAACTTGTATTATTTTACAACCATTTCTAAGGGCCTCATTTTTTATTCTTGCTTATGGTGTGCTTTTTTCCTTCTTTCACTATTTCTATGAATATAGAAGCTGCTCTCCTAGCTACAGCAGAAATGTGAAACATAATTTGAAGAGCTCACATAATACTACTTGAAAAAAATACATTTTTTAAGCCTGAAAAAATAAAAACAGACAGCCATGCATATATCATTTTTACCTACGTACAGAGTTCATTCCTCCACTCTGCTCATTAGTTCCATTTTAAAGTAGCTTGAAAAAGGAAATTTCCTCTTTTTCTTGGGGAAATGACTGAGTACATACTTTGTGTAGGTATCTTGTTCTACCTCTTGGGCTGCTTCAATTAAAGTGTGATTTGTTGTGATTTAATGGTCAGCCATCCTGTTTTATTCAGCCTTATCCTGCTATACAAACACTATAAGGTACACATTCATTCTTTTAAGGTAAATGTTCATTATAAGAACACTGTGAATTTAGGTATCAAGAAAATAGTGCCTACATAACCTAAATGTGATTTAACTATTCTCTGAGTTTCACTAACAGCAGGAGACGTGGTTGGGAAAGGCACACAGCCCTTTTAGTGGCATTGTGGGTCTTAACATAGATGGTTTAGGTACTTTTTCAAGAGTGGTTCTTGTCAAGATCAGGTCCTCCTGCAGGTGTGGTAGTGGTGGCATCATTATCTATTTTAGATACAGAAAGTTGAGGAAAAGAGTTGAAATCCTGGTGTTGTAGAAGGCAGTGTTACCCAACTGGAATTTTGTTCAGAGACCTTGGCTGCCTATGAGACAGCCAGAAAAGAAACCATGCTAAAATGGCATCATTGCCTAGGTGGTATCCTGTCTTTCAGGAGTCAGAACAGCATGCAAATTTTCAGCATGCTAAGAGACTCTCATTTTTCAAATTTGTATTGATCTTTAAGATTTCACTGTGAAGGAGAGACCATCAAGCCCCACCTTCTTGTGCTAGAAACAAGTCTAACTAATATATTAGCAGGTTTAGAGAAAATTCTCACATTCCAGCTTCCATTTTGCTTTTGTTGATTTTATTTTGCAGCCTGAAATACACTGTTTCAGTGTTAAAGATGAGTCATAATTACCCAGATCTTTAAACATATTATGGTCAGCACGATACATATGTGTTTGTGAAGAACATTACGTTTTTAGAAATGTTTGAATTACTAGCATCTGCTATATAGACTAATTTCCCTAATTAACCAGTTTTCATGTCTTCACTTAATCTATTTTTAAGGAGCTGAATCAGTTATCTAAGTGGGTTATCAATTTGGTTGTCAGATTTTTTCTTATATCTGAATAAATTCATGCTTGCTTAGCTCTTGCTACTGTGCATCAAGCTAAACAGACACTACAGATGCTTAGAGGAAAATTACTTATAGACTAATACTTAATCAGTATCTTCCTGAAAAGTCCATGAATACCGGGATAAGGCCTCTGCTGGTGTAAAAATCTACCATCAGTCAAAAAAGTATTGATCTTTAAATTAGCAGAGAGGCAGCTTCCTAACCTCTGCTTTGAGTGTTAAGCTCTGAGATCTTTGACACAGGGCGCATCTAGTTATCATAAGACATTAATGAGAGGAGGAAGAAATAAAGTCTGTAGCAAAGCACCATACTTCAAACTCTTTTCTCTGCCTGGAGCTCATGATATCAATGCAATCATATTGGAGGTCCACAGCAAGCAATGCCCAACAACATTCTGACAACACGCAGTTACGATGATTCACTTACTCCACTGGGTAACTTTCACTGATGCAGCTGTGATGTGCAGTTTGAATGTTTTTGCTATTGAAACCCTCCTGTCACAAAAAATGGATAGCAAATTACTCTCCCATCACTGCTGAGGGAGTCATATGTTTTACCGATGAACAAAGCTGCAATTACGATCTCTTATAAAAGGTGAATCACAACCCAAATATACTATCGCTTCATAGTCAGCTAACAGGAATACAACTCTTATGAATTTGATTTCTGAATTTTACTTAGAGAAACAGGAAAATTTGCTTTTCTAAAATCACTTTCAGATTTTCTTCTTTTAGTAGCCAGCAAGGGTAATTGTCATTTAAAAAGCTGAAAGTAAGAAGTTGCAAATGACCATCTGATGTTTGATGAGAATGTTCCTATATCTGATTGAGTTTTTTTCTGTCTCCTGCAAAACCAATGAGAGTCAAGCCTAAGAAATACAATGTGTATCGTGAAATGTATTTAACTAGGTCAAGAAGCAGTGAAAGTAGAGATTTTCCTCATGATTTTAGGAAAGGGAAAAGTGTAAGGTTGTAGGGAGGCAGACTGAAGGAGGAAAATACAAGGAAGCTGCTCTCTGAGGAGATCTAGAGAAAGAATGAAAGGAAGGTTTGGAATGGGAATTTAGTGAGTAAGGTGGTACTCACTTTCCAAAAATCAGATCAGTTTGTCAGAGACAAAAACAGAAAACAGGGAGGAATAAAGTTGATAAGACATTGTGGTCTTGTTGCAGTGTTGGTCATTTTCTTCCTTTCTTAATAAAATAACATTACATTGGCCCTTTTCTGTTTTTATCAATGGCTGCTGTGCAATGTGCCTTGCCAACAAATGCTGAAACCATAAAGCTAAAAAAGCAAAGGTCGTCTGGAGCTAAGGATGACAGCAGTAAGGTGGGAGGCAAGTTCTCTGACAGAAGCCGGCTCTTCCATGGAGAGCACCATAGATATTTCTTCTGATCATACTTATGGTCACAATTTGAATGGCAGAATGACAGACTTGTGCCTATGACCTCAAGGCATTACATAAGCAGTGATGTCACATATGAGTGAAGCACCAAACATATAAATAAGAGAACTAGAGTTTTGGGGTAAACATGTATCTTTGATGTTTACAGGCACCTCACTCACCAATGAACCCCTTGGAAGAAGGATCCAGAGAAGATGGGCAAGGGCGAGCTTCTTGTAAAACTTGGGGAAGACTGCAGGGGGTGACTGACAACAGCCATTACAAAGAATTTAAGGGGACTGGAGGATGGCCTTTGTTCTGGATGGCCTTGGTTCTGGATAAACAGCTGTATTAGCTGAGTAGATCAGCCATCTGTTTCAGCTGAATAAATCAACCAGTTATTATCAGCTGAGTGTATCAACCCAATGTGTAGCTGTTTGTCCCTGAGTTAGACAACAGAGTGTAAATGTATTCCTGTGAGCATATTACATAGACCAGTAGTGAATTTCATGTTTTCTACAGGTCAACTGTATATCACAATTGCTACATATTTGTAAGTATAATTTGTACTTGTACTGTGATTTAAGTGAATTGCTATATCGCCCTCCTAAATCAATATCCTGCATAGTTTCAAATAGATTCAAACAAGCAATTTATTTAATATGCATTTAAACCCTTTATGTGTGAAATAGCTAAAAGAAATGAGAGAGCACTGAATTCCAACACACTGTGTGCCCTGTCCAGTCCTTTCTTCTCCGAGTACCATCACTGGAATATTTAGATAGTATTTCTGATCTTCTGCATAATCACTCAAGCATCATATTCTATGATGAGCTTTGGCTCAGCAGCTCCAACTGAATTATCCATAGGAAACTACTTATTTTCTAAGTGCTTTACTACTTAACTCATCAGGACTAGGGCTTTAAATTAATACTTTCTTTGTCGGTCAAAATTTTCTTCTCTTCCTGCATAAATTTGTTTGCAGGCTTAGCTGTTTCTGGTTTTCCTTGGTAACAGATTCAGTTTCTAATCTTTGGGAAGCTATTTTTTTAGTTTTTCACTAAATGTTGTGAATATATTGGCCTTTTCTCAACATCACGCTGGTTTGGTTTTTTCTGGTAATTTTCAGGTATGAAGTATGAGTATGGAAGTAGAAAACTCCAAAACTGACCCGTTACAAGCAGCCTCCTATGTATAATTAAGACCCTGTCTTATTTTTGTCCCATTTAACTGCATCCTTTCCAATTGATCTTCTGGATGTCTTGCAAGACCAAAAGTTAGCCTCATAGAATATACGAAGTACACAGTTGGGAGATTATGGAATTTCAATAGTAGTACAGAAATAAATTCTGTATATAATACTTTATGTGCTCTCTAAGTGCCCAACACAGTTCAACGGACTTAAAAGCACGCATTAGTCCCTCTTCTGGTTTCCATGTTCTCACAAATAATACATTACTTTAATTTAGAAGGGAACTCCTCTCCCCCTCCCCCAACAACAACAATTTCATGTATTTTCCAGCCTTAAGTGCGAAAAAAGCTCAGGTTATCTAGAATTATTATAAGATGTTTTAATTTCAAGCTAAAAAAATGCCTTTTAAAATTGTTTTCTGGCATTCAATATCACAATATTAAAATATTAAAATATTTAAATATTTAAATCTGTTAAATAGGGGTTAACAAGAATGTTACCATTTCTGAGTTTCATTTAAAAAAAAAAAAGAAAAAAAAACAATTAAAAAAACCACAAAAAAACAAAACCCAAAACAAATCTAAAAAAATCTAATGAAAATTAGATCCATAGTAGTGTCTAATTCATAAATTTATAGTAGAGTCTACTTTTGGGCTTACTGCAATCTTTGACAAGAAAAAGAATCACTAGAAATGCATATGTTCAAATATTGTTTAATTCTATTGGTATGTCTCTGCAAGGATTTCAAAGTACTTTAAATTAATAAAAGGTATCATTAGGTCTACAGAGGAATGAACATTTCCAGAAATAGGCATTTCCAATGAAGAAGGCATCTTAGTCACCAACTCCTTTGTTGTTTTTACCTTCTTGTTCTTCTGTCTTCCCAATCTCCCATGCAGAAGAGTCAGATATGTGGTAGCCCTTTATTCTTTGCCTACAGATATGACTGGTGTAATTCCCTTCTCGTCACTGGTGAAAGACGGGAGCCTTAATGTGTTGTCAGGGTCAAGCAGAATAATTATCCAGCAGAAACAAAAAAAAAGTTTCTTTTAGGCAAGGGTGAAATGCCTGTTTGCACATTTGACCTGTTTGTTCTACTCATCTTGCCAGAAGGCTTAAGACTCCTTTATCCTCACGTCCCTGATAAAGGTCATTGTGAAGCTTAGCTGAAAAGTTAGATGAGAAAATGGAAATGAAAACAGTAGTGTGCCTACTTTATTTCTGAATATTAGAATAGTAAGACAGATACCAGAACACGGTGTGTTGACTGAGGCCCCAACATATCATCATATACACCTCCAAGGGTGTAGCAAAATGAGTAAGGTCCTGTGAAGTACTGCAGAAATTCACAGACCTGGACCAGAGATGAGAAAAGCTTAAGGAAGACAACTGGTTTTATTTTTCTTATAATGATACAGGGACAGCAGGATTAGAACCTCCACACACTAGAGAAACACTTCTAGCCACACTGCAGCTCCATTGCAGTGGTGGGCAGACACTCACAGAGACAACTCCAGGCTTGCCTCTCAGGCTAGTTTCTATGAAATGCTTAAACCTAGTTTTTAGAAAAGCACAGAGGAAATAGGGGTGCCAGCTGGTTATACTGAATGACATATGCCATTTCTGCTTATGCTGTCAGCTTGAGGGGGTTTGGGGTGGGCCACCTGCACACAAAAAAAAATTTGTTCATGTTAAGCATGTGTATCCAGTATACATTTCACTCCTCTACTTCCCGAAGAACTCAGAGAACCAAGGACTGACTGAACAATTTTTGATAAATGAAGGAAATAAGAATTGCATTAAATATGAAGAGATAAAGACCTAGGAAGATGAATTCACCTCACTAAAAAAAAAAGTGCAATACAATGGATTTCAGTAGACTAAGTTGAATGATGACTTATTAGTTTAGAAGACAAACTTGGGTATTTTGCTTATGATCAGGAACACAGAGGATGAGTTTAAAAGATATCTATGGCTTGTGTCCTATAAAAAGTTCACAATGTGTGGAAGGTGTGATTAAGAGTCTGAAACTTATTTCATAGCTCACATGAAGAAAAAAGAAATATACATCCTTCTGGGTCAATTCAGGCCCCTCTCTTCAAGGAACAGGTCATTGACATCCCTTCCTATGACATGCTTTTGCTTGATATATTAAGTGAGCAGTAATCTGAGGGCATTTTACATCAGCTGGACTGGAAAGCCATTTTGTTCCTGTGTATTGTTTTCTTGCTTATGCACATGCTGTTTCTCCTGCCTGCCTCTTCTGATACTTTTTTCCTATTTTCCTTTTCCTTATGTCAGTTCCAGGTGCCGTTGGCCAAGGCTGAACTGAATAGCCTGCTTCCTTATGTTTATCAAAACACCACTACATTCCCTGCACATCTAGTAAATGCCATCTTAGTACACGATCCTGTGTTGCTGTGAGCAGAAATGTAGACTCTCTTCTCTTTGCTTTAAAATCACCATTTCACAGCACAATTCTGCTTTTCTTTCTCTTTTGTCTTCTACTTTTTCCACTGTAAAAAGCACAAAAATTTTGGTGGATATTGCTTTGTTTCTTTCCCTGACTGCTAATTTCTTCTTTTCACAGACCAGGAGTGAACACCTGAAATTAAATGATGAATTGTGAAAACATTTTTACTAAAGCTGAGAGGCTTTTGCTGCAATGGGTGAACTTAGGCTGTAACAGTCTTAAGTACTAAACAATTGATTCTAGAAGGTACAAAAGGCAGAATAAAGCAGCTTCTTAAATGTAGCATCTTCAAAAGAAATTACATTCACAGAGGTCATCCCTAATTCTGCTATCATTACGTCAAACTGATCACCATATTACTGCTATAGTTCTCTCTAACATAGTAAAAAGAATAAGAAAATAAGAAAATAAAAAGAAAAGGATCATATTCAGCAGCTTCAAAAAAAGATACAGAGAAAAGTTTGAATTCCAAAACATACCGTCCCCCACAGCATTCTCCTGGAGAAACTGGAAAATCATGGCGTAGACAAGTGTACCCTCCGCTGGATTAAAAA
>JAOQGH010000019.1:66302268-66321588 GCA_025769975.1 Gallinago jamesoni | reverse complement strand
AGAGAGAGGTGTGTGAGAGGGTGGTGGGAGGGTGCAAAACAACTGATAAGCTTTTCCTAGCATATTAATGAGTTTTTTGAAATAAGTCTAGGATTACATGTTGCAGCAAAAATGTTTGGCCGCGGGGCCTTGACCGATTCAGTTCCTAAGAGAAGTTTGTTCCTTCACCAGTAATACAGTCCCTGGTATGGAGCTGAGAGCCCCAGAAGAAGAAATGCCTCTATTCTGTCTTCAACAGTGCAAGTACACAAACAGAGATTATTTCTTTTGAATAACCTTTCTTTTAAATGATCTTTCAGATCATTGAGTCCAACTATCAGCCTAGCACTGACGAAAACCATCACTAAACCACATCACTAAGCTCTATGTTTACTTGTTTTTTAAATACCAAAGCCTAAAAACCCTTCACAAAATGCAGTCTAGCCATTCATTATCTTCTGTTATTACACTAAAACATTGCCCTAGCTGAACTTAATCCAAAGGAAGTTTTTTTAGAAGCAGCAGCAAGAAAAAACATCATCAGAGTAAGACTAACATGCTTATATCTTCATAGTGAAGGTTATGAAGGAAAATTTCTGCTTAATTACTGGTGGTGAAAAAAAAACTTTTCAGAAATTAAGTACTAGGAAATATGACTTAGATAATTTAAGGGCCATCTCAGGAGGTGATTCCACAAGAGATTAATTTCCAAAAAAGGGAGGTATTTTTGGAAACATAATTTCCATTATGCAGTTTGCAGCCCAGCCCCACAAATTTACGGCCTGGTACACCTAGGGATAGATCAGGATGGAGAGACAGGATATGGGAAAAGGATTTATTAAATATTCTTCTCTATAGATACTGTTCTCTGAAAGCTTCAACAGAGCTTCAAGCTGGACTTCTGCCCATTGTTTTCCACAAAGTGTTTCTGATTCACTGGTGGTGTTAGTAGTAACTTCTGGTTGAAAGTTTTTGTTTGGGGATTTTTTTACCATCTCTTGCTGTCATTATCTTCTGAGTTAAATGAGCAGATAACCTTCTCCTGAGTTGTTCTTAACCTTTTTCCAGATTTTCTTAATCCATGCAGCTCTTGCCCTTCATGTCCTTTTGGGAAGAGTTTCACTGATGTTCACTACTGACAAGAAGACTTCACTTCCTCCCTGAACCTGCTCCCGGCTGAGTAGTCTGCCTGCTCCTTTCCACCAGATCTGGTGTTCATCAGACCTTTTACTGAGGCATTTTAGCTCACCGGCATGGCAGAAAACGATTATCCACCAGATTTTGCTGGCCATTCTCACATGTTAGTGAGTAATCTCACAGAGGAACACCTGCAGGCTCCAGCAGGTGAGCTTTTAGGTCCCCTCCAGCCATCTTGTATGGCTCCATCTTTTGAAAAGCCAGGTTAGGTAAATGCTGGCCATGATTACCCGTGGTTTCATGCTTTTAACCACCACTTGCTTATTTGCTCTTTGCACTCACTGCTTGTTTTAATATAGATATTTTGGTTTACTTGATTTCACTATCCTGCTGAGTCTGTTACAAGGTCTTTAGTGATCACTGCTGTTCAACATTGACAAGCCTGTCAAGAAACACTAACTGATTGGAGTGAGATGGACACTGACAACAGCAGAGGTTGGCAGTGCTCTTTGAGCTCTGGTAAACATTTCTTTCCTCCTGGCTATTCTTTCCTTGCTCAGCAAAATCAGCACCGCAGTATCATGTCAATCTTTTTGCACCCAGTGGCGATATGTTCAGATAAGCTGCTGGTAATAAAATAAAAGAAGCAAGATGAAGACCAGTAGCTGAAAATTTTGAGTATACAGGAAATGCTTACCTTGACCCTGGTCATGAAAGATTGCTAGAATATACTCAGGGGCATAAAGCAACCCTTATCCTGAAACCCAGTTTTCAACATGTATACTTAATTTGTTGTCTTGTTTCTTAGAGAACTGTGTGTGAAAGTTAACTTTCTTAAGGTCTACTTAAAAAAATTAAAAAAAAAAAAAACAAAACAAAATCCATAACACCATCCTAGAATTTCCTACTTTTGGGATCAACCTTATCTTGACAAAATAGGTACTACACAAGTAAGGGAAATTTAATAATATATTTCCTGACAATAAGACACAACCAGTGGCATTTTTATCTACCAGTTCTAAATACAGAACCATGAGATGTTCAGGTTTCACAGAGTATGACTGGTTTATTCTACATATGTTTCTATTGACACAAGTATGGCTAATCCAAATTTACACTGAGTTGTGAATGATACCATGCAGTCATCCCAAGGTCAGCTTTTTATTAACAGTCCCACCATGGAAAGGTTTGCACAGCTTTAAGGAAATTTCATGGTTGAAACTAAAATGTAAAGAAGAGAGAGAATACACGTGGCAGAAGTTACTCAAGGTGGCAGTTTCAGAGTCATTAATGCTGGGTCAGCACAACTGTGGGTTTTTCAGCAATATAAATTTAATACAGGCTAAGCATGAATACCAAAATCCTTTTCTGACAAATTAGTTGGAGGATGCAGGATGGAGTTTCTGCTGGATACAGGAGGATGGATGAGAGCTGATCTGGTAACAAGCCTCTGGGAATACAGCAAACTAGATTTCTGTTGCTCTTGTTGGTTTTCTTTGGGTGCTGGGGCTTTGTTCTTTGCTTCAGAGAGAGTAAGGAGGCTGAAGCAAAGAGACAGAGGGCAAGTAAATCTGTATCAGTTTGTGCTATATTACCTTGTGCTGTATCAGCCTTTTGTATTGTGTGTTTCATGGGGTTTTCACATACTAAAGTTGGATTTGCTGAAAGATCAACCCATGACTTCAGAGCATGAATAACACCTGGTGGAACCGTGCCTTTTGGATATAAAAGAATGCCCCCTGGGCCACTTCACAGACTGTCATGCAGGGGGAATGACAGCATGAGCATCTGTAAAATTGCCTGTCTCTGTATCGCCAGAACAGGCATTGGCTGTATAATGACTTAATTTTTAAAATGTTTTGTGCTGTTGCTGCATTCCACAGCCCGATTCTGCACCCTGTGAGCAAGTGGCAAAACTGCATCCACTCCAGGTACAAACAACCCCCATTTCCCAATTCTTTGTAGGGATGAGAAGTAATTTCTCTTAGCAATTTGATTTCACAATTACTCAACAAAAGATGTTAAAGCTTTTTTTTCCCATATCACACTGTAAATGTTGTAAACATGAAGAGAAAAAAAGATAACAGAGGCACCAGAGTTTGCACTGCCACAATCCTCTTCCACAAATGCCGTAGCCCAAAAATAAAGTAGCTTGCCAGATTTTCCCAACCAAAACCCACACAATTATTAGTCAATGTGTGTTGGATAATGAACATTAAATTTGCTAGATACCAATGGCCAACTGTAACAAGCACAAATCTAGCAATTTCAAAATTTGACAATGCTCTAAGAGCCCATACAAGCACTGTGCCCTTCATTACAACCAAGGCCAGATAGCTTGAAATCAAGAACAGATTTTCAGTGTGTAAGAAGTTATGGTTAAAAAAAAAAAGTCTTAAATGCATTCTGATTCAGACAAGTAGAAGCACTTGGAAAAATGTTTTAGATCAATGTATCCAAGAGAGGGTTGTATATATATCTCTAAACCACAAGCTGGGTCTCTTGGTTAAGAGGGGTTGGGGGGAAAGACAGAAAAAAAGCAATAGTAAATAACAGAGAGAAACTGTGATGTCAGTGCAGAAAAAGATACAAGATGAAAGAAATTGCTGCGAAGCTTATTATATAATATGTTTTAGAAAAATCTGTTGGGGATAAGCAGCGACATCCAGGATCACTGTGAAAAAAGTATTGTGATTATTTGGATTTTAGCTTTGTACCTTAATTAAGGCCTTGATTGATAAAAATTTCTGTTTCCTCCTATGATTGCTTTACATAATTTTAATAGATTTCCAGAGCAATTTTGAAGCACAGCCACTTCATGAGAGTGTCTCTTCCCCTTGTTACACAACTCTGTTCGGACTTTATCTGCTGACCCTGCAGCCACTAAAATTTGTGTGACAAACTTGAGTATTCGGGTAAAAAACCTACATTTCTTCCCCTAGATAGACTTCTCCCACCTGTGCTCATGAAGGTAGACTGACATACCTTCAAATCAAGAAAAGAATTTTGAAGGTAGGAGAGGGAATTACCTTCAGTAAGTATCTGACCCTTGCTTGCGTTACTCCAAAGAAAGTTCAGAAGAAACACTGAACTTCACAGAGGTCTACCATTAAATGAAGCAACTAGCAAGGGATTTTTTTAGTCAGCAGTAAATCCTAGAGTGCCCACACATTATAATTTCATAAACTTCCTATAAAATATTTAGTTTCAGTCATTAGCAGAGACAGTCTATCAAACTATAACAATTCTGTTATGGATATAAGAACATGTGGATTTATCCCAGGATAGAAGAATCACAAATCTGTTGGAAACCACTTTTTCCCCCCTTCTTATAGTTTGTTTCATTTCATCTACCACTGCATTCCCAAGGTTCTGCTGAAATTCTGAGCAGAGATACTTGAATGTTATCACAATTAAAAAGGAAAAGACAAGTGTCTTCACAAAAGAAGCAGCTTAGTGTTTGTCTTAAGGGGATCTGGCAGGCTTCAGTAAGCAGCTAAAACCATTGTTTTGAACTAGTTTTTCCTATCTGAACAAGAGGTTGTGGGACAATAAAGACCATCACATGTTAATAGTTTATCATCTGTAAATGCAGACAGATCAACTGGAGAGAGCATCTTTAATATATATATGGCTGCCTAAATTTAGTTCTCTAAGCATGTGCAGAAGTATTTAATTAACTGCTGTATTTTCAAAATTGCTGAGCAACAACCAGGTGCTCTTAGCTTCCATGTAAACTATTTAGGCAAGCAATGACACAATACCTTAATCTTTGCCTGTTTTTCTGAAGGTCTCATTGCTTTTCTTGTATGTATGTTTTGAGATAGTTTTTGTAGAATTTTTTTTTAAATAAAAATTTTCATAAATACCATTATCTGATGTAACTTGCTGTGATACCTAAAACTTGCTTGTTGTTTTTATAGCATGCAACAGTGAGATAAATACAGAGAGAAACAGAAATTAACACAAAATAATCCAACAGCAAAGGAAGCACAGCTCTGTATCTTCCTTGAGGTTCTTAGCTAATTTGCACCTCCTCACTGAGATTTGTTTTCAGAATATTTCACCTATTAATGCTCTCCAGATACAGGGGCCAGGTTCCAGGACTTGGACGTCCTTTTTTTTTTTTCCCCTGTTTTTAATGTATAGAGGAATCTCACCTATTTAGACTTCATTAATCCAGACAAACTCTGTTAACCAAACTCTGACTCACTCTTGTCATTGCAGGGGGGTTTGTGATTAAAATATTCCTTTAAAATAGTATATTTTTTTCCAAATACTGAGTTTTGAACGAAAAAAAATCTTCTGACTGATGGTTTTTTGGTATCAATGGGAATATAATACCAACTCAGCAAATTCTTTCACTGATGTATATCTGTTTAGGTAAATTTGCTGGGCCCTAAATTGAGCTCTTGTGGCTTCTCAGGGGCTGACAATCCCCATTACCTCTTAGGAAGATTTACAAAGTATAAAACATAGTGGTATTGCTGTGTAAATTTCCAGCTAAATCTGCTCACACCAAGAACAGCCCAGGAAAGGACGACATTATGATTTAATATAGAATCTCATAATTCCTTGATAGGTTTGTTTTCTAATTGCAATTCATACATACATTATGGGACATTATTTATCAAGGATAAACTTAAGATCTAATACAAAATTTTCACTTGCTATGCATAAGGCAGTCTTCTTCATATGCATCATGTCTGACCACTGGTGAATGCTTAGGGCAATGTGGAAAGGAGCACACACCATGGAAGAAAAACAGCGTCACAACCTCTGAAGAATTAGGTTTGGTAGCATCCGACAAGAAAATTTTGTCAGTAATGGTTACTGTGACCTCCCTTATGAATGGTTCAGCTGCATTTGTCCTTAGCAGCATAAATTTGATTGTACCTTCCCAGCTAAAAACTCAAGGTAAGTATAAGCAACCTAAGGGAAAAAAAAAAATCATTTTAAAAAAGAAGGAAGAAAAACAGCTATTAAAGTAAATTCAGCAGAAGACTTTCTAAATTTTTTTTTTTTAAATTAACACACTTGGATTTTTTTTTGTTTGTTTCTTTCTTTCTTTCTTCTTTAAAAGAGTGTACTTTCTACAGAAGAGGTAAGATGTCAGCGGGCTCTGGGGAAACTGCACTTCTGAGAGCATGGAACTAGAAATGTAGATGCACATAAGGGAAAAATAAGAAAAAGGAAATAGAAAAATGGAGAGGGAAGACCAGCAACAAATGAGTGATGTTAGACACCAGAAAAAGGAGAACAACCCTGATATTAACTTGTTTTGTCATAAGGAGAATCTGAACACGTAAATTCAATTTTGGTATTTTAGTAATAGGGAGAACAGCTGATTCCTTTAATCAGCTGTTAATTCAGGTAGTCTCCTTTACACACAGATTCATGAGTTTCTAAGCAGCTTCTATTTTCCCAGCTCTTGCTTTCTTCTCAGTTTTTTTTTGGTTCACTGGTATGTACACTAAATGAGGAATTCAACACTAATATGGATTTATAATGCAAGTTAAAAATAGTGTCTATTAGTGTCTGTGAATGACTCAAGTAATAGTACATAGAGAAGACTAGAAGATAAGCCTCATCTTCTCAAGGCTTAGACTTCAGTTTGTACCACAATTCTTTGCAGCAAAGTTGTACTTGTAGGTCAGTCTCGCATATTACTCTCAGCTCCCTCTATCTAGATTTGTTAATTAATTTTTTAGAAGACATTTACAGAAAGACTTTCACAGTAGCACATTTGCCATGAAAATACCCACAGGAGATTTACGTTTTCCCAGAACAGAAGGTTTCAGTTAGATGGATTTGCAGGGGAAGCTGTGGCTTAAACACACATCTTATGATTCCTTGTCCCCATATACACCAGTAATTGAAATGGCTGTGCAAATAACAGTTAGCTAGCAATTAAAAATTACAGAAGTTCGATGTATTGTTCAATTATTTGGTGAGTTCCCAAAGCTATGATACAGTAAAACAACCAGCCATTCAACACAGCTGTGTAAGCTGAAGCCAATTATTAGCATCCAAATGGCTATGACAGATCTATTTTGCTTCTGAAATTATTTTATCCTGCACTGCTCCAGTGAGTAGATATTTTATTGATTTATTTATTTATAACCACATAAATAATTTAACTAATAATTGTAAGTCTCCATTTTCCTTTCTATACCTCAAATACAACCATAGTTAATGCACAATTCGTAGATAATTCATATATCTTAGAGAATATAATTACTATTCTTATTATTCTTCCTATTATTTAATCAGATTGTAAACATTTCAAAACATTTCAAATAAGAGTGAATAAATATTCAAATTAGTAAAGTGCCATAGTTCCCAACAAAATTATATTGATATGGAAGGAAACCTATTTGTAAATCACTGACTACAACTGGTTTGACTAGTATTTGTTTAGAAAAATGGTAAGGATTACATGACAGGAAAAACAAGGATATTAATTTTTTTTTTGTATGGTATGAATCAGACTACAGAAGATGTCACAAAAAGGTCAAAACAAAAAAAAAAAAAAAAAAGAAAAAAAGGTAATATGCCATTCCAAATGTCTCTAGATGCCTGGGAAAGCCTTTTACAAGATTATTGTGTTTGCAACGAGCTTTTTGAGTTACCATCACAAAACCATTTTCTTTTCAAATCTTGTTTCACGTGCTCAGAGCTCTGCAATGAAACATCAACTTTCTTCAGGAATTTGCCCCACTTGGCCTTTCCCTAGAAAAAAAATAATCCTTAAAAATACATGTATGCTCTAAATCCAAGCCCAGTTTTCTAATCCTTTGAAGCTGTAAATGGCAAATACATGCTGACCATTATTATCAGTGGAGAAATGTGACCTCTTGTTTAAATATGGAGCAAAGAGAGACTGTGATGTGAAATCCAGTGCTCAGTCTGACCCAGGTATACACAAGCCAAAGGGGCTGGACCGTCAGAAGAGCAGGCAGCCTGGTCTGCCCTGGGCAAATCCCCACAGCTGCAGTGCCAAGGGTGGAGATGGTGAGCGGGTGGACACAAGGCTCTTTCCCACCTTTAGTCTCATGCTCTGTGTCACTGATTTTTCTTGCAAAAAAGAAGTAAGTGGTCCTCAACCATTCCTTGCAGAGATCAGTTCCAAAAGTCAGGACCCAGAAAGCATTTGTGCTGGTTGGGAAAAACATGTGTACCCTGACAACTGCTGATTGTGAATAGTAGGTTTCCAAAATCAGAAACTAGAGTGATAGTGAGGGAAATGGGCAACCAGTGACCCGAGATCCAAGCTGTTGGTTTGGGACCAGACACAAGAGAGAAAACACTGTACTAACCCTGCCCCGCAGAGACAAACAGCATACATTGGAAGAACTCCAATTATAATAGGCTGTGGAAAAAGGAACTCATCAAATGTGAACCTATGAATCTGTAAGATAAACACAAGTTTTCAAGTGAGGCTCCTATATGCTATACTGTTTTATGTCCAAAGCATGTACAAAGAAAAGTTTTTAAATCACATCTAGTACAAGAGTGGAAGGCTCCCAAAATATAACTTCTTGAGATAAGTAAGCCTTGTGCTAACACCCAGTAAAGCAATCAACTAAGAGTCATTAATTGCAGAAATTAAAGAACTGTTAATTTGTGCTTTATACCCAGATTCTAGAGCTGAAAGTACTCTTTCCTCTCATTACAAAAATAAGTATCACAGAATTTAACAGATACCAGTGTGGTTGTATAAACCAGAATTGTACTATTTCCCCAGTCTGGCCATCTGTGCAAAATGCCAAGAAACACTGAGCAGCTAAAATAAAGTAAGAATGAAAATAAATAATTAAGAACAAGAAAAAGAAGGAACACAAAATTCACAGTACACAGAAGACTACACAGAGATTTCTCCTCTGAATAGAAGAACAGATTCAAGCTACCATCAGATCAGGGAAATGTAAAACACAGAGTGGAACCAAAGAAAACTGGAGAGGAGTGTTCAGAGCCAGTGTGACTCAAACCACTGCAGTCACAGCTGGACAGCAACAGAGGCAGAGCAAGAATTAGATAAGTCAAGAAACCTTACTGGGAGGAAAATGTGGCGACAGAAAGAATCCCCATGCTGAGACTAGGAGAGTATCAGATAAACATAAGACAAGTATAAGCAAGTGGCAAATTTGAGGAAGCAATGGAAGAACAGATAAATGGAGTTACATTGGAAATAGAAATTGAAGTGAACACTGTTATGATAGGAAAGTGCAGCATTGTTGAAAGACTGAAACTCCAAGTGGAAATTACAAAGGAAGAAATGGATCAGTCAAAAACAGTGAACAAAAAATGCTTACAAATGTGTACAACTGAAAAGTCTCAACCCTCACCCTGTCAGAAAAACAGATAAGGTTTTTGAAGACAAACCTCAACAAACACCACTCAGCATCAGACTCTGAGGAAATAAGGGACAGCACCTCTGATTTACTTAGTGATAACATAAATCCAGGAAGAAATCAGAGGTGTAGACTGCAAAGGAACTGCTGAAAACAGAAAAGTAATAGAAAGAAATAAAGCAATAGCAGACATAGCAAAAAGCAGTTTCTGTACCACTTTACTCACCCTGAAAGAGCTGTTCAGAAAAGCAAGGGAAAATAAAACCTTCCCAAATAGTACCAGCTTTGAATCGTTATGAGAATATTCTAACAAGGGATTTGCAATTACTGCAGTGACTGCAAGGATGGCTCTGTCTTATAAGGAAAAAGTCTTTTGTAACGCAAAACTGTATGGAAAACAGGAAAAGGTAGATGTGGACCTGACAGGAAAAGGCTAGAGTATATAGAGCTCACAGGTAGGCCAGTGATTCACCCCAAAGAGTACAGCAGAAATGCAGAAGACAGCTGTCTCTTCACATCCTCAAAGGTAATGACCTCCAAATGGCATTTCACAGCCCTCCTCTCCTTTTGGAATATTAAAAATCACAAAGACAGAAAATTCCCAAAGTTAAGCATTTAAATTATTGTATGTATCAAACCTCTTCCATATACACAACAAATAGAAAATAAGTGCGGGAAATCTAAAATTGTAATTTGTACAGCACGAAAGTATGTGCAGAGAAGTACGTCTCTGACTTCTCCCTGAATGTCATTCATCAGGCTTAAATTTTTTTTCCTTTCATCCTGCAAAGTGAAAAGTAGCTGCAAAAACTTTTCTTAGGCAGCTCAGAAACCATAGTGGGAAAGGTACAAAATGAGAGGTTGCTCCCATGTTCCCTAAGTCATTTGATTTTGATAGTCCAGTTTACATCCAGTTTGTCATGACAGTCATTCTCAGTCTGCCAACTATGTTAGGATTTTATTACTGCGTAGTTACCTTCTTTATCACCAGGGTAAAAAGCAAAAAAAAACCAACCAAACAAAAAAAAAACGCTATTCAAAGGCTGGATACTGTGTGAATTAAAGTTAATGGCAAAACTCTGAAGATTCATCAGTTAAATGACTCTGACGTCTGACAACTTCTGCCAGGGACTGTTAGGCCTTCAAGATGAATACAGATTGCACCATACAAAAAAAAGTACAGTATGTGTAATTCCACTAATATCCAGCTACAACACCTAGGGCATTTTTGTGAGACAGAGAATATTACCAAAAGACAGGTGAATTATTTTGCTGAAATCTTCTGATGACTTCTAGACCAGACCTAAGTTACTGAAAATTTCCCTCCAGTGTCCAAACATTTCATACAACCCATTAAGCATATTCATTATTAAGAGAAAAATGATAAATAAAAAATAGTGTAAAATTACAAGAACATAGGCACCTGTTTGAGTTTGCCAGATAGATATTGTAGAAAAGACTTGGAAACCAAGGTCTTCTATTCCTTTTTGAAGTATAATAAACACATATGCAATTTCCCCCTGAACTGAGAACTCTTTCGTCTAGAGACGATGAAGTACTCACAAAAGGTGTTAGAGTGACTTGGACCAGAAAAATAGTCAATGAATCCTTTCCAAGCAAAGCATTAATATGGGAAGCTGTAAGTGAGGAATTGAAATAAAGAAATATAAAACCTCTTTTCCCCAGTCAGCTGAAGAAGGCACAACACAGGAAGGAATATCCAGCTCCTTCAAGCATAAGACTAGCAGCCTAGCTTCTAACTCCCCAAGTCTTCTCCTTTCTTTTAGGCTTCTGCCAGGAAATTTCTGGCTACTGGCAGTTTTTTCACTGTTCTCTGCAACCCTGACATCCACATCAAAAATTTAATTAAGGCCAACTCAAATACACAGAGACCACATAAATGGCCAGCAGCTGCCAATAGTTCTCAGCCAATACCAAAGAAGGATAAATTTGAAACAGTGCTGACAATGACTACTCCATATATTATGTTAGTAGTTTCCTTAATTCGCTGTTACTTTCACCAAAGTACCAGGCTCTGCAATACCACTGCACATCTTTCCCTAAATGCATTACTCCTTCATGCAAGCATACCTCAGAACTTGTTTTGCCCAGGATTTAAAAGCACTAAAACACTTTGAAAGACCATAGATAAGAACATTTGTAATTAAAACCATACTTTGTGCATACTCGCATCTTTAAATAAGGTGCCGGAAATTGTAGATGGATTAAAGCTCAGGATAATTTTTCCCTTACTCTGTATCCAGTTGATGCAGTAGTTATTCTGCTTAAATTATCCTTTCTGGTGTTTTTAATCTGAATCTGAGAGGGTTCCAAGCTTATGCCTTTGTGCGTGCATGAATTATATCTATGATAAGAATTTGTGTTCCTCACAAAATTGAGAAGCTGAATTAATATTTATTAGAAGGTAATAGGAACAAATGGCACAAAATATTTTAGGATGATGATTTAATATATAGTTCCATATATGCCACAAGTTTTAGATGCTGATTTGTTGGGATTTTTTCTTTTTCCAGAGTTTTTGAAATAGAAAAACAAAGTTCCACAGAAGTAATACTCACTTCGCCTATTGCAAGATCTTAATTCGTATATGCAATCCTGTCAGCGCGGAGCCTGTTGAAAGAAATACGACACAGTAGGCCTTGATGGAAGCTCAGAAGGGACTTTTTCATTATCTAGCACAGTAAAAACATTAAATATACCACAATAAAAACCTTTATCATTATTATTTCTTGTGATTAATATTCCGTTTATTAAAAGGAAATTAATTTTTGAGGGAATTCATGAGTTATAAAAAGTAAAATTCAGCAGGGATCCCCAGCTTGGAGAAAGATGAAAAAAAAGGCAAAATATCTTTATTTTATAGTAGCACATATGCACACACACATGTCAGTTTCATGACCAGTTTTTATTTTTCTGAAAATCCACTTGGCAGGCATCATAATAGAGAGAAAATAAAAGTGATAGGAGCCCAAGGCTTTTCTTTTAAGACAAAAAGTTCAATTTTTTTCAGAACAGCTGCCTTTTATAGCTTTTTCCCTCTTTATTATTTTATAAGAAACTGATGCTTGGATTACCATTTTTAGTGTATAGATGAAACAGGCAGTTGTGCACACTGATCAGAACCAAGAAAGCTTTGACAGGATACCAGCATCCTCAGCATGATTTTGGTACATACTGGGGAGAAATGAGCTACGAATGCCATCTGCTGGAGGAAGGGTTTGCCAGGCCAAGAAGCAGTGCCTTGCAACAGCTTTGGGCTGGGCAACAAATATCCCTGTCAATGAGACCTTGCAAATCATAAAAGTTTTTCCCTGTGTAACCTATCAGCTCTGTTAAAAGAAGTAACAGTCAATGTTCATTTTGAGGACAGGAGTCTGTTCACCTTTTTCATTGTCTTTGAATCCAGTATTGTCCAAGCAATCAACATCTCTGCTGCTGTGTGATGGGAACAGACTGGAGTAATAAACAGAGAAGGAAAAATTAAAAAAAAAAAAGAGGAAATAAAATATATTCTTTTGATTGTGGCTAGGAGATGAAGACATTAAAAGTATCTTTTTGATGACATACATCTGTCATCACATTCAGGTGATAATCTGATAATCTTAAGGAGAACCATTCTCTCCAGATTTACTGAGTTACAGCAGGTCCAGGGTGTAATGGGTTGTTAAGGTTAAGCTTTCTCCTGTAAAGGCCACTTGAAGTTTCTGTTTTCTTTAGGAGCTGGACCAACATGCATCATGCTAAGGCAGTAACTATGTAAAGGAACATGGAAAATAAGGAGGTGACAGTCAACATGACTTCACTGACGGTAAATGGTGTCTGACAAATTTGGTGGTGTTCTACAGAAGGACATCCTGGACAGGGTTGAGAAGTGGGCCTATGTGAGTCTCATGAAGTTCAACAAGGGCAAGTATAAGGCGCTGCAGGTCGATCAGGGCAATCCTAAACACAAAAAATGGCTGGGTAGGGAATGGATTGAGGGCAGCCCTGAGGAGAAGAATACGGGGGTATTGGTTGATCAGAAGCGAAAGATGAGCAGGCAATGTGCACTCGCAGACCAGAAAGCCAACCACATCCTGGGCAACATCAAAAGAAGTGTGTCCAGGAGGTCCAGGGAGGTGATTCTGCCCCTCTACTCTGATCTGTGAGACCCCACAAGGTGCATTGTGTCCAAATCTGGACCAAGTCTAGAGGAGGGCCCAAAGATGATCAGAAGTCTGGAGCACCTCTCTTCTGAAGGCAGGCTGAGAGAGTTGAGCTTGTTCAGCCTGGAGAAGAGAAGTCTCTGCAGAGATCCTGCATCAGCCTTTCAATACTCAAAGGGAGCCTACAGGAAAGCTGATGAGGGACTCTTTACCAGTGAATGTAGTGATAAGACAAGGTGTTATGGTTTTACACTGAAAGAGGGGAGATTTAGATCAGATATTAGTAAGAAATTCTTTACTGTGAGGGTGGTGAGGCACTGGAACAGGTTGCCCAGAGAAGTTGTGGATGCCCCATCCTTGGAGGTGTTCAAGGCCAGGCCAGCCTGGTCTGGCGGGAGATGTCCCTGCCCATGATGGTGTTTGGAACTAGATGATCTTTAAGGTCTCTTCCAACTCCAACCAGTCTATGATTTTATTATTTTATACTGGAAATTTCCAGGAGTTGTGAATTAATTTGATCTAGTCAACCAGGATGTTTTTAAATCAGTAAAGAAACCAGGTTTTTACAGAGAAAGATAAATTCAAACTACTAGCACTGAAAGGGACAAACAGTCCTGTAGATTATTGACTAAAGACAGCAGGTGTATGCTATGCAAGTTGCTATCCATTGATTTCAGCCATCTGGTTAGTACTTTAAAACAAATCCCACTTTACCAGTCTTTCTCCCACTGAAATCAGCAAGATTTTGAGGGAGCTGACTGTAAGTCAGATAGTATTGTTTGATTTGTGTAAAAACTACTGTTAACTCCTTTCTTACTGGATAAATTACTTTATTAATTTCATATTTTAAAGATGTTTTGCCTTCTCAAATGATGAGGACAAAGTTCACATCAGCCAGTGCTCCACAGAGCAATTATGGTAATCACAGCTAATGTGAGAATTTGAGGTCCCTGCTCATCCAAACTGACTTAGAATGGATCAATCTCCAAATCTACTATTCTATAACTGTAACAGTAAATCCATATTCATTCAGTGAGAGGAAAGAAAGGCAAAATCCAGTCACTCTGCCATGTTAAGAAAGATTCAGGCTTAAAGCTCATCTCTGAACTTGGCAGACCTGGGACTTAATACTTCTGATCCTTACAACCCAGAGGAGCTCTGTTTCCTCCCTGTTTTTCTGCACTTCACATCTCCCCACCCAAGACCCTCAAGCTCTCCTTGCCCTAAATACAGTCTGGATCATGCAAATAAGTCTTCCCAACTAGCTAATATTATTCAGCTAAAAAGTTGTTGAGACATTCCTCTTTACCTTCATGTAGCTATGGACAAAATGCTAACTACCCCAAAGTAGCAAACTTCAGTGATTTCCAAATTGGTTCAGTGGCTGTTCTGCAGGGATTTCAAAACATGAATATAAAGGGCTCTCTAGATCTGAACACACAATGAGAGAAGAGAGGAAGGAGTGATGAGTACATTTCACCCGTTTTCTTAAGAGCAGCAGGGGGCTGAATCTCTTCCTGATGTGCTGTAGCGATTGCTTGCTCAGCAGGAGGTCTTAAGAGCTGTATAAGATATGGTGAAGCCCCCACATAGAGGTGAAAGTCAGCTTCTCTTGAATTAAAGGTGGGAAAAGAGTGGGTGAAAACAGCTCTACTAATAATGAAAAAGAAAAAAGAAAAAAAAGAAAAAAAAAAAAAAGAAGGAGGAAACAAAGCTCTAAAGGATTAAGAAGATAGATGAAAAATTAGAGGAAAGGTGAGACTATCTGTCCTGGGGATATAAAGCAGTGTATTAATCTTACCTGTGCTAAGTCAGCACAGACAACTTGTTCAACCTACAAATTAGCCTCAGGTTTGGTCTGATGATTGATGCAGACGTTCTGTTACCCCAATCAACCATCCAACAACTGCCTCTTGGCTCCCATTTGGGGTGGTTCAAGGCTTTTGCTCCAAATACTGTTATGCAGCAAAGCTGTCCTAAAATGAATCCCTTCAAAGATAAAGTGAGCTTACTGAAGGTATTGGGTTTTTTCAGACATTTAGATTCACTGAAAGAAATCAGTTATTCTCTTTTACATATTTAAGAGAGCTACAAAGAGAGAAGCTGCCTAAGGCTGATAGCAGATCAGAGCTAGGTCATGCAGAGGTTGAAGTATTTCATTGATTGTAAGTAGACAGGCCAAGCTCTGAATTTTATGGTATGTGTATTTTAGCTAACAAAAAGTATGAATCAAGAGTTACAAATCCAGTTCTTGAAAGCAGAATCTACTGCCTTCCGGAAAACCATTTGGATTAAAGGCCAAGGATGTTATTTGCTTCTGCTGTGTTGAAGAAAAGAAGGTTTCATATATGATTTAGTAATTACACAGAAATAGAAAGAAAATATGCACACAATTTATGCATGATACTCATTCCAGCAGAAGCAAATTACTCTGTGAAGTCTCCTTTAATTACTATCTCTTTTTGTTACCAAAAACTGCGTTAAGAATTAAAAAAATGATAGAAGAGATCAAATGCACACTATGCAAATAATGTCATTTCATAAGAGCAGTTCTTGCTACACAGAGTTCAGACTTTACAGCTGAGCAAAAAACAGACATGTTGTTGAAGGATAATGACAAGTCAGCACTTTTCTTATAAATATTGTAAAATGTGAGCAATTTTTTTCTTCTGCTTACACAAACTGTTCTTTTTGATGCAGAAATAGGGAAAAGACTTCCAAAGCCTATAGAGTTTTTGTGATAAAACTTCTGATGAAATTCTTGATGTCTTCATGCTGTGCCTATGACCTAGCTGTGAACATTCTTCACCAGCCACTGGTTATTAGCTAATCTATAGTTATTAAATGAAGTCACTACATCTCTAATTAACCACCACGCAATGCTTTGAATCAGTATATAACATATATGCACATATATTCACGCTTTACTTTTTGTTCCATCTGCTTATTTCATTATTGGCTGTTTAACAGTTGTGACTCTCAATTCAGTTCTTTTCACTCCCTCCCCCATAAAGGATGTGTGTAAACAAGAGGTTTAAATTCCTTTTTCTCTATTATTACCTCCATTTAGTCCTCTCCCAGTGAGATACATCCATCACTCTGCCATTAACTTCATCAGAGGACTCATACACAGTTTGACTGCAAAGCTTTGCAGTAAAATGTGGCTGAATTACATTTATACCCTCTATGAGAAACCAAGGTGTCTAAAAACGCCTCTTGTTCTGTGATGAGCTGGCCTATAAGACTAAATTCAACTACATAATTGTAGAGCCCAACTGCCTCCATATAAAATGAACTGCATATAAAATTTGAAATGCAGCTGCCTACCAAGGATTCTTTCCACATATTTGGGGGTCCAGGTACAAATTGGTACCAGGCAGATAGTTACATGTAAACCCATATTGAACAGTATGTTGAGATCAAAAGTTAAAGACTGCACATGAAATACCCTTTGCATGAAAGAGACAAGACAAAACCTTGTGTTGATACACCATATCAAAAGATTCATCATTCAGACCTGAGCCATGTTTACACATTCTGACTTTCTCCATGAACACCCTGGTAAGCTATGGTTATCAGTTTGCTATCTGATCCAAAATGGCTCCATATTCTTAGCCAACAGGCCACAGCTAACAACCTCTCTATTTTTTTGTCCTTTGTGGATTTAAAAGGGATGTACAAAACCCAAAGAGCAGAGGCTAAAGCAGAACACGAGTTCCTACCTCAGACTGCTGCTGCTAAGGGTGTGTTATTTTTGGCCAGAGGTGGGTTTTTTCTAACTGCATCCAAAACATTAAAACCACCTATAAACAAGGCAAAAGCATGCATTCAAATCAGCATTGTGTATAAATTCACCTATTAATTTCAGTGTAAGAAATATTAAAAGAAGATTCTCAATGCAGAAAGTTAGGGGTCCAAATACTATAATGCCCAGAACATGTAGTAGAGAGAAAATTACTGGCAGTCAGCCAATAGCAAAAATGCAGCTGTCCTCATTCAAGTACTTCTTTGAAACCTCTCTTCCATGCCAAGGTCTCATCCTTTGTTCTCTGTATTTATCACAAATGGTGAGTCTCTAGAAGTATGTTAAAATCTTTAAAAGTATTTTAAATTAATTTTCATTTGTTAAAAAAAAAAAAAAAAGAATTCCTTAAAAGCAGGAAAAAAAGTCTGAATGGAGCTTTTAACACAAGTAACACAGGTCTTGTATTTTTGGAATAATTCTAACTCAAAAGGAGCATAACAGATACTGTAATGAGTGTACGGAACTTTGTAAAGACAGAGTACGTTGTCTCCTGGCTAACACAGATGAGCAAAAGCCATGTGAAGTCAGCAGAGCCACTTCCGGTCTCACCTGCTGAGTTTCTCTCTTTAACCAGTGTTATGAGTCCATAGGTTAATCATCATTACAGCAGTTGATACAAGAGTCTCTAGAATAATGTAGCATCTGATCATGAATGAAACACCGCAAAATGTTGCCCAAGGAATAAGAATGTTAAGTTCTTAAGGGGTTTTTGTTGTGTGTTGCCTTGCATTATGGCTAACGTTCATTCCTAAATGCATCATTAGCTGAAGATTGCTCATAACGAAGGGACATCTTCATTTTAAGAGCAGCACAAGCCTTTTATACAAGGCAAAGTCTTGATCTTACTCTGCCAAGCATTAAGCTATGCTTGCCCCTGGCTGTGAAAGCCAAATAGGAGGTACCATAGTGAAGGTGGATCTCATCAGAAGACAACTTCTCTGTGAGACACATCTGATCCCCCAGAGTGATACACATTTAGCCTCAGGTTGCTGAAAGGCAACATTGTTTCCAACACCCCTTTGACACCAAGGCAATGTGCTCTCACAGCTAAATCAGGGGCTGCAGTGTACCTGATGCCAACTGATTAAGAACTGTATTGATTAATGAGCAAACCATGAGGAAATTGGTAGAGCAGCAAAAGAACAAATGATCTCAGCAATAATAAAAATTATATAATAATGTAGACTATTACGCTTGATGATAAAGCTGTTAATTATGCCTCTTAGATCTAATAAGTCACATATCTGAGTACTACTGAATTACAAACGTCTGTACGTATGGAGGTGCAAATCTATTTCCCTCTACACCAAGTCCAGACAGCAAGAATTTAGAGAAGGAAGTCCCTCTGGCATGCTGATGAGTTGGGGCATACAACTCAGTGTCGCTGTTGGCATCTACACTTCATCCAGTCAAGGATGCGCTCTTAATTTCTTTTTTCCTACCTGTTTTCAAAACTTATTCCCCATTCTTTCTGGTTTCAGACACAGATTTTTGCTGTTCTTGCACACTCTCTCTTCCCCCAAGCTCCTCCCAGCAGCATATTCTTATTTGCATTTTCCTTATTTCTCCCAGTTTTGCTACACTAACCAAATTTGTTATTTCCAGTATCATTTACTAGCCAACATCAGCCTTATTGACAGGATGACTTGCGTATGAGTGGTTTTGTGCCCAAATTTCCCCCACCATTCTTCATCCCAGACTGATAAAATTCTGTTTATCTTGTTCCGTTATTGAACAATTACTTTATTTTAGCGTCCTCAACATAGGAAGGACTTGGACCTGTTGGAACAGGTCCAGCAGAGGGGAAGAGAAAGAGAAGAGAAGAGAAGAGAAGAGAAGAGAAGAGAAGAGAAGAGAAGAGAAGAGAAGAGAAGAGAAG
>JAOQGH010000019.1:66282638-66299560 GCA_025769975.1 Gallinago jamesoni | reverse complement strand
AGAAGAGAAGAGAAGAGAAGAGAAGAGAAGAGAAGAGAAGAGAAGAGAAGAGAAGAGAAGAGAAAGAGAAGAAGGCTCTGGGAAGACCTTATAGTGGCCTTCCAGTGCCTAAAGGAGGCCTACAGAAAAGATGGGAAGGGACTCTTTATCAGGGAGTCTAGTATTAGGACAAGGTGTAATGGTTTTAAACTGAAAGAGGGGAGATTTAGATTAGATATTAGGAAGAAATTCTTTACAGCCAGGGTGGTGAGACACTGAACAGGTTGCCCAGGGTTTTTGTGGATGCCCCATCCCTGGAAGTGTTCAAGGCCAGGCTGGATGGGACTTTGAACAACCTGGTCTAGTGGGAGGTCTATGGAAAGGGGGTTGGAACTTGATGACTTTTAAGGTGCTTTCCAACTCTAACCATTCTATGATTCTGTGACTAAGGATTTTTCTAGTATATACACATATGATGAAAATAGGGGTATTTGTCAGGGAAGGAATGAGCTGCAGTAGAGTTCATATTAGGTCTTCATTCAATTACATATATTAATTAAGTCCAACACGAGATAGAGCAGCCAAGGAGCAGACTTTACATGCTACTGTTCAGACAGCAACCTGTGTCCAGAATTCTACTGCATGCATGCATGCATTGCACCCTGTCATTTCCAAAAGGACTTCCTGAAAACCTGTGTGCTTCCAAAATAATAATTGTAGTGAAGGTTAGGTTCAAAGTGAAAAAAACACGTATAAGTAGCTTCAGTGAGTTGATTTATGGAGATCTTTACGTTACCCCAGCAATTTCAGTAATCTGCCCCTCATAAACATGTATATACTTCACAAGGATTTCTTTCATCAACCAGGTACTGCACAGAGCTTGTAACCCAGACTAACCTGCACTGTCGTTTTTCTGTAGCCAGTTCAGAATTACAGAATGGTTGAGCAAACAGAAAGTTTGTTCCCTGCAGGAACAATTCCATGGAGGAGGTACAAGAAAGAGTTTGTATACAGATTTACCTTCTTTTATGCACTGAGGATTCATAATCCACTTGTAGATATCCAAAGGCTTAGGCTTAGTCAAAGCAAGAGATTAAAAGAAATAAATATGTAGCTTCTGGCCTAATACAGTTAAGATATGAAAGGCAGGTACAAAATCAATGGTTGAAAAACATATACTTCAAGGATTTATTACAGAGTTGAGTAGGTACTGCGAGAGCTTCCAGATAAGGAGCAGGAGGGGTCTGACTCACATCTCTAATGTAAGTAAGGGTAAGAATAGATCTCTTGCAAACACAGAAGTGAAAGAGAATTTGCTGAGTTTTTCTCAGACACCACAAAAAAAAAATTGTCCTCTGAAAATCAGTAAATGTCAAATTTTAAAGCTTGGGATTTTTTTTTTTTTTGAGAGAGAGACATAAGAAAACACACAAGACTGAAAAGAAATGAAGGTGCATAGTATCAAATATTCTGTTCACTAGAATGGTTATTTTTCCTTTGACTTTAGAAAAGCTCCCTGAGTAGCATGGCAGCTATGAATCTACAGCATATTTTTCAACTGTCATATGTTCTTATTTATCATCTGAGTTTGATTCATTTACTGGTCCCCACTGTGGAAGCAAGAAGTGGAAATGAAGGCACAGTGTAGCCTCAGGGTACCACAGTGGACTTCAGACAGATGTGCAGAGGTAGATGTAACTTCTCACAGTGTACCCTAGCACCTGCTTCACTTTCCAGTAGAGCTGGAATAATTGGCCAGTCAGGAATTTGAGAGAACTGATATTTTAATGTACAAAAAGCCAGTGTTGTTCTTCCATCCCCAAGCTGCCTATAAAATGTTTTTATTATTAAAATATTTTCTATAACCATCATAACACATTGCAACTGACATGAGAAGATAGCAATCTCAGCCAACAGAAAGACAAAATGCCACAATGATGAGGTGTAATAGCACCTGTAATAGCACCATTTTGAAGAAGAACAATTGCATAGAACAACGTTACGTTTCTGTTCAGTGTTGGCTTTCCTCTTCAGATAATATATACCTTCTGAATGTTAAGTACAAATAGAGGAGCTATTGAAAAAAAGAAGGGTAGGTGCCATGAATTGTTAATGCCTGCTTTTGTTCAACTGCCAGGAAGAAATCTAATCTCTGAAAGTTTGAGAGAAGTCTCTGGGAGTTAGTAATGGCTAATCCAGCACATAGTTTTTGAAAAAAAAAATAAAAATATATATGTATATATATATTCCTTTGCTTCTGCATGGTTTGTACAATAATAAGACTACAGTTTCTTGCATACTTAGTTTTATTCAACAAAATTGTAATTTTCAATGGGAGTCTACCTTGATTAAAGAGACATATTTTATTACTATCAGCCCAAACAAAGTAAATATGACATGATTAACAGTTACACTTTACCTGTAAAGACTGCACATTTGTGATTGCACCAAAAATAATTATTACACTGACAGTGTTCTCCAGTGTCTGAGAAAACACTTAAACAGCACTTTTAATATTTTTGAAACCCCAGTTTTAGAATTGCTTCTCAGTCAGGAAAAATTCCCAGTATCATCTATGAGCTCTAGGGCACATATAGCAGAAAGGAATTTTAAAATAATAAAAAAGTTACAAAAGCAGTTGATAAGTCTGTAAGTTTGAAGACAAGCATTTGTGTTCCTATCACAGTGATCAAAACATGATTGAATTCACAAGTACAGAATAAAAATGAGAGTTTATTTCCTGAAAGACCCGATGGCGCACTAGAAATGTTGGCATGCTAGGATACAAAAAACCCTCAGCCTAGTGGATCCACTTAAGTGGATCCATACAATCATTTCAGCTTAGGCTTCCTCCTTCCTTTTTTTTCTGGGGAAAAAGAAAAAAAGCAAAGTCATAGAATGGAAGATATTACTTAAACTTTCCGATCCCCTTCAGTACAGCTGTTCTGGAAATATTTGGCAAAAATTTTCTCAGAAAAAGCAGATGCAAAATTCAGTCTGTTCAAGAAAATTCTTCCTAGAACCATGAAATTTTGATTATACATCTCTAAGGATGGCATTTGTGAGAACTAGTTAGCCTTTTGTTTGCTATAAGAGCCATCAACACAATCCAAGAGAAAGAAAAGCACCTGCATGTCCTTTCTTAAAGGAGAGCTCTATAGTCTCTTAGTCTTTGAATCTCATCAGTTAAGCATCAAGAGATTCAGAAAGTAAAATTAAAAAAGCAATTCTTGGAAGGTTTTGATATTCTTCTAGTGTAAAGTTGGGGAAAAGTCTCTTTGGAATGGTAATGTGTGGATCTGTTTGTCAGAAATTCTGCCCTCCCAACCAAATCTCTTCAGGAGAAAGCACTGAAGTATAAAGCTATCAAATATCAAACATAAAATCAAATATTAAACTTGTTCTTTTTCCACTGAATATTTTCTTATCCCACTGGTCTGTATTTCCAGATTTTTTGCTCAAATTTCCTGTCCCTTCTTCTACTCTGCCCATTAGTCTCGCAAGTCACTTACGAGAGAAGTACAGACAGTTTAATTCGGTTTTGTGTCTCTCATGCTTTCTCCAGAAATAAAAAGACTCACAGCTTCACCATCTGATATCTCAGTCCTCAGTGGATCTAGATTCATCATTATGAGAGACAATGGAGAGAAGAGATTTTAGCATTTGCTTTCTCCCTGTACAAGTCTCAACACAATCCATAAATAATGAATAAAATAATTAATATTGGTGAAGTATTCAGATAGTGCGGTGATAAATGCTTGCAGAAAAGCTCATTCATTAGGATGATTTGGAACCATTAATGCAACTTTGGAGTCCAAAATCTGGCTTGAAAGACAAAACGGAAAAAGAACAGATTTCTACTTGGGTAGGATAAGTAGATAAAACCTCATATTTGCCTACCAAAATAAAGTTGGGGTGTTTTTTCATTCCTTAAGCTCATTTCAAAAGAAATTAAAGCAAATATTGATTTTTTTAATTTTATTATTCACATACTTTTAATATATTTGATACAAAAATTATAATCTTATCACTACCAGTATTAAGAGTGTTGAAAAAATTGAAGCGTCCTTCCAGTAGAATATTTTCAGCAGTTTCTACTTAGCTGATAATGTACCATTTTAGTTATTAGACAGAATGCCGGTCAGGTTCTTTGCCTTTAAGGTCTCAGGATAACATAATTCACTTTAGGGATGCAAAAAATATGTAAAATACAACTGAAAGATTTACGGTGAAATTTTCTCTACACTTACAACTGCTGACTTTAGAATGAAATTTCCAAAACGTCTTTGGAACCCAGGGAGAGAGCAGTTACTTTTGAAATATATAGTCAAGATGCAATTAGGAGGCAAAGATTAACCACCTATAGAAGCTATAAATCAGTACATAGACTTATATTTCTGACGAAAGAACAGTCTGGGCATAATTAATGACCAAGCAAGTAATATGCCAAAAATGATTGCAGGTCTCGATATAAAACTTTGTGAGTCTTGTATTCTTGTATGTTACTCTGTGCTTCTTCTAGCTCCATTTGTTAAGTCTAAAATTTTTTAATTACAGCTGATATAAAGAGAAATTGATATACAATAATATAAAGCTATTTATACATGCTATTAGAATATTAACATGACTGCTCAGAGATATGTAGATTTTTGCACAAAGTTATGTTTAAAGCATTAAGATCTGGCTTAAAACAAAAACAGACAAAAAAAATTCTGAATTAAACCAGCTTAATTTTATATAATTACAGCATACCCTTAGTTATTTGAGTGCTTTAACCAGGCAAAATGGTCTTTGCTTTGTCAACACAGGAAACAGACCCAGTCAAATGGGGGATTGGAGAGAAATGGATAATGAGCAATCCACATTTTTTCATTGATAACCTTGTAATAATAAATGAGAAGTTAAAGAAATAAGAAACTAATAATTCTGCCTGGCTATGTATGACAGGAGTACACCTTGTATAGGCTTTCCTCACAGACTGTAATTTACTGTTAAGGAATACTATACTTTGTAGGTAACTCTACAGACTACAGCCAGACAATTGTAAAATGCTTCTTGAAGATGTTGTAGTCCGGGAGTGTGGGTAAAAATGATGATTCAAACCTCACATTTTAAGTTTTTTCCAGGCAAACCCACAAAAAATAAAGCTTTCTTGAAGAAAAACTGCTTTCTATTTCTAGGTATTGTTACTGATCTCCTTCAAAGTAAACCATGAGCTAGTTTGCTCCAAAAAGCTTGGCTCTTTTCCTAAAAACCCAGGAATCAGGAAAAATCTCATCTGAGTATAGGATGAACATTTTGGGAAATACAGAAACAGCTTCCAACAAGTATCTGTGTGGATCCTATCCAAGGAAAATGAGGTTTTAAGATGCCTTTCTTCCCAGTTCATGGAGATGCAAGCATATTGGTAGTTTATATCCTGCCAGTAGATTGGTGAGAGGCACTTCCTCCTCCTCGCTTCTTCCCAAAATGTGGTCAGACATTCATTTAGCCTCGTGAAGAAGTTACCAGTGAACATGGAGGAGCAACCTGACAAGCATCAGGAGAAGTGGACAGCATTGTGCCATTCTGCTCCTTCCCTCAAAGGGCTTTAGCGCAGGTTTCAGACTCTGTGGAGCAGGCACTGCCTGGTTTTGTGATGATACAGTCTGACACACCGGGCTTTCACATCCCAGGAGCACTTCCTGGACACTGCCGCAAAGCAAGCGCCCTCAGATAAAGAAACAACTTCTGAGGAGTTCTCACACCTCTGCCTGAGTCCTTCTTAGCCAGATGTGACACAGGTTTCAGTCCACCTAGAGGCCGCTCGCAGATTTCCAATTTCTACAAAACTTCTGGGGCCTGAAGCTGATGCAAAAGTTGCAGAGAGAGAGTTTATTACTAGAGAACTTATTAAATATCTACAGTTGCCTATACCTGATTAAAAAAATAACTGGTTTAATGGGAAAAATATTTAAAGCAAATTAATTAGTTCATTTAAAAAAAAAAAAAAAAACACAACCCTGACCAGTTCCGCTGTAACCATGGAAATAATAATAATGATATTTATATCTATATAAATATTCAAAATGAAGAGTAATTTGCAAAGGATAAAACCTTGTACAAAGATAAAGCTAAAAAGTTAAAAAATTAATATAAGTAGTAAGGTTCTCTACATAAGATACAAAGATTAAAGACCATAAAGAGTTAACTGACACTACAAAATATCAGAAGGGCTTTGGGGAGAATGCTTCATGAGGTAGAAAATTAATACCTTATGTGTGATCCATTGCTTTTTATAGCGTACAGGGTCAAAAAGCTGCCAAATACCTGCAGTCAAGCAGAGAGCTCAGGCTCAGATTTACCTCAGACTTAAGATAAGGCTTGAAAATTTGTCTAAAGGTTTTAGAAGCGTATGCTCCAGTTTTACAAAACTGGCTCCAGCTTTTGGGAGTTTGTATTTCAGTGGCCACCCTTGCACAATGGGACAGGAACACATTGCTTGAAACGGTGCCGTTCCTGACACTGAGCCAGACCCAGGGAGTGTGACCTGGCCAAGGACCATCACCCCCTGCCTGCCAGACCTTCTCAAAAAAGGACACTCAAGTGTGCAAGGAGAGAAGACATACTATTCTCCAGTTGTCTCCCGGGTCTCGAAGCAAGCTGGAAGCAAGCATTAATGACATATCATAAAGCATATCTGCCCCATTGTGCAAATTCAAAAGCAACAGTGGGCTAAAGTCTCCCCAGTGGCAAGAGCCTAGACTGTAAAACCTATTTAAATATTTAAATATGTTTGAGAATGATACTCAAATTTAATTTCAGAAACAGCACTTTGCTATCCAAAAATAAGCAAATACCAAAACAAAATTCGTAGTCAAAGCCCTTTTCTTTTTGCATGTTTTTTTATGTGTATTTTTTTTAAAAGTGAAAAAACCCTCTGTCATCTCCCCTTCATGTTAACTGAGCCCCTTCTCTATTCCAAGCCTTTTTATTCTCAGAGTATGATTTGGGGAATTAATAATTCTGCTTCCTCAGTCCTTCTTTCTAATTTATTTAGAATTGATCTATGAGGTTAAAACTTTATCAGCCAGTGGCATATATATCTGAAAGGATTTTTTTATGAACATGTTTGCTGAGGGATCACATAAGCTTAATTTCATTAGGAAACAGATTGAAACTTTATTTTTTTTAATAAACTGTGAAGATTTTAGGAATACACGGCTGCCTATGCATAATGTGGTTTGTCCATACCATATTTGATCACATGAATTTTAATTAATTTTAAATTTAAATGAATCTCTGGCACCTTGAGGAGTAGGTGTCTATTTAAAAGGAGACAGATGGGCCAGCTTTTAACCTAGCGGTTGCATTCCTCTTCCCTTTTAACCTGCAAAGCTCACTTTTAAGTGGGAGAATGGGCAGATCCCATTCCTTATTTTAGCTCCTGTTCCTCTTATGTTCTTGACAGAGGAATAGAAATCAGCATATTTGGAGGAACAGCTGCAAGATGCTGCTGTGGAAAATGGCTGCTTATCTATTGCTGCAAGCAGATTCCATTATTTGATTAAAAAGAAACTGGTTATTCTTCATCCCCGTGACTGACTGTGCACTACAGACATCTGTTTGGCCAGACCTGGTAAAACAGAAAGCACTCTCATTGCGGAGAAAAAGGCTGGGGAACATTTACAAATGCCGCCGTTCCTTTTTTTGGCATAGAGTATCTTTGCATTTCTTATTTCACAGTTTGGGCACTGAATCTGCTTACATTTACATCCCTTAATCATAAATACAGGCACAAGGCTGTGGGGGTTAGAGAAGAAGCTGGAACAGGGGAGGGGGGTTGCTTTAATCTGGGTATTTCTTAGACATTGCATCTGAGCAAATAGGAGGATGATACCTTCATTTGCTAGTGATCAATCACACTCCAGGCAGCCAGCACACAAATCAGAACTGATAATGTCCCTCCATGGCATATTGTTCTCTACGGCAAAATAGAACTCATTTTTAAATTCTCCCCTTCTTTTCATCCATCAGAGGACAAAATCAGGAGCTCCGGAAAGAGCATAGCCCAAGTAATTCTTACAGCTGAGCAGACATCAATACTTATAGACCTACTCAGGGTTTACAAACACTGCACAGTAGGGCATCTCAAAACAGGACTGGCTAAGGATCGAAACAGATTATAAAACATAATTGGTCAGGAACACCGATGTTTCTGGCAATATGGAATTACTCACAACGCTGATGATTGTATACACCGAAGGGTACATAGGGCAGCTTTGGAAGAAAAGGGAAACAAAAACAAAGTGTCAGGAAACAGCATGGATAACAGCCTCCACTTACTGTGTCACATGCACTCGCTGGATAGTTATTCTAGGCAGAAGTACACATCTGTGCACATAGGGGTTTTGTTGCTTGGGCTTTACCCAGCTCACTGCATCAGATCTTTCTCTTTCTGGTGAGATCCAGGCAGCTGTTATGAAAGCCAGCCCAGACTCTACTGCCCAGCTGAAACATCCCGGCAGGAAGAACAGTGAAGGAGTTTTCAAAATGGAAGGTCTGTCTCACCAAAGTCTCTACTTTCAGGCAAAGTAAACCCCACACTAGCAAACCTCTGTAACTAGTAGGATGCTGGTCTAGTGTGCCTTTCATATCTGGCCAGCCTTTTACTTACATCTTTTCCCAAATAAATTCAGAAGACAATACAGGAGTAAGTAGGTCAAAATGTCCATCCTCTCCTGAAATTCTTTCCTTGCAGTTCAAGAGGTTCATTGTAAGGAGCAAATACAGAAACAAATTAAGACTCAAGCAAAATACTATAGAATGAAGTTTATCTAAAGAAAGTTAATTTGAATGCACATCAATGATTAAATGCAGAAAAAAAAGATAAAATCTTAGCTGCCAGAAAAGATATGGACTCCATAACCATATCCAGCTACAATGCATTTTATTTCCTGAAAGATACAGACAAGAATGTATAACATCAACATTCATGTCCCAAACCTACTGTTTCTAGAAAATCTCCCTTGGTAGTTCTGTTTATGTAATAGTTAATGACAGTCTGTACTCAGTCATAATATCATAGTAGTATATTACTAAACTCACACTAGTGAGAAAAAATGTGTACAGCTCATCTCCTCAGGAGCTGTGGTTACCTGGGCATGGATGTATTGGTGGAATAATGCATTTCCCATACTCAAGCCTCTCCTATTCTTTTCTAGCTTTTTGAGTTCATCTTATCTTTGGATGTCAGGATAAACTAAGCCCAGATCTACTTTTATGGTAAGAGTCCTAGGATTCGGTGCCTTATATGGAATCTTATGTTACACAACGAAGAATGAAGATGGAAGTAAGGAACACAAGCCTTATTTGCAGCCAGCCCATCCTTGGATGCATCTTCAGGTAGTGAGAACTGAAGACTGAGGGCGAAATTACATAGTCAGATTAGCCTCACTTAAAATGCGAGTAATTATTGTATGAATTGTGGGTTTATGTTTGTAAACTCTTTTCTTTAAGGGTTGTAACACCATTTGACTAATAGAAGATAGTCTATAATGTTAAAAGTAGCTACTGTAACTGAAGCGATAGCATATTTTATTGGAACAGATGTTCTGCGAATGAGCAGGGAATAAGGAGAGCAGTTGTCGTTTTGATGCTGTTTAAAGGGCAAGAGTGATGCCAATCATAATTACCATCTGCTATAGTATATAAAGTATCCATATGCTCTTTAGATGGTCCCAAAGTTGATTTGAACTGTCATACTGAGATTTTTCATTTGAGGACAAGACAGCTCTACAGCCCCTTATTAGCTCCCGAATGACAAGAGCCCTGAGAGCAGTTAATGTAAATGTCTCAAAATCCTGGCTAACCTAGTCACTGATTAAATTTAGAGTACACCAACCTTTGCATTCTGCTTTCCTGAATCTTCTGTCATGATAGTATCTACCATCTGAAGTCTAAGCACACCAAGCAGCTGTTCAAAAACATAAACCAAATCTACAAATCCTCATTCCCACACTTTGCAGGGTTTGTGGCATTTCTCATGGTCCTATAAACACCGTGTGAGCCCACACTCTCCTGGGCATTGACTCAGAAACCAACTCTGTAGTTAACCTTCCACCCCTGACTTTCCAACTGAAAAGTGTTTCTTCCTTTAGCTAAGTGCATTTAGAGCAATATTTCACATAGTAAAAAGAGAGACCTTTCACATCCATCCAGCATGGAGAGGACAAAATATTTTAACCTTGCATATACATTGTTCTCTCTTTTTCTTTGCAGCTAGATTGCACCTGAAGTTCATGAGCTTTGTAGCAAAATTTGTCAATGTAGAAAAAAAATTGTCAACTGTGTTAACAAATGTTTAGCATGAATCCAAAGATATAAATTCAAATTCATCTATAATACAAGACTAAATCACTGGTTTCACTCACTTTCTGGCTTAAATTTAAGATATTTTTTTTTTTGCATACAAAGGAAATAATGAAACGTACAAGCAGCTATATGGAAATATACTGGTGATCCATTCATTCACATGTTTTTGCACAAGAGGGCAAATAACAAAGGATGGTGGCATACTCAGTATAAAATAGCAGTGGTTCTAATGGGATTTTGTTGCTAAGCCTACTCAGTTAATGACAGGCTTATTGTCCAAAGGAGTTCAGCTTATATTCCAACCCTCAGATCCAACCCCCTTTTTATTATATCATGCATGTTTCATCATCACATGGTTGTCTAGTTTTGGAATCCCCATGTGATTTAGCTGGCAGCAAACCCAATGGAATTGAGATCCAGAGGTTAAGATATTTCCCATAATTAGATTTAAACCCACTATCATAGGTTAGCTTTGGATGTGTTCTTGAGATGTGTTCATGAGAATGTGTGGAAAGGTATGTCATCTTTTTTTTGCAATTTCTTTTTACAAAGCTGGAAGTAAATTACTTGATTTGTCCATTTCTAAGCTGTTTTGATTTGAACTCAATTTTTTAAGTGACCGTAGTTTAATGACCAGCATGTAAGATTTGAGTACTGGCTTTCTGCAATTATTTATCTTCACAGTGTCCAAAGCTGGGTAGGATCCCTTGAGGTTTCCCTCACATAGACATGTTACTGTGGTTTTGGTGGGGACTATCACTGAAGTAGATTACCTTCTGGGCTGCCCTGGGAAAAGAAACTACTTCCTGGGCTTCTTTGTTTTCCCTTAATCCTCTATAAGAGCTATTACAATCCCCCTTCCACAGTTTTTACATTAGTTATTTCCCTCTTGGGCATAATGATGACTATAGCATGATGTTGGGGGACATTTCACTTGGAAACGTCTCCTTTAAGTCAGGGATAGAAGACCATGCCAATAGGTAAACTATTTCTCCCAACCTCTTCTATAAGCAGCAGCAGAGCTACTACATGAACTTCCACGTTCTGCTCCATTAGCAAAATGCACATTAATGACACAACTCTTATAATACAAACATGCAGAAAAATGTGTGTACTAATAGAGACTGCGAGGGAGGAAACTATACAAATATAACAGTACTATAAACACAATTACTCTCCTTCAGGAAAGGATAAGAGAGAAAATTAATCTCAGGTGACAGGTTGTTAGTCACGTTGCATAATGCTGGAGGGCATTCAGCTACAATAGTGATCCAGTGATGAAACGAGAACAGAACTATTGCAGATAGTGTGGTGTTGTATGTATGCTTTTAATTTTAAAAAATAAAATAAAATCCTAAACTGAAGAGGAACAAGATAAAGCTCCTACAACAATTCTCTATGGTCGTTATACTTTGGGCACACTCTGGTTTTGTTTATTTTATTTTATTTTTCTGTGAAATCTATAATGAACTATACATTTAAGTGTGAGAGGTTTTACAGAAGCCTGTTTTATTTTATGTTAACATAGACACCCATTATTAGGAAATTGCCCATTACTAAGTTTTATCTGCAATATGATTCACCAAAAGCATAATTAACATTCTTTGTTCTGCTGAAATATTATATTATATTGTTCTTAATACCAAATGCAGAGAACTCTATCTAGAGCAAAATTATGAAATTAAAAGTTGGCTATACAGACTAAAAGCTAGTAAGAATATATTGATGATTTACATTAACATCCATTATCATTCTAAAATGGCAGCATGAAGGCCATAGGGAGTTGTAGGGCTCATATAATTTCACTCTAATTATTCTAATTTACTGTAATCAAGACAGTAAAGAAAATCCAGTGAGAGAAAGCAATAATATCCTTTCAATACCAGTAAGACAACAGTCTTGCATTATATGGTATTATTAACCAGAACACTGTAAAAACATAAAAAATGCACAGAAGACACCTTGATATTGAAAATGTTATTTATATATTTGTGTGGGTGTTTATAGAGGAAGAATTTTAAAAATATTTTTTTTCTATTCATTTTGTCCCTTAACTTCTTTCAGGGTCATTACCTGCATTAAAATCAGTGGGACAAAATCCTGGGTGAAGTCTCAAGGGCCCTGGTGGTATATACAGTCTGTCACCAGCGAGGGACAGACAGCAGATCAGGCTGGTTCAGCACTATTCTGACCTATGCAATCAGGAGACTGTCCTGATCTCTGCTTCAGATTGTTAGGATCCATGAACAAATCTGAAAATTCATCAAACAGCTGTCTGTGGTGCTTGCCTATTTTCTCTTGCAGACTCCAGGTTTCTATAGGAGATTCTATTTCTGTATCTTTTGCACACATGATGCAAGGTAGCTCAATACCAACATAGCTCTTGTGTTTACTTCGTAACTAGTCACTTAAAACAGCGCTGACATGCTCTCAAAGCTATTGCTGACACACAGTTAAAGCCTTAGCTATTAAATAGAAACAGAAAGGGAGAAAAAATATTACTTATTTTTAAGTCACAAAGGACAGTGAACTATGTGGCTCTGCTAGAACCAATTCACATTGACTGCCACCCTCATCCAAACTGCAGGACAGGTGTTTGATCTTCCTGTCTAATTCAACAACTGGGAATTACAGGGGAGCTAGGAAAGGTCAGGAAGCATCAGTTTCTTGTCTTCAGGGGTCACATGAGTAAGTCGAGGGAGAGAGCAGGAAGGGAAGGTGCCAGGATCATCACTCAGACCTGGATGCTTCAAACGAATTCTTCTGTCAAAAATAGCTCATGCATTTCTAAATCCCCTTATATCAAGTCCCTTCTGCTACTCAACAAAATCCTTGGAAATTCCCCCCCACCCTTTACATGAATTATTTCCAACCCATTTGTCTCAGATGCCACATAACACGTAATATTAATTTCTATACGCTTCCAAACTGCTTTATGATCTTCAGTTGAAAGCCACTAGATGCAAAATATTATTGAATATAGTAAAGAAATTAATATGTGAAGTAACACTGAAAAAAACCTTTCATATACAGAATGTGAGAAAAAAAAGAGAATGTCGTTTTCTTGACAGGCCATGATTCCTTTTTTATGTATAATCACTAGTTTAGACATAGAGTTTCACTTTTATGAATGTCACAGAATGACAGGACAAGAGGAATAGATCTTAAAGAACAGTTCAGAAAGAGCCAGCAATCCAAGTGTCATCAGCAGGCTGGCAGAAAAAAAAAATCCATTGAATTTAGAAAGTTTTTCAGCACTTATGAAAGCTTCTGAAAATATCAAGTCTGGCATGAACCAAGGCTTAGACTATGTTAAATTTTCCTGTCCTTTCTGGGACCAGAACAATTTGGATTATTTAAACATTATCTATAAGCACTAAACATGTCTGTATTTATAGCTGCATATATAGATATATAAATAAATATTTATTCCATATTCGTAGCACTGGGAGTCTGCTGGTGTATTGGTAGGAGAGAAATCCCTCTTTAGCTGACTGGGGACCAAAACCAACTGCTTCCATAGGATTCAGGACAAGTAAGAGAAGATCCTAAGTTAGAAGTACTATTAGGGGTTGGTTTGTGCCTCAGACAGGCGATGTATCTCTCCAAATCAAAACTTTCCTTCTGTAGAGTTTTCTCCCTGTTTACTTACTGTCCTGCTTACAACATAAGAATAGCCTGCAGTAAGCCCAGTGGGAATCCTTATTTCAAGGTGGATCCAAAAGCATTGCAACTGTGCAAATGAAGAAAAAAATAACATTATGACATTTTTCTATGTTTTACAGGAGGTTCCTGTTTGCAATGAAAGTGTATGTACATAATGGTCTAGAATGTTTCGTGACAGCAGCATGCAGCAAGATGCAACCATGCATGCTTGGGAAGGAAGTCCACAGCTGTAGGATGGCTTGGGAACTGCTAGTAAAATCATCCACCCCAGCCTTGTGATGGTCACTGGCAGAGATCTTACCACAACCTCCTAGTGCAAAAAGAAGCCACCTTATTCAGCACTTTTCTTAATCAGACCCCTAGTAATTATCAGGTCCTATGTGACCCTGGGAACCCGCTCACTTAAGACAGTGAGACTTGTAACTCTCTGTTCCCAGATCTCTGGTAAATCTATTTTTTAGTCAGCTTCAAGGAAGTTAAAACAATTAGTAAGAAGCCAAAGTACAGGCCACTAAGAGAAATAAGCATGATAAGAGGTTCTTAAATTGATTTATACCTTAAAGTAGTGCATATACATACCTGGCCAGATATGCCTTTCTTGTAGCATTAGAAATAAGTGCCTAGTCATTTAACTCCAGACAACATTTCAGAAAACAATCCTACATACTGTAAGCTTATGTGATATTGTGGAAGGCTGAATTTATGAAAAGTCTGCAAAATGACAATTTTCAATTCACATTTTAAATTCGTATTTCAAGAATTAATATTTTGCCTTATAGGCAGACTTCAGTAAGCAGAAAAAAAATTGTCTGCAGGTTTTTATTCCACTTGAACTTCTTCCTCACTTCTTCTTCAGAAGTAGTCTTTTCCTTTAATCCAAAAAGTTATACAACCGTGCAGTTCAAAGGATGGTATATTCAATTTCTTGTTCAGGAGGAACATCCTTCTCCTTTTTCTTACCTTGTTTATCCCCTGTTCTGCCAGTCTTCCTACCCACACGCATATGTTTTGTCAGCAACTACTTCAAGAATACCAAATGTGCAGAGGCCCACCCAAATCAGATTAAAGTAAAGGTCACTGATCTTCAAAAGTCCCTCCCACTCCCCTTGAAAGAAAAGTCTTGGAGGCTGAGCAAGATACGTTCAATAAAGGGGTATTCAAAATAGCATGCAAGGATATCTTTGATACTATTAAAGCCCACTACTGGGCTCAAAGCCATCTACAGCGTGAGGTTCCTGGGTTCCCAGCTGTCAGCACGCAGTAGGGTTGACGTCTGATGGTTCTGCCCTTCATCAGCAAGACTAATACTTTGGCGTTATTGTACATGCATTCACTACCTTATCCCACCTGTGATCTAAAATCCTGTATGCTTGCCTTGAACTTGCTTGAGATGCTTTACCCTTTTGAACTTGCTCAACATGACGTGACTCCTGAATCATTTAAACCTGCCTTCTGGGACACAGACTTTACTCGAACACTATGCAGGTAGAAAAATGTGTCTATGAAGTTTGCTAGCTATCAGGAAGACAGAAAAAAAAAAACTGAAAAAAAAGAAAAGATAGTTAAGCAGGAAAGGAAAAGTCATATAATGAGAGGTCTATATCTTTTCTCTGACAGGGTTTATGCCCTGTAATTACAGCAAGATGCTTTCTCTCTGCTTTCTCTCCTTTTTAATACCAGGGAGCTCATATTTCACATGTGAAAGAAATGAAAAAGATTTAATTAAATAGCAGCATATCTTAGGAGAAAATATACCCTGACACACTGATGTCTTATCTTTCGTCAAGCCAAATGGACTTTGGGGGGAAAAATTGTTTACAAACTGTAATCCATCAACTAATGCTTATAGAGTTTACCACCACAGACCCACATATAACAGCTCATCACAAAACAGCAAATACCACAAAGCGTTTTTTGAAGAGTGAATGAGACACAAAAATAAGATACAGCTCACCAAGTCTGTGGCAATGCATTTTAAGAAGCTGAAGTCAATCTATATGAAATTGTTCAAATGTTTGCAAAAAAATCAGCATTTTTTCTACCCATTCCAAATTATTTCCCTTAGTGTTACTTGTGCCTGCTGCACCTAGGGTCTGAGATTTTGGGGAGACAAGGAGGGATTACCATGTGTTTCTCTTAATTTCTGTTTAAACTGAAAGGTTGGCTGTTGCTTTTCTTCAGGAAACTAGAATGGATTTGCTCTTTTTGCTAGAATTAAAAGTCCCAAATACAGACTTTTCTGGTTGTTTGAGGCAGACCCTAGCTGAAAGTAATATTTCATTAGGGATTACCACAAAACAATTTACCCTAACCTTCTATTAGCCTCACATAAAAATAAGGTCATGTGTCTACAAACATGCATGCACTCAGAGAGAAAAAAGGAACTAATTACCAGGCACCTTCACAGAAAGTCATCTGTGGTAGAGACGAATAATCTGTAAAGCATTCTGGCCTGGTGAGACCAAGGTCAGAATTTCCACCTGCCACAATGACACTGCTAAACTGCTGTGTCTTGCTTTGCCTCAGACTGGAGTCTTCAGCAGTGGTGTCAGCGTGCTGATTCCCGATTGCTGTCAAAACTTAATAGTGGAAGCTGATTTCTTCCTTAGCATTTTGCATATGTAGGACATAAAGCATATTCCCTGTAATTCCAGCTTAAAGTGAAAAAGTCTGTTACTCTTACATATACTATAACACTAACATTCAACAGAATGTTAAATTTCTGTTCTAACACGTTTAATCAGATGAGGGTGAAAGGTTTGAATAAAAATATTCAGTTAAAATCTTTCTATCTATCCAAAAATCAAGGATTCAAACTAAGTGAAATATTTGAAAAACTCATGTTGAATTAGAATCATAGAATCATAGAATCATCTGGGCCGGAAGGGACCTCCAAAGGCCATCTAGTCCGACCCCCCTGCAGT